>CM060307.1:65137152-65154652 GCA_030674185.1 Monoplex corrugatus
AAGCATCTGATGAAACTTCCAACAACCGAAAAATATCTATTTTCGTCCTGCAAATATACAGTAGACCCTCCAGGACAATTACACTGTGACAGCTCCATCGGTCAAACCGCTCCCCTCACGAGTCATTCATCTGACCAATACCTGTATGCACACTTCTGTAATCCATTGCAACAAAAGCCAGTACTCGATAGATCTTGTTGTTTTCTCTTTCAGTGGGGAGGACAGGGGGTGGGGACGGGGGTGGGGGTTAGGCCTCGCCTCAGGAAAGTAGCATTACGTCCCATTGAACCTGTTTCATAGCTAGTCCTTGCTACTCTACACATTTACTTAAAAAGCGAAGGAATGATCAAAAACAAACAAAGTAAAGAAGAAACACGTTAATTACAACACTGTGAAGAAAACGGGTACATCATAACACTTACAATGTCAAAACAAAAAATCATAAAAGAATAAAATGTAACAAAACAATTCTTTCTGTATTTGTCAGCTAGTCAGGCGTTTTACAAAAAAATATAAGAGACGTAGGCAGATGTGTGTGTAGCAAATACACATAAATCAACAACAACAACAAAAATAACAACAACAACAAACAACAGCATAAGGATAATAGCAATAGAAGCAATAACATAATTCTTAATCATCATAACAATAACAATAAAAATAATGATGAAATAGCAACAGCAGGGCGAAAATGACAGACATAGAATCAAGGAAACAGAAGTACGTATAGGCATCACTGCAAACAAGGAAAGGAAGGGGTGGGAGACGTGCCAACTGTAACGCCAAAGAAGTTATAAAACAGAATTATGATAAGAAATTGATTTCCACGTGGCCAAAACGATGTAGCTTTTAGATCAAGGCCGAATCTTACAAAACCTATTTGCTATACTCATAAAATAAGACACATAGTGTATAAGTTTAAAACAGACTCTCTGTGTTTTATTTAATTTTTTTTCCGGATCATTATGCAATTCAGCAGTATCCTTTTACTCGCCTTTTTTTTCTTTGTTCCCATGTTTTACGCGTTCTTCATGGTCACAGAAGCTGGGACAGTTTTTATAACGCTGTGATGATGATGGCGATGAGGATGATAATCTCGATGAGTTCCACCCATGATTGAAACTGCGGGACAGACTGTTCTTACTATTATGATATATCCTGGCGTCGACCACCAGGCTGGAGAGATACAAACACATGCTATGCTGGTTAAAAGATTTAAGCAACACCCTCAATGATGCATCCATGAAGTGGAGAAGATTTGACCACGTAGTCCCAGTGTTCTCAGTGAGACCATAACACGCTCAACTCTGGGTAGGAGCCGACTGAGGCCGAAAAATCTCACACGCACAATGATTTTGAAAGGACTGATGGGGATTCAACAAAAGAATGCACATGAACAGAAACACAAGAACCGACTTGATGACATCAGTCCTGTAGGGTAGAATGGTTGATGGACAACATCGCTGACACCTGCAAACTGGGCTGTATGACATCATACACTGGAGCAGAGACCGTGTCGCCTGGCGATCTTTCGTGACAAAGAGTGGAGCTCCCACCGTCGTCCACGGCGATTGCGGATAGATGAGATGAGATGATGGGGATTCGAGCCTACAGCCTTCCAGTCGGTAGACAGTTTTCTTGTGATATTAAAGCTAGATCGGCCTAATTGTCTCATATTACCTGGTGGAATGTGTATCAGTGTATGTGAGTATTGGTGCCAGTCACTAAACCCGGTTGGAAGGATTTTCTGAGCTGTTTCTGGATTTACCTTTACCGCATATTCACCATAGCTTGGTACCCTGAAGAATGCCAAATACAAAAGTGTGGAGCAGACGGTGTCAAGGTTACACGGACCAAAAAAAATGCCTCAGGTGATATGACTGAAAGGGATAACCATTTCAGGGACAAACAGCTGATCTAATCCTACCTTAACACCACAAGAACAAAAAATTACTTAAAGATTAATTAATTGTAAGAACGCCTGTGTTTTCTAATATGCCGCATCGAAGGTTTGAACCTACAGTCATTGCATTGTGAATCCGACGCTCAACAGCGTGAGCTATACAGGCCTGCGAGTGAGAGTAGAGAGAGGTGGGGGCGATAGAAAGAGAGAGTGAGAGTGAGACAGAGAGACAGAAAAAGAGAGATACAGACAGTGAGAGAGAGCGATAGATAAAGAAAGAAAGAGAGAGAGAGAGAGGGAGAGAGAAAGGAAAGAAAGAGAGAGACAGAGAGAGGCAGTGAGAGAGACGGAGAAAGAGTGAGACAGAGAAGAGACAGAGAGAAAGACAGATAGAGAGTGAGACAGAGAGAGAGACAGGAAAAGGGGATACAGACGGTGAGAAAGAGAGAGAGAGGGTGAGAGAGAGAGATAGGAAGAAAGAAAGGAAGAGAGAGGGAGACAGAGACAGAGAGAGAGAGAAATAGAGAGAGAGAGAGAGAGAGAGAGAGAGAGAGAGAGAGAGAGAGAGAGAGAGAGAAACATCAAACATCAAAAATAATACTTGAAATCTAAAACTTGAAGATTGAAACCACACGCTTATCCTGTAACCGTATCGGTCCCGGTGGAGTTAACAGTTTGTCATTGCCATTCTGCAAAAAGAGAGAGAGAGAGAGAGAGAGAGGAGAGAGAGAGAGAGAGAGAGAGACAGACAGACAGACAGAGACAGAGACAGAGAGACAGAGAGACATAGACAGAGACAGACAGACAGACAGACAGACAGAGACATAGAGACAGAGAGAAATATAAAGAGAGAGAAAAGAAAGAGAGAGAGGAGGGGAGGGAGGAAGGGGAAAAAAAGAGAAGAGAGAGAGAGAGAGAAAAATAGGGAGAGAGAGAACGAAAGAGAGAGAGAGAGAGGAGGGGGGGAGACAGAGAGATAGAGAGAAAGAGAAAGAGAGACAGCCAGACAAACAGATGGACGGACAGACAGACGAACAGACAAAATATTAAAAAAATACCTCCTCTGTCATTTTATTTTTCACTTGACAAAGGGCCTGGGCTCGAAACGTTGTGTTTTATACTCCAAAGGATCTTTTACAAACAAGGTATTTTTTAATATTTTGTTTTTACCCTCAAGATCCAGCAGTCATATTTTGTTTTACCTTCAGACGAACAGACAGGTTTAGTTTACGGAGACAGTCATCTGAAGGAAGTAGGAGGGATTATGAAAGTTTATACTGACACCAGCAGAACGACAAGACAAGACACTATGATGTCTCTGTCTGTCTGATTGAAATGGATGTTGCCAGTTGAGAACCAAGTTGGTTGTGGATCAGCGTGGGCTGTGGCTGAACAAGCCGAATCTGGAGTGACAGTCCTTGACACAGAAGCTTCTCATGGAGGCTGTGATGGCTATAAACGAGTAAGACACACACATACACATGTTATACACACGTAACCAAGATTAATCCAGCGATAGGCTGATAAACTATCAGTATAAGATGTAGACTAGGTAAAACATAGTCTAGGTAGGGCCCCAGGACCTGGCCAGCTCATGGATTTATTTGCAGACTTAAAACTTGCGCCATGATCACCATGCACATGTAACCTGTGACGTTAGTGCATATGTGAAATCGTTCTGAGCACGGATACGTCATCTTGAGAAACTGAAACTGAAACTTTCCCGGCTATTTTACAGAACAAGAGAAGAGAGAGAGAGAGAGAGAGAGAGAGAGAGAGAGGAGAGAGAGAGAGAAGAGAGAGAGAGAGAAGAGAAAGAGAAAGAGAAGAGAGAGAGAAGAAGAGAGAGAGAGAGAAAGAGAAAGAGAAAGAGAGAGAGAGAGAGAAAGAGAGAGAGAGAGAAAGAGAGAGAGAGAGAGAAAGAGAGAGAGAGGCTGTTACATCTATAGCTTTTCTTCTCTCTCTTTTATCCAATCACAGTCGAGTTCGTTTCTTCTCAGAAATGGGAATACTTGAGCGTCCATCCTGTAGCCAGGCACAACGATAAAATTATGTAGCTGCCTCTTCCCAGACGTGCACGCAGATGTCATACTTCCAGTCACGTTTGCAGGTGTCTCCGTATCGCAGTAGTTGGCGCCCTGTGGTCCGTGATCCTGCGGCGAGTTTAGCGTACAGGATATCGTTTGGGATGGGGCCATCCTGCATGGCGTGCATATGGCCAAGCTAGCCTAGTCGTCTGTTTGTAAAGAGGACATACATACTTGTATCGCTTGCCTGGTCCAGCTGTCCACGTTTGGCATACGATCCTTCCAGGAAATGCCCAGGATATGGCGCAAGCACCGCAGGTGGAAGCTATTGCGGCGGTGTTCGTGGCGCACATAGGTTGTCCAGCTCTCGCTGCCGTAAAGTATATTCAATATGCAGGCCCTGTACGCTCCAATTTTGATGGCTGATTGAGCTTATTTTGTAACAGTCTCCTGGACAGCTTATGGCAGCAGCAGCTTTCCTCATTGAGTTCTGGATGGAGGGACAGGTTGCTGGGGATTGGTGTGATCGCCGATGCTGATGGTGGGGTCTTCGTTGACGTTCTGCTCCATGATCTCTGTCTTCTTCCTCGACGCCAAACTCTTGGCACTTATATACTGGGGAGTTAACTAGCCTCTGAAGACCAGACAGTGTGTGAGATGTTAAACCTTTTCCTACCAAGAAAATAGGTCACTGTTCTAACTATTGACCAAGTGATGTTATGGAGAGAGAAAGGCCGGAGGGGTATTGTCAGAAAACAAGGTATTTTTTGCCGCTTCAAACGTCGTGTAAACGCAGAAAGGAAATGACAAGAGTATACTCTCTTTACCAGAACAGGATTCACGTCAGCAATGCGGTCATTTTCTATTTATATATTCGAAAATGAAACTACGGTTCAGGGTACGAAATCCTCGTGACGCGGTCCACGGAGAGAGAAAGCTGAGTCACGAGGATCTCGTGACGCGGTACGGAATGTGTTAAAGTGGCATCATCAGCGAAGACCATCTCCAAGGTCAGCATCTGACACGACTTGGATTTTGCTCTGAAGCGTGCAAGGTGGAAGAGCGTCCTCACAAACCTAGCCGACGACTGGCGTTTTCATGCTGTCGTTGATCTGCTGCATCTCCTGAGAGATCAGGACGCGTGGTCCTAATATTACAAGTGGCCAGTCACACGTACAGCAATTTCTTCTTTGTTTTGTTTGGTATGCCTGATACAATGATGGCTGTCCGCTTTTCGGTCAGATCGAAGCTCCAAGCACCCATTGAAGCAGGCAGACAGTGGCGGATCAGCACCTTATTGTCTGGGGGTTACCGGATCACGGCGGCCAGTTGCTGATCAGTGAGATTACCTCTCCCACCGTTGGGGAAAACCCTTAGGGTCCGTATCTAGCACCAATCCGATTGGACTTATATATGATGACTGCTGCCTCCCGCGTCGGTGTTGCTGTTTTGCAACAATACCAGATAATCTCAGCGAGACACAGGCCTGGGCGATGAGCTGCCTTGACCTCGTGGTCGCCTTTTCGGCCTCGCTGACTTGGTCAAAACAATAGACAGCAATACACTTGAATCAGCTTAGCTGCAGGAGCTACTGGAAGACGGCGTGATACGCCTTCTGAACGTCTAAGGGCTTCATTCAGATTTGTGTAAGGTTTACTCCATAGACATCTCTTCTCCCGAAGATGCTCACAACGTCAGTGGGTTCCAGTTTTGCCTGTCTGTCCTCATCCGCCTTCACAGCTGTCAATGGGAGTAACTTTCGACAGCATGTTGTCCTTCGATTTACATATTGGTAAAATAGTTAATAAAGCAAATCAAATGTTGGGAGTTATTAGGAGAAGCTTTTCTTACTTAGATAAGGATATATTTCTGAAACTATATAAATCTTTTGTTAGACCACATTTGGAATATGCAAATGCAATATAGTGTCCATCCTTGAAAAGACAGTCAGCGCAAATAGAAAGAGTACAAAGACGTGCATCAAAGCTATTAAAAGAATGCAAAAAGATAAATCTTATGCAGAACCATTGAAGTATTTGAAATTACACTCACTTAAAGGCAGAAGGACAAGAGATGACCTTATTCAAACATCTAAGATATTTAATGGAGTTGATAATATTTGTGTTGACTCACCCTTTTCTATTTCACAATGTAATATCACAAGAAACAAGGAAGGAAAGATATTTATTCAGCACTGTCGAACTAACACAAGAAAAAAATTTTTTCACATCGAGTAGCCCCTTTGTGGAATAAACTCCCAACTAACATAAAATTTGCACAAGATACTAACAAATTCAAGAATTTTTTGGACGAAATTCCAAAATTTAAAGAACTTTTCATCGATTTTGATGATTAAAAGGCCTGATTAGGCTTATGCAAACAAAAAGAAAACGCGCATTCTAACACCTGTATTAGAAATGGTTGAGAAAGAGGGGACGTAAATAGGCCGCAAGGCCTAGGCCATTGAAAGCCAGTCCTCTACTACTACTACTACTACTACTACTACTACTACTACTACTACTACTACTACTACTACTACTATACTACTAACTATATAATTTATCCTCGTTCGCCTGTCTGATGCTGGGATGTCCAGTCCTCGTACGTCCCCCATGCATACGGCCTGGTTCGTGGGCGCCAGTGTACATACACACCACGGTGGACCACGCACACTGGACACAGTTTAAGTGGCCAGACCTCCTCCACTTTTACCTGGTTATACCGCCAGGTGACTGGTCTAGCCACATAGCAAGTTCGACCAGAACGAGAGATAACATGAGAAGGTATCGTTAGAAGAAGAGTAATGTAAGAGGAGACCATATTATTGTACCTGGAAAATGAAGTGGCTCTGATATATGCATCAGTTTTCTTTGGTATCATTTTAACAAGGACTTTTTAATAAACCGCACCTCAGATTTGATCTCAAAACCATTGTAATGGAGGTTTGATACCAGACCAACAGAGCTATGAATGCCCACTCTGAGATAGAGAAAGAGAGGAGAGAGAGAGAGAGAGAGAGAGAGAGAGAGAGAGAGAGAGAAGGAAGAGAGAGAGGGTGGAGAGAGCCATCGGTCTAGGGGAAAGAAAACACTGATCAGAACACTTCAAAGAAAAATTTAAATGGTCAAAGTTAAATAGACAACATAAGAAAGACATCTAAACGCACACGCAAGCACGGATACACACGTGTGCACGATAAAGATGTTTGATATAATGGGAAATTGCAGTATTTTAGATAAGATATTTCTGGAATTATTCCGAGCTGAATCAGTAAATATCGTGATGTTTATTTCAACTGAACGCAAAACAATTCCTATGAAAAGTTATGATTTTTGAACTGATCACTTGGAAGAAGGAAGTTTCTGTGTGTGCGTGACAGAGAGAGAGAGAGAGAGAGAGAGAGAGAGAGAGAGAGAGAGAGAGAGAGAGAGAGAGAGATTGAGAGAGACAAAGAGACAGACATACAGAGAGAGAATAAGAGACACAGAGAGACGCAGAAGAAGCTATTGCCCTACATAATTATGTTGCAACCACACATACGCACAAGAAAAATGCTAGCTAACTTACAGGTACATAAACAGCACTAACAGGCTGACAGCTGAAATGTAAATTATATTTTGGTGGAAAGCCAAGTCTATCAAATCACGAAGTCCGTATGTGCTAGCATTGGCAAGTTGTTGTGGGACCACTCGCCGGAGAAAATCTTGCATTGTAACCGGGTCATTTTAACGGATTCCATTAATGCCTGTTCCATCACCATCATCATGTGCCCTGCCGCAGTCTCGAAAGAGGTAAACACAAAAAGAACAATAATGAATACGATTAGGAAAAACAAGCCACATGAATAAGACATTTTATGAAGCAAGAGAAATCTGAGCACCTAATCGCAACAGGAAAGCTCGAAGGGAAAAGAGCAACATGTAGACTCAGGGAGAAAATATTAGCTTTGCAGAGTGAGTAGGGACAAAAAAAGGTAAAAGATAAATTTGCAGCAACAAAAGATAGATTCGTATGGAGGACTTTAATCGCCTACGCCACACAGCGAGGCACATGATGATGATAATGATAATGGTGAGTCATTCATTCAGTACCCCGAGCATGGCTCCGAGGAGAAATGAGACAGAAATGAGACTTATATACTAACAGTATTCTTGGAAGAGGTGTACGAGCCATGTGGTAGAAGATTCAAAATTATCTCCATGGAGTTGGAGAAAGAGGGTTGATAGACACATCGGCATATGACCGAGTGAAACAAGTCTCCATGTATGTAAAGATGAGGACCAGAGGTCTAAAAACATAAGCGATGGCAGAAGCGGCTGAAAAAAGTTCCAGCCGGATATGGTCGAGAAGGAACAAAAGACAAAGGCGAAGGAAAAGGAGAAGGGGAGAAAAAGAAGATGGTAAAGGACAAGAAGGAGCAGGAGGAGGGAGAGAAAAGAAGAAGAAGAATGGAAGAATGCGAAGAAGAATGCGAAGAATGGAAGAAGAATGCGAAGAAGAAGAATCCGAAGAAGAATGCGAAGAAAAAGAAGAAGAATGCGAAGAAGAAGAAGAAAAGGAAAAGAAGAAGAAGAAGAACAAGAAGAAGAAGAATGCGAAGAAGAAGAAGAAAAGGAAAAGAAGAAGAAGAATGCGAAGAAGAAGAATGCGAAGAAGAAGAAGAAAAGGAAAAGAAGAAGAAGAAAAGGAAAAAAGAAGAAGAAAAGGAAAAGAAGAAGAAAAAGGAAAAGAAGAAGAAGAAAAGGAAAAGAGAAGAAGAAGAAGAAGAAGAAGGAAGAAGAAGAAGAAGAAGAAGAAAGAAGAAGAGAAGAAGAAGAAGAAGAAAAGAAGAAGAAGAAGAAGAAGAAGAAGAACAACAACAACAACAACAACAAAACAACAACAACAACAACAAGAAGAAGAAAGAAGAACAAGAAGAACAAGAACAAGAGACAAGAACAGAAGAACAAGAAGAAGAACAGAAGAACAAGAGGAGGAGGAAAAGAAAAGAAGAACAAGAACAAGAAGAAAAGAACAAGAAGAACAAGAACAAGAAGAACAAGAAGAAGAACAAGAAGAACAAGAGGAGGAGGAAGAAGAAAAGAAGAAGAAAAGAAGAGAAGAAGAAGAAGAACAAGAAGAACAAGAGGAGAAGAGAAGAAGAAGAACAAGAACAAGAACAAACAAGAAGACAAAATGAATTTTAGAAATAAAATGCGCTTCATGTGCCATCAGCGTGACGGGTCTTGGAAAAAAATATAACATGCTTTCTAGAGTCGAAATCTGAAACTTGCAGATGTATTCATTTTCAGAACCGACGCAAAATCGTTGTTTTGGTTAAAGTTCAATGGTATTTTGGATGAAGAAACGTTTATTCATCTTCAGTCATTTCTTGCCCTTTAGAAACCGTTCATTTTCGTGTATTTCATTTGACGTTTTTTGCACTTTTCTTCTATGGTTATGATATTCTTCACTAATTTTTATGTATCTAGATGTTAATTGCCAAAAGCGACTGTGAATTTACATTTCAGTCAGCATACATTCAGTAAGCATTAAATGTCTCATACACACCAGTGCAAATCTGAAATCCAGTCTCCATTTGGGGATTTCGAATACGTTAGGATTCGTGTTTCTATTTGTGTCAAAAGCCATTTAGGTTTGACCAAACACATATTTACATGATTTTTAGGTAAGCATGGAAACTGTGTTCTATCCAAAAGCATATAGTTTATCTCTTTTCTGTCTTTCCTTCTGTCTGACTATCTGGCGCTCTCTCTTCTACGTCTCTGCGTGTCTGTCTGCCTCTGCATCTGTCTGATTGAGTTACTTTCTCTCTATCCCTCTGTTTATCCCTGCCTCTGTCCTTGTCTCCCTCTGCCTGTCTATCTGTGTGCCTGTTTGTCTGTCCCCGTGTCTATGTTTTTGCGTTTGTCTCTCTGTCTCTGTCTCTGCCTCTACATCTCTGTCTCTGTCTGTCTGTCTGCCTCTCTGTCTCTGTTTCTTTCTGGGGTTTTTTTTTCTGTCTCTCTGTCTCTGTTTCTCTCTGTTTTTCTCTGTCTGTCTCTCTGTCTGTCTCTCTCTCTGTCTGTCTGTCTGTCTGTCTGTCTGTCTGTTCTCTCTCTCTCTCTCTCTCTCTCTCTCTCTTTCTCTCTCCTGTAAATTAGACGTACAAACCAGGGAAGGAAGGAAGAAGAGGATGAGGAAAATAACGACAAAACCACCTCGAAAAGAACACTAATGATTATCATCATCATCATCATCATCAGGTGCCTTGCCGCATGGCGTTGGCGATTATGGACTTCCATCTGTCTCTATCTCTTGTTGCCTTAAGCATCTCTTCAACCTTCCTGGCCTTCAGCCACTCTGCAAGTCCGTCTAGCATCTTCTCCCTGGGTCTACCGGTGCTCTGCTTCCCTCCAGCTTTCCCGTTGTGACCAGGTGTTCCAATTCCCCTTTCTTCATAAAATGGCCTATGAATGTTGCCTGCCTTTTCCTTATCTTCCTTATGAATGATCTACTTCTGTCTGCCTTCATCAAGACTGTCTCGTTTGTTTTCTTTGCTGTCCATGGAACTCTCAACATCCTTCTTAGAAACTACATCTCGGCTGCCTCAATCTTGTTCTGGCTTTGCTTGTTGACTGTCCCACGCTTCGCAACCGTACAACAGTATTGGTTCTGTATAACATTCAAGAACTCTCTTCCTGATGTTAATTGATAGGCATTTGTTGGTAAGAATGCTTTTCATCTTCTTGAATGTGGTTTTGGTTTGGCCGATTCTGCTGGCTATTTCTGATGTGCATCTGCCGTCTGGTGAAATGATCGTTCGCAGGTATTTAAACTTATCAACCTGTCTCAAGGTTGTGCTGTTTGCTGTTATTTTGCATGAGGGGATTTCATGCTTCTTACTGATCACCATGACTTCAGTCTTCCTGCTGTTTAGTTCCAGTCCGTTACCTTTGCTTTCTATTTCAAGTATATTCACAATGTTTTGTAGGTCCCTTTCACTTTCTGCAATTAGCGCGTTGTCATCTGCGTATCGAATGTTGTTTATCATGTTTCCTCCAACCTTTAATCCAGGGTCTTCCTCTAGGCTTCTCATGATGTTTTCGCCGTAAAGTGAAAACAGATCTGGTGACAAAACACAACCCTGTCTGACTCCTCTTTTAATGTTTTGGAGAGAGCTTATATTGTTTTTTATTCTCATTGCAGCTGTTTGTTCCCAATACATATTTCTGAGTATTTGTAGATCTTTTCCATCAATATTGAGTCTTTCTAGTTAGTTGATCAATTCTTCATGTCTTACCCGATCGAAAGCCTTGGTATAGTCAACAAAGCATAAATATAAATCCTTGTTCACCTCGATTGACCTCTCTGTGATAATTCTTAGGATGTATATGGCATTAATAGTTCCTTTCCCTTCCACAAATCCACACTGCTCATCTGCTATTTCTCTTTTGATTCTATTCCTTGTCCTCATCATGATTATGCTTAATAGGATCTGGGTTACATGACTCATCAAACTGATTGTGCGATGGAGTTCGCATTCTATAGCCCGTCTTCTTTGGAAGTGCAATGAAAATTGATTTTGACATATCTTTGGGATTTTTCCAGTGTCGTAAATTTTATTTAGGAGGACTGTTATTTTTTCTATACCGAATTCCTCCAGGGCTTCAATCATCTCTGTGGTGATGTTGTCTAGTCCTGGGGCTTTTCCTGGTTTCATCTTTTTCAATGCTGCTCTAACTTCATCTTTCATTATGGGTGGTCCTTCAAAGTTCTTTCTTATGTGTTCTACGTTTCTGTCATCTTCGAAAATGTCTTTAATGTACTCTCCCCATCTGTCTAATATTTTGTCTTTTTGAATGAGAAGCGTACCATCTTTGGATTTTAAGCAACCAGTTGATGTGCATTTATTTTCCTGTGGACAATTTCTTCAATTCGTCTGTACATACCCTGAGGATCCATTTTGTGTTGGTCTTCTATTTCTTTGCATTTTGTTTTCAATCAAGCTTCCTTAGCTTCATTGCACTTATTCCTGATTTCTTTGTTTATATTCCTGTATATCTCCTCATTTCTCTTTGCCTTCCTCCGTTTCTCCATCAAGCTTAAATTTTCTTTTGTCATCCAGTTCGTTTTTGCTTTTCTATCTACTACAGGGATTTCTTCACAAGCTTCATTTATCGAATTTCTCAACTCTGTCCATTGTTCTTCACTGTCACCAACGTCTTCCAGAGCACTGAATTTGTTTTGAACATGTACATTAAATTTTTGACGTATCACTTTATCTGTCTTTAAGAGTCCAAGATCTAGTTTGATGTTGCTTTTGGTCTGTTTCCTTTTCCGTAATTTCAACCTAAATCTTTTTACTACAGGATTGTGGTCACAGTTGCAGTCTTGAAGTCTGAGTCTGGTAGTGTTTTTGCTGACAGTAAAGAATTTTAAATCTTTTATTAATCAGGATGTAGTCAATCTGATTTTTGGTATTATCTCCTGGACTCATCCAAGTCCATTGTCTTCTATTAGGCTGCTCAAACTAGGTGTTTCCTACTATGAACTCATTCATCTGTGCCCATTCTACAAGTTTCCCTCCCCTTTCGTTTTGTGTACCAAGGCCATGAGGTCCAACTATATCCTCCACCCTATCTGTCCCACTTTAGCAATAAAATCTGCCATTATTATTGTTACTTCTTGCGATTTACATTGGGCCTTGGCCATCTCTAATACTTCGTAGAAGTTGTCGATGTCTTCCTGAGTACTTGTGGATGTTGGTGCATACACCTGAATGATGGTGATATCAAATGATCTGCCTCCCAATTTGACCATCAAGAGTCTGTCGGACACAGCCCAGTACCCCTAACTCCTTTTGATTTGTCCCTGTCCATTACAATGCCTACTCCTCTTTCAATGATTATAACTATAATAAACTGCAACGCCGGCGACGACGACGACGACAACGACGATGACGATGACGATTACGACCAAAAAGAAGGCAGCAGGCATCCACGTGTGGCTTAACTCTCATACTTCCTGCATACTTTACCGGTCCTTCTCATCCACTCTCCACCCCAAACACACGAACCTCTGTGGTTTGTATTGTTGTAATGGACGTGCGTGTGGCCTGGCACAATGGGTGCCTGCATCGCATGAGTGTTGTAATTTGTGATCAAAAACACGCACACGTGTGACTCACACCTTCTTCCCCCCCCCCCCCCCCCACACACACCTCATGATTCACTTTTTCTGTCATCAATAAAGAAGAAAAGACAGTGCGCGTGTGTGTGAGAAAATGTACGTGTGTGTGTGTGTGTGTGTGTGTGTGTGTGTGTGTGTGTGTGTGTGTGTGTGTGTGGGGTGTGTGTGTGTGTGAGTGGGTGGAGGATGGGTGGTGGGAGTGTCTGTTTGTGTATGTGTGGGGGGAGGATGGAGGGAAAGAGAAAGACAGACAGACAGAGAGAGAAAGAGACACACAGAGAGAGGGAGAGGGAGACAGACAGGGGAAGAGAGAAAGACAGAGAGAGAGAGAAAGAGAGGGGGGAAGAGAGAGAGAGACAGAGACAGAGAGAGGGAGAGGGAGAGAGAGAAATAGGGAGAGAGACAGAGAGAGAGAGAGAGGGAGGAAGAAAGAGAGAGGGAGAGAGAGAAAGCTGAGGTTTCCAAAACACCGGTTCCAATGACAGCTCAGGCAATAAAAAATCCTGACTTTTCTTTCTTTGTTCCAATTTCTTTGTCTATCGTATTCTTAGTCTATGATCTGTTCATGGATTAGTTGGGTGGTTTTTTTGTTTTTGTTTTTGCTTTGTTTTTGTTTTGTTTGTTTGTTTTGCTTTGGTTTTGGCTTTTGTTTTGGTTTAAGTTTCAGTTTTCTAAAAACAACGTTTGCAACCTCGGAATAAATTCTAAATGCACCAACGCAACAGATGTTAGGTGATGGTTAAAAATGATCATGACGTTATTCCATAAGTGCGCATATAAAAGCAACATGCTGGTAGGGTTTTGAGATACTACCCCAGGATGCGACTGCTGTCCAAAACAACTGGTCTTGGTTTTTGCATCACTTTTTGCACCAGTCACCTTTCATACAAATGGTACAAGAATCTCCTGTTTCTGGTACTACGTTACTGCGCATATCCACAATATCATTTGAAATAGTTGTAGTTTGAACTAATAGGTGACCAACCCAATACACGAAAGAATGTCTGTCAGTGTAAAATCATTAAAAACCTGATAGAGTACACACTTGATTATAGGCTGGACATAAACCTTTCAAAGTTTGCGTCGTGTTAAAGGTATCCTTTAAGATAGCACCTGCATATTTTTATTCATTCAGATGTTCTATCTTTGTAACTTTAAATGAAAATATTGAGAATAATATTTCCTTCTTCTACCCCCTAAAATCAATTACCAATTCATTCGTGTTTATGGTATTTAGATTAAGAGAGTTTTGTTTTCTTGTTTACACTAAGTTCTGAATCTTTCAATTTTCCATGAATACTTATTTATCAGAATTAGAAACCTTTTCTGCTGCAGAATCATCTAATTATTTATTTGACTGGCGTTTTGTCAATAACAGTGCAGTTCTCTATAAAGAATAAACGGGTCAGGCGATAGAACAGTGCCTTGTGGAACTCCAGCAGAACAGAAAGGAACAGCCGAGTTTACAGAGAGATAACATACAGGCAGAGTTTGGAAAACAAGGAAAACAAATTCAGAGATTGAACTTGGAAATGACTGTAAAATTCAAATGTGTTATGCTGAAAGGTGTGTTAAGTTGGCTTTTAAATGCTAAGGAAAACACTATAAACCAAATTCGAAGAAAACAACCGGTCTTCTCTAGATGAGCATACCCAGTGTGCAAAAGGCTCAATGCAGCATCTTCGGGACTTCTTTTATGCGTATGTGCAAACTGGTATGGGTCTAGGTAAGGTCGTGCGCTCAGTAGAAGAGGATATAGATTGTTACAAGGAATGCGTGGAATGTTAATTTAAGACTCATGTTAGAAACCTCCCCAAGATTACACATTTGACTCGCATTAAAAACCTCCCCAAGATTACACATTTGACTCGCATTAAAAACCTCCCCAAGATTACACATTTGACTCGCATTAAAAACCTCCCCAAGATTACACATTTGACTCGCATTAAAAACCTCCCCAAGATTACACATTTGACTCGCATTAAAAACCTCCCCAAGATTACACATTTGACTCGCAATAAAAACCTCCCCAAGATTACACATTTGACTCGCATTAAAAACCTCCCCAAGATTACACATTTGACTCGCAATAAAAACCTCCCCAAGATTACATATCTGACTTACATTAACTCTTTCACCGCCAAGTTTCCCCAGAAACGGCACTCCTCAGTGCCAAATATATTTTGGGCAGCCAATTTTGCAGCGCAGTATGCATTTTTAAAAGCTTATATCTAAAAGACTGTTAAAGGTTTTCACTTACTTTGTTTTGCTATGTAAAGGGCAGATGTTGTATTTGTATATGAATGCTTGCTTATGTTTATATGCTTGATTGATTATTCCACAGATAATCTTATTATAAAGAAAAACAAACTTTTTTTTTCATACGGTTTATTAGTTGTACTACTGACCTTATTTCGTGAGCTGTGCGCCAGATATCATTAGAATGAATGAGGAGAAACAATGGAAAGTCTACACACAGAGTCAGCTGTCTGCTTATTCTACTCGGAGTGATAGACAATGCTTGTCAATTTGCAGCCATTTTGGAGAAAACGCTTCGGAGAAAACGTGCCGTAAATTCCGACAGTTAACAAAGCCACACTTCGGCCTTATTGCTGAAAAACTAGGTCGCTGGGTAAAGTTTAAAAATAGCACAGTTGCCTGCATTCACCAGATGAGCTGACATAAGCTTTGTACCCGTGTGAAAAGTTGTTGTTTAGCATGACCCCACCAAGTCGCACAAATGCGACCATGGCGGTCGTACGGGAAGTCGCTTGATTGCGACAATGGTGGGAAAACAATTAAAAACCTCCCCAAGATTACACATTTGACTCGCACAAAAAACCTCCCTAAGATTACATATTTGACTCGCATTAAAAACCTCCCCGAGATTACATATTTGACTCACATTAAAAAGCTCCCCAAGATTACACATTTGACTCGCATTAAAAACCTCCCCAAGATTACATATTTGAAACATTTGGTTTAACTCTTTGACTCCAGCGGACTGTCCACTAGCATCCTGCATTGTCAATCACGTTTGCAAAGCAAACACTTAACCCTTTGACTCCTTCACTCTATCCATGAGCTTCATGCAGGAAGCTGGTGGATAGGGATAGGCAGTCAAAGAGTTAAATTTTTGCAGTTGGTGGATATGGTGCTGGAGTCAAAGGGTTAAACACATGTTTTGCTCTCAGACTTCATACTATATAAAACAACCAAACCAATGCCACAGAGCACAAACAAGCTCAATGCGTAGTCTGAAATTGTTCAAACAGAAGATTATCATGGCCCAAAATGGTTACACTCATTCAGAAAACTGTATCCATCTGTATAAGCCGTTGACATCGTACCGAATACCTCTCATAAGCAAAAGTTGGGATCGAGACACACAAGAACGTCAGAGGACATTTTGCTGAGATTTCATTCAATTACGCGGACAGAACGGATACGCGCGAGCGCGCGTACTCTTTCTACCGATCTGATTCATTTTCCCTCTGTTTTAAGTGGGACGAAGAAGAAGAAGAAAATATAAATAAATAAAGATATAAACCGCAGGGAGGGAAGGATCATTGTCACGATGGGCTGGATGAGTCAGGGAGGTGAGATGGCGGTCATTTTGCCCCAGCACCAGCTGACAGGGATGGCGTATGGGCAGTGACGAATCAACATGACACAGAGGTCAATGACGACAGCATTGCGCCAAAGGGAACACAATCAATTTCCTGTGCTTGTGTGCAGGCTGCAAACCAAACCCGATGTGCTCCGGTAACGAGGGGAAACGAGAGACGTATAGCGTTCTCCTACTTCGGTCACCCCGCGCCAACGCAAATGCATAAAGCAAGCAGTCGCGTACTTGTACTGTTGCACCCTTTTTCTGTCTGTTTGTCTGTCTGTCTGTCTGTGTGTTTCTCTGTCTCTGTCTCTCTTTGTCTCTCCATTTCTATCTCTCTGCCTCTCTCTCTCTCTCTCTCTCTTCTCTCTCTCTCTTTTTTTTTTGTTTTTTTGTTTTTTTGTCTCTCTATCTGCGTTTCCCTGTCTCTCTCTGTTTCTCGCTCTCTCTCTCTCTCTCTTCTTTCTTTCTTTCTTTCTTACTCTCTCCTCTCTCTCTCTCTCTGTATCTCTCTGTTTCTCTCTCTCTCTCTCTGTTTCTCTCTCTCTCTGTCCCTGTCTCTCTGTCTCTCTGTCTCTCTCTGTCTCTCTCTGTCTGTCTGTCTGTCTGTCTCTCTCTCTCTCTCTCTCTCCTCTCGTTCACTCGCTCATTCGCTCACTCTTTCTCTTTCTGTCTCGCTTCGTGTCCCTGTCTCTCTGTCTCTTTTTTTCTTTTTCTGTCTGTCTTGGTCTCTCTTCTCTGTCTTTGTCTCTTCTCTCTCTCTGTCTGTCTCTCTCTGTCTGTTTCTGT
>CM060307.1:65159652-65182152 GCA_030674185.1 Monoplex corrugatus
ATGATGATGATGATGATGATGGATGACGAGACGACGACGGACGACAACAATAATGATAATAATAATAATTATGATAATAATTATAACAATAATAATAATAACGATAATGATAATAATAATAATAATAATAATGAGAATGAGAATGATAACAATAATAATCATCATCATCACCATCATCATCATCATCATCACAGAAGTGGTAATAGTAGTAACAGCAGCAGCAATAGCAGCAGTAATAGTAGTAGTAGTAGTAGCAGCAGCAGTAGTACTAGTAATAGTAGTAGCATTGTTTTGGATCATAGCAATATCATTTCGTGATAGACCAAATGATATTTCTATCAGTAGACAAGGGTTGACCATGTTTAACCCAGCATGGGACACCCCGGCTAAAATGGCCACGAACCAGTCATAGCTGTGACTAAAAGTAGATGAACAGAGTTAGAACTGGTTTCAGTGAGATCATTCTACATTTCGAATCTTTGACAATTAATGTTCAACTTCCCAAAGTGCCCGCGGATATCGTTCAAGAAAATAAACAGCCTTATCCATACAGAAAATTGCTTTAAAAAGGAATAATTGCATAGTTTTAATCATATGTTCCGGTCCCATGGTTAATTATTGCGGCTGTATAATCTATAAACAGCGTTTTACATTGGTGAAACTGGACGTACCTATGACTCACGTTTGAAAGGACACATGGCTGATATTCGACATCAGAGAGACAAAACAATCTCAAACCATTTCATCCAGTCAGACGAATTCAGTCAGTGACATCCGAGTGAAAGGTTTGTGGATATTATGCCGTAGCAGCATCACAGACCGAAGAGACATAGAGTCCCATCTCATACAAAAAAAAAGGAACACGAAAACCCTTATGGTTTCAATACAAACCATGACAATATCAGCTATAGAATGCGGAACAATTCTTTTTGTTTCTAGGTTTTTACCCTGTATGTGTCACCATATTTGCATTTCCTCTTCTACACATGATTGCTTTATGCGTATGCATGTATATGTCTGTATGTGTACGTGTGTGGGCGTGTGTGTGTTCAATGTGCATAGACAGTGACTGCTTTGTCCACGCATGTACATTCATGAGTTATGTACTTCTGATGAATTTATTCATACAATCGTTTTTGTTGTGTGCCCATGAATGCTTAATTTAACATTGATGTGACAAGTGACATAATTTCATTCCAACATTTGATATCTTACCCTACTGATATTGACAGTTTCATTCTTCTCTGACGCCCCCCCCCCCCCCACACACACACACTCCTTCCACTGAAGTCTTGCCTTTGCGACTGCAAATTTGTTTCAGTACTTCCTTTTTCTGTTTCAGTTTCTTCTTTACATGAAACTCCCCGTGGGGATGCTAGGGACTCCTTCAATTAAATGGTGTCCCCATCTTTTGGAAATCTGTGCTAGAAATTTCCTCTTTTCTTTCACTCTCTTTGTTTCTTTCTTCCGCCTTTGCTTTCTGTCATTTCTTCCTATCACTTTTCTGCCTTGCTGGTCCATTCACCTGTATGTGTTCGATAAAGCCTAAATATTTTCTCTTGGAATTGATATTCGGGTACACGTATTAAATGCATTTTTGGCTCTCGAGAAATCTGATACGCGGAAGCAATTTAAGGCAATTTAGGCCAGTTTTTTTATATATGTTTTAGTGCTCTTAGTTATGTTTACATTTGTATTCAGATATGTTTTTTAAATCCCCTGTGGACGGAGTGGTCGACGCCAGAGACATCTCCTTAGATTATATGCGCGGATGCACTGATATCTATACTTCATTTTCTTTTCCTTTTTCTTTTTTACTGTTGAAGTATTGCGTATGTTTTGAAGCGATTATAGCCCTGATATGGCTTTACCCAGTCGGCTGGGCTTTAAACAAAAATAACAATAACCTTATATGAAAGACCAAACCACATCTGACTAAGGGTTTTTCTCTGGTTGCTCCGGTTTTCCCTTCAATCCTTTGGTTGGTGATTTGGATGTTTTTTGTCTTCCTTTTTTAAGATCAGGCTGGATTTGTTGCACTAGGCACTATCCATTTACATTAGCCTTACCCCGTTCCATTCCATCCATCCGTCCGTCCATCCATCCATCCATTCATCCATCCATTTTCCCTGAAGAAAGGCACTCAAAAATGGCGTCCATCATCATTGTGTGTTTTGCTGCATGGCGTTAGCGATCATGGCCCTCCGTACGAATTTGTCTTTTGTCGCTGCAAGTACATCTCCCCAAATAGGCATTATAGATTGTTAATTTCTATATTCACTTTCACTATTTCGACCCTCACCCTCCTCAGGTTATTGTTATTGTTATTGTTGTTAAAAGCCCAGCCGACTGGGTAGAGCCATATCAGGGCTACCCCTCCTCAGGTTGAAACAATGATTTTGCATAATCACTTCCATGTTATAGAATACGTTTGTCTCCCTTGTTTGTCTAATTATTAGTATATACATCGGCCATTTCCTCCTGCCAGACGATACAATTTGGAAGTTGTCTTTTGTTTTTCTTTTTTTTTTCTTGCGTTAAGTGTTGTACTTTTATTCTTTCTTGTCTTTTGTTCACGCTTGACAAAGACCAGTTAGCCGAAAATGTACGCTTGTTTTGTTTTGTTATGTGAAATATACATTGTAATTCTATTTGTGTTTGTGTGTGTGTGTGTGTGTGTGTGTGTGTGTGTGTGTGTGTGTGTGTGTGTGTGTATGTGTGTGTGTGTGTGTGTGCGTGCGTGCGTGCGTGTGTGTGTGTGTGTGTGTTGTGTGTGTGTGGTGCGTGCGTGCGTGCGTGCGTGCGTGCGTGCGTGTGTGTGTGTGTGTGTGTGTGTGTGTGTGTGTGTGTATGTGTGTGTGTGTTGTTCTGGGTTGTATATGCTTCAACGCTGACAGTCACTTTTATTCAGATTTCAACTCATTAAATTAACAGTTCAAGTTGAGCATGAAGAATGAATAGTAAACGTTTCCCAGTTTCAAATTGACTGACTGCGTAATCGTCTGCACGATACCCACGAGTGTGTTCACGAAAGTGGCTAGGCTCTTTTGATAAAGCTTTCTGCGGGTCCAAGTAGCTCAATTTGAGCGTCGGATTCACATGCAAATGGTTGCGGCTTCGAATCCCGTGGTACGCTACATTAAAACTGGCCTTCTCACTGTCCCATCTAAAGTAACATCATTGTTATTCTAGTGGTGTCAATTTAGGACTAAAGAAGCCCCGCTTCCCCCACATCCTTGGGATGGTTATCCCCGTCGGCCATATCACTTGAGGTGGGTGTCGACGTAAAAACTAAAACCAAATCAATCAATAATAAAGATTTGGATTCGTGATCTCATGTCTCGAGTTCAATCCCAATCATGTAAGTGGGCTGGTTTGCTGCCCATCTCCATGTACACGCTTCAGTCATTCTGGCGGTGTCAGCGTTTTGCAGATCCTGTTCTCTTTCCTATTTCAAGACCTTGCGCATAGGGCTGCGCTCAGGATAAAAGGAGTCTACCATTTAATTGTCGGGAGATTTGAGTGGAGCGCATATGGAATTATCCGAGTACGAAGAATCCCTCTTCAACAAAATCCAAAGCCTAATTCCTGATACGAAGGTGGCATATAACCCTTTGACTCCTGCACGCTGCCCACCAGCGTCCTGCATTGTCAACCATCCTAGCAAAGCAAAAACTTAACCCTTTGACTCCTTCGCCCTATCCACCGGCTTTCTGTAGGAAGCTGGTGGATAGGGTGACGGAGTCAGCAGTTGGTGGATAAGGTGCGGGAGTCAGAGGGTTAAACTGTCTAATGACATCTGATATTTGAAGGCATAAGTCGCCGGTTGTGGTCGTTTTTACCCGTCAATTTAACAGTCAGTTTATAACCATTGGTTCACGCTTGTCGGGACAACAAAACCTTTACAGCCGTAGATAATAATACCTCCTTGTGTCTTGTATGAGATGTTCTGGAATGAAAAGAATGAAGTATAAAATGGTTCTAGTCTTTGGTCAGGGATGTGTGCACATAATTATGCACTGTTGCATAAGGTAAGGTGATTGACCTTTAAGGGTGATTTTGACAATCCCTGATCTGTCGCAATGCAGACCTTTTGGGGGAAAACAGCAAAATTCCGTATCGTCTTTTGCCAATTTTTCTTCTCTCCTAAAGTAAGCTTACAACGTGATTTCCCGTTTGATATCGTCAAGGGAAGATACTCCAGATTATGTTCCTTCAGCGATTTCTTTCTTCCTAGAAGTACTCTTTATTTCGTCTATACGGAACCACAAAGCAACACAAATGTGTTAGGAAAAGAAATGAAAACAAAATTCCCGAATGAACTCCGTGGTGTAGTGGTTAGCACAGCCGACTACCGACTGCAAGGCTGTGGGTTCGAATCTCCATCAGTCCCTTCACCAGTCATTGTGGGATTTTTCAGCTCTAACCGGCTCCTACCCAGAGTTGGGCGTGTTATGGGCTCATTGGGAAGACTGGGACCACACAGTCAATTCTCATCCACTTCAAATCTTCTGACCAGCATTGCAGGTGTCTGTATCTCTCGGGCCTGATTGACGCCAGGATATATCATGATAAAAAAAGTAGAGTACAGCCCTGTCACGAAGTCTCAATCCTAGATGATTGCCATCCCCACCGACATCATCATCATCACATTGTAAAAAAAAAACTGTGCCAGCTTCTGTGGCCATTAAGATGGCGTAGAAAATGGGACAAAAAAAAAAGTGAGCACAAAGATAACCTCCTTATATGTGATAATCCTATAAAAATAATTACCGAACTCGGGACTGAAAACACACACACAAGTATGCTACTACCACTCAGTTATACGTTTACAATGTGGGCAATATTGATTTGCCAATCAAAACAGAAATTTCTTCATTTTTGACATGACATCAGAGGTGAGTGGTAGCCAAGTGGCTATGATATTGGACTTTCAACCGAAAGATGTGAGTTTGACCCTGTCTGGTACAAGGTAGCTTCTGGTGGTTCATCGTCATCATGTGCTATGCCGTATGGCATTGGCGGGTAAGGGGTGGAATTTTTTTTTTCCGATTTCCCCGGCCATCATAATGTGTAGACTCGTTAATGTTCTGCATCCCTTTCCTGTGCAGTAGAGCACATTGAACATTAAACCATCGCTTAAATATCATGAAAGCCGTGTCAGTGTTAAGTGGCTTGTGAAAAAAAAATAGACGAAAACACTTAACATGCACAACCACTGAAGCGCCAACATGGCGGGGTCAAACATCGGCAATGCAGCTACTCGTACATGCAAGTGATGTTGTACTTGCAGCTGTGAATGCAAATGAAGAATAAGAATAATGTCTGCTTCACGTTGTTTTGTTTTTATTTGAGATGAAATCCCTTTCTCACTGTCTGAAAGGAGTCCTGGTGTCCACGAGTAACTCAGTTCGGAAAAGGGAATTTTACAAAGAAGCAAAATAAAATTCCCATTGATACGGTATACTGAAGTATTCTGAGGGACCTCGGTACACACACACACACACACACACACACACACAACACACACACACACACAACACACAGACATACACACACACCACGCACAGACAACACAGCACACACACACTCACACACACACACATACCACACGCCACACGCATCAGACACACACACACACGCACTGACACACACACATATTTTATATGCATGTATGTATGTATGTATGTATGTATGTATGTATGTATGTATGTATGTATGTATGTATGTATGTATGCATGTATGTATGTATGTATGTAAGTATGTATGTATGTATTATGTATGTATTATGTATGCATGTATGCATGTATGTATGTATGTATGTATGTATGTATGTATGTATGCATGTATGCAAGTATGCAAGTATGCATGTTTGCATGTATACATGTACGCAACAACTAGACTATAATTCGGGATGAGCGACAGGAAATCTCTGGGCACACCTGGGGTCTAACCAATAAATTCTGGGTTTCTTAGCAGGCATGAATCGCAAACACACCAATCAACTCATTTTTATAAATGACTTGGAAACAGCTGACAAAAATCGATTGTTTTATTTGTGAACTCAGAGCGTGCAGTTCTTCATCTCAACGCCCAGCCCTACATCCAGTTCTCGATCCTAGCTCGTTGATACACGCACACACACACACACACACACACACACACACACACACACACACACACACACACACACACACACACACAAAAAAAAAAAAACACACACACATACACACACATACACGCACATACACGCACACACACACACACACATACGCGCACACACACACAAAACACACACACACACATACACACACATACACGCACATACACGCACACACACACACACATACGCGCACACACACACACACACACACACACACACACAATACAAACACACACATACACGCACACACACACACACACACACCACACATACACACACACACACACACACACACACACACACACAACACACACACACACACACACACACACACACACACACACACACACACACAACAAACCCCCAACACCTTTACCGTATCCATCTCAAAACTATCATTAATACGAAATCTATTCTCGCCAATGAGGTATATGCCATATGTGGACTGATATATTATCTCTGTGTAAAACCCTTTAGCAATCACAGAAACATTTGAAATTTCATTTCCACAATATAGCTCTTCTATCGTTTCTATTGCTATTAACATTTCTAAACGGCCACTTATTTTTAATGTACTACAATTCATCATATCCAGCACTTCCCGTCTTTTGTATTGACCCCGTTTCAGTTTGAGTTTTTTGTAAAGACAATATTCCTGTGCTCAGAATAAATTCCACAAACACAAAACGCCACATATATCATATGTGACCTGTTCTCACGAATGGGGTCACAAGTTAATTTTGGGGGGTATAGAGATATTTATATCACCGGAAAGCAGAAAAAATGCTCTTTCCAATGATGTATAATTCAACTGTCTAACTGGAAAATCGAGCGAGTTACAGTAATTTAAAGGGAGTGGAGGATGGGACGGCCATTTTGAGAAAAGCAGAGTTAAAGAAGGACAACAAAATTCTCTGCTTTTTCCTTAGCAACCAGTATTCTGTCTTCATCAAGCTTAGTGAAGTGATAGATAAAGTGGTTCTGCACTACGTACTAGCTATTTCGCGAGCTGATTCCAACGGTATGCGATATGCTGAGGCCCTGTACGGTTTCATGGCCTAAATTAAAGCTCAAACACACGCATTTTCACGGAAAAAAATCTGCACATTCTCGATGGGTTATCACTTTAAAATGTTATTTTAACACTCTTTCAGCCCAAAAATCTTTGCCATAATTAATAGATTAATGGTCAGACAATGTGTAGGAACAAAAATCTCAAATCACCCAGATCGACCCTCACCACCTTTTCAGGCCCGTATCTCAGTTCACACGTTGCGACTTGTGACCCCGTTCGCAAGAACCAGTCACATATGGTGGAAAAGATGTAAAAGTATCATGACAAAAGATAAAAGCCTGTGCATCAATTCAACGCACTGGTAGGGTCATCAGGTTATACTTTCTTCATGGGTTCTATATCTACTATGGGTACTATATCTACTATGGGTACTATATCTACTATGGGTTCTATATCTACTATGGGTTCTATATCTACTATGGGTTCTATACTACTATGGGTTCTATATCTACTATGGGTTCTATATCTACTATTGTCCATGCTTGTATCAATCTGTTATTGAAACAAAACATATGCTATCAGTTATGTTCTATGGCATCTACCAAAAACAACAAGAAACCTCTTTCAGTAATATTCTATGCCATCCACCAAAATCATCAACAACAACAACAGCAACCTCAAAAACCTCTATCAAAATGAAGAAACATATCAGTCAATGTTCTATGACATCTCCAAAATCAACACACACAAAAACTATCAGTAATGTTTATGACATTTACCAAAGTCAACAAGAAACCTCTGTCAATAATGTTCTATGAAATCTACCATAAAACAACAAGAAACATCTATCAGAAATGTTCTATGACATCTACCAAAACCACCACCACCACCACACAACCCAACAACAACAAACTCTATCAAAATCAAGAAACATATCAGTAATGTTCTATGGCATCTACCAAAGTCAACAAGAAACCTCTGTCAATAAAGTTCTAAGAAATCTACCAAAAACAACAAGAAACATCTATCAGAAATGTCTATGAAATCTACCAAAATCAAAGAAACATGTATCAGTAATTTCTATGACATCTAACAAAATCAAAAACCTCTATCATAATTATCAAACATCTACAAAATATCACAAAAACAAAACTACAAAATCACAGAAACATATCAGTAAAATTCTATGAAATCTACCAAATCAACAGAAACCTGTATCAGTAATTCTATGAACATCTACTAAAAACAAGAAACCTCTATCATATTTCTATGACATCTACCAAAAACAAGAAACCTCTACCAATAATGTTCTATGACATCTACCAAAAACAAGAAACCTCTACCAATAATGTTCTATGACATCTACCAAAAACAAGAAACCTCTACCAATAATGTTCTATGACATCTACCAAAAACAAGAAACCTCTACCAATAATGTTCTATGACATCTACCAAAATCACTAAAAAAAACTCTATCAGTAATGTTCTATGAAATCTACCAAAATCAACAGAAACATGTATCAGTAATTCTATAACATCTACTAAAAATAATAAACCTCTACCAATAATGTTCTATGACATCTACCAAAATCACTAAAAAAAACCTCTATCAGTAATGTTCTATGATATCTACCAAAAAACAAACAAAACAAACAAAAAACCAAGAAATATCTATCAGCAATGTTCCATGACATCTACCAAAATTAACAAGAAACATCTACCAAAATTAACAAGAAACATCTATAAATAATGTTTTATGACATCTACCAAAATCAACAAGAAGCGTCTATCGGTAATGTTCCATGTCATCTACCAAAATTAACAAGAAACATCTACCAAAATTAACAAGAAACATCTATAAATAATGTTTTATGACATCTACCAAAATCAACAAGAAGCGTCTATCAGTAATGTTCCATGTCATCTACCAAAATTAACAAGAAACATCTATAAATAATGTTTTATGACATCTAACAAATCAACAAGAAGCGTCTATCGGTAATGTTCCATGACATCTACCAAAATTAACAAGAAACATCTATAAATAATGTTTTATGACATCTAACAAATCAACAAGAAGCGTCTATCGGTAATGTTCCATGACATCTACCAAAATTAACAAGAAACATCTATAAATAATGTTTTATGACATCTAACAAATCAACAAGAAGCGTCTATCGGTAATGTTCCATGTCATCTACCAAAATTAACAAGAAACATCTACCAACATTAACAAGAAACATTTATCAATAATGTTCTATGACATCTACCAAAATCAACAAGAAGCATCTATCAGTAATGTTCCATGTCATCTACCAAAAACAACAAGAAGCATCTATCATAATGTTCCATGTCATCTACCAAAAACAACAAGAAGCATCTATCAGTAATGTTCCATGACATCTACCAAAAACAACAAGAAGCATCTATCAGTAATGTTCCATGACATCTACCAAAATCAACAAGAAGCATCTATCAGTAATGTTCCATGTCATCTACCAAAATCAACAAGAAGCATCTATCAGTAATGTTCCATGACATCTACCAAAATCAACAAGAAGCATCTATCAGTAATGTTCCATGACATCTACCAAAATCAACAAGAAGCATCTATTAGTAATGTTCCATGACATCTACCAAAATCAACAAGAACCATCTATAGGTAATGTTCCATGTCATCTACCAAAAACAAGAAAGCTCCCACCTTTATAATATCCGTTTGCTGGGGAAAAAAAAGTATCTGCAACTCACTTGCTGGTAAAGTGCCTATTTCCCATGTGTCACACAGACTCATGGCCCATTTCCCCACCAACATAAAATATCATCTACCCATTTCAACCGTCGTCAAAAATACGAAGTGTCTAAAAATTGTTCCCAACTAGTAACATAGCATTTCTACCATTGACTCAAGGCACCAACGTTCATGGTTCATTAGAAAACTCTTCTTGAATCAATATGAAATCCATTTACACCATTCGTCTAAGACAACCCAGTTGCACAGAGCTGTGAACACCAATTGAGTGTAACCGAAATTACACGCTGGTTTTGAAAACAGCCACTTATAAATCAACTGTGCACAACGAACAAAATGATACTGATAGAATCATTATCTCTTTCTAGCGGTTGGAAAAGAACATTGGTGGGATTATTGATTAACAAAAAATAAAACTCAACAGGCGGGTATTCATTTCAACTTAATTGAAAACTATTTCATTGTACCTTGTGGTGATAATTGTATTTCACCGATCAATAATGCACAATAGTTTACTGTAGTTTACTGTATTTGTCTATCATGTCAGAAGATTGCTCCTTTGTATTACATTGTGTTGCGTATGTAGTTTACTGCACTGCTGCTCTAATGGAAAAATCTGCGTGAAATTAACGGTGGTCTCCTTGGCGGGGGGAGGGGGGGGGGAGGAGGGGGTAGATGGTATCGTCCGGTGGAACTAGTCTTTATCTGTGTGTGTGTGTGCGTGTGTGTGTGTGTGTGTGTGTGTGTGTGTGTGTGTGTGTGTGTGTGCGTGTGTGTGTGTGTGTGTGTATGTGTGTGTGTGTGTGCGTGTGTGTGTGTGTGTGTGTGTGCGTGCGTGCGTGGTGTGTGTGTGTGTGTGTGTGTGTGTGTGTGTGTGTGTGTGTGTGTGTGTGTGTGTGTGTGTGTGTGTTGTGTGTGTGTGTGTGTGTGTGTGTGTTGTGTGTTGTGTGGTGTGACGTGTGTTGACAGTAAACAGCGTGCGGATAACAGCACGGCATGATATTCGTTTAAATGATAACTGATTGCTGTTCACTGTGAAATGTATATATAGTCAGTTGAGAATCAGACAGCGGACGAGTAAAGACGAAGAAGCATTGCCCTGTCTTCCGAGTTGGCTGTAGAAAGAACGAAACATGGTGTCAGAAGTGGGATATCAAAAATACAAAATCACACATCATCATCATCATCAACATCATCATCATGATGTCATGCCGAATGGCATTGGCGATCATGGCCCTCCATACGAATTTAGCTTTTGTTGGTGTATTTCTGTTCCCACCCATTCTGCAAAGCTGTCAAGTATTTTTTCCTGAGTCTTTTCCCCTCAGTTTTTCCTTTGTGACTAGATGCTACAGTTTCTCTTGTTGTTTCGTTCTTTCTACTGTCAGAATCGTGATTACGAACTCTAACAAAAATCCAGAATATTGAAGACTAAAGTTCAACCATGGAAGATGAACAAGAAGAGAGAAAAACCAGTCGACGACATGCCAAGATTCCCTTGCCTCCTAAACTTGATGTGAATGGAGGAAACCTGCAGAGCAGCTGGAGGAAATTCAAGAGGCTTTGGGACAGCTATGAAATTGTGACAACACAAACAGAAGAAGACTCAACATACAGAACAGCAGTTTTTCTTTCTTGTATCGGGCTGGATGCTATGGACATCTATGAAGGATTGGCATTTGCTAATGAAGCTGAAAGAAATGACATTGACACTGTTCTCCAGAAATTCGAAGAATACTGTGTGGGTTCAATCAATGAAACTTACGAAGCATTCAGATTCAACTGCAGACATCAAGCAGCAGGAGAATCTGTCGAACAGTTTGTAGCAGAACTGCGGAGACTGATCAAGACCTGTAACTATGGTACACTGGAAGACAGACTGTTGAGAGATCAAATCGTACTGGGTGTACATGACGAGACTCTGCGATCAAAATTACTGGAAGTGCGACAGCTGGCATTGACTGCATGTATTGATATGTGCAGAGCGCATGAATCAAGTCAACAACAAACCGTCCAAATGATGAGAAAAACGCAGGACACGCAGGAAGTCCAAGCTTTCAAAGAAAAGAAGACAGCAAAGCAGTATAGCAAAGGAAACAAACCAGAGTACAGAGAGAAATGCGGATATTGTGGTGGAAAGCACCCAAGAGCAAAAGAGAAATGTCCAGCATTTGGAAGAAAATGCAAAGGTTGTGGAGGAAATAATCACTTTGCTTCATGCTGCAGAACAAAACCCAAGAAAAATCAAAAGAAAACAAGAGTTCGGCACTTCGAAGAAGAAGAGACTGACACTGAAAGCGATAATGAAATCCTCGGGATCGAAGACAAAACCAGAAAAAAGGAGAGAAACATACGAGCAAAAATGCTGATAAATGAGATGCCGGTAAGATTTCTTCTTGACACAGGTGCAACAACAAACGTAATGTCTGAGAGCCTGTACAGAGAAGTCACAGGAGATGAAAGAAAGTCTGACCTGCAAGAGACTAAGAAGAAGCTGGTGATGTTCAACGGAACAGAAATGACGCCTGTAGGGGAGATAGTGCTGCGAGTGAAAAACCCCAAGAACAGAAGGAAATACAAAGTCAACTTCGCGATCACCAAAACGGACTGTAAGCCAGTACTGGGACTGAAAGCTGTACAGCACATGCAATTGTTGACGATCAATGAAGAGAACATTGCAACGATAGCGGCGAATCAGAAAGAGGAGGAAAATGCAAAAGATATGCTCACAAAGTACAACGATGTCTTTGAAGGAGAAGGAAAACTAGAAGGGAAATTACACCTAGAAACAGACCCCAGTATTGCTCCAGTGAAGATGCCTTGCAGAAAGTGGCCGATAGCAGTGCAAGAGAAAGTGAAGGACGAGCTGAAGAGGTTGAAAAAACTGGACGTGGTCACCAACGGAGTGGATAAGCAGTTTGGTCGTAACAACAAAGAGCAATGGGAAAGTCAGACTGAGCATCGACCCTAAGCCACTGAACAAAGCCCTCAGGAGAAACGAGTACCCCATGCCAACCATTGATGACGTACTGCCTCTCCTCAAAGATGCAAAATACTTCACACACCTGGACGCGAAAATCGGGTTTTGGCACGTTGAACTGGACGAAGACAGCAGCTACCTGACAACATTTGGGACGCCTTTTGGCAAATACCGATGGAAACGAATGCCCTTTGGTATTTCACCAGCCCCAGAAGAATTCCAGAGGAGGATTGACATCGCTCTGGCAGGACTGCCAGGCGTGGTGATGGTTCATGATGACATCTTTGTTTTTGGCAGAGGACCAACCGACAAAGCAGGAGCACAAGTTCATGATACCAACCTGAACCGTTTGCTACAACGATGCCGAGAGACTGGAATCAAACTCAACAAGGAAAAGGTTGAGATGAAACGAACAGAGATATCATATTTGGGACACATCTTCTCAAGAAGAGGCTTGAAAGCCGACCCAAAGAAATTGGACGTTGTCCAACAACTCCCAGTGCCAGAAGACAAAGCAGCTGTGCAGAGACTACTCGGTGTAGTCGGATACCTTCAGAAATTTGCACCAAACCTGTCTGAGGCAGCAGCACCACTCAGAGAACTGGTAAAAAAAGACGTCCACTTCAGATGGGATGAAGACGTCCACGGAGAAGCCCTGAAGAAAGTGAAGAAGATACTCTCTAAGCCACCGGTACTTCGCTACTTTGACTCTTCAGGAAAGCGTACAACCACTCTTCAGTGTGATGCTTCACAGTTTGGACTTGGAGCTTGTCTCATGCAGGATGTCAACCGATTCAGTACGCATCACGAGCCTTGACCGAGACAGAAAAAAGTTATGCTCAAATAGAAAAGGAGATGTTGGCAATACTCTTCGGTCTGGAAAGGTTTGAGAGATACGTCTATGGAAGAGACATCCTGGTGGAGACCGACCACAAACCACTAGAGACCATCACAAGAAGAGCCTGCTCTCAGCACCTAAGAGGTTTCAGAGGATGCTACTCAGAACTCAGAAGTTCAGGTACACGGTAGTGTACAAGCGTGGATCTGAGATGCACCTGGCTGACACCCTCAGCAGAGCAGTCTGTGGAAAAGCGGAATAGCAAGTCACCCACAAGGAAGCCGTTTTCCTCACAGACCTGGAGAAAACAGACTCATTACAAGAACTGGCCATCAGCCAAGAGAGACTGAACAGTCTGCAGCAAGCAACTCAGGAGAAACATCCCGACAGAGACTGTAAACAGTTCGCCTGCTCAGAGACTGTTCGGCAGAAGAACACGAACACAAGTGCCGACGTCAAAGACATTACTCCAACCTACAGTAGTACCAATCAAGAAAGAACTTGAGAAAAGGACACTGAAGCAAGCGCACTACTACAACAGAAGCGCAGTAGAGCTGACAGAACTGAGTCCAGGACAGATTGTGAAATTCCAACCTCCAGGATCCAAAAAAGTGGATCAGCGCCAAAGTAGACCAACAGGTGAACATCCGGTCATACAACATTCGTACAGAGGACGGACGTCAGTACAGAAGGAATCGTCGTCAGCTACGAGACACAACAGAAACGGAGCTTCAGCAGACAATCAACCCTCAACGACTTGTCCAGAGAAGGATGATTTCTGGAAGACATCAGGAAAGCGACACATCGGGCAAGCAACAGCAAATCATCATTCCATCAAAACAGATGCTGGAAGATAACAAGAAAACTGGAACTGGAACAGATGTCAGGACGCCAGCATCGTCTGTCCGTGAGAACTCATCTGATCAGTCACCAGTCATCAAAATGTCTGAGACAACCAGCATCAAGGAGCCAGATGAAGTTATCAAACAAACAAGGACAGGACAACCCGAACCAGTTAGTTCCCCTTACAGAACAAGATCTGGAAGACAAAGCAAAAGGCCAGATTTCCTGAAATATGAATGAAACTGAAGACTCTACCACAATCAGATAAACTGAAAGCATTGCGAAATATGGACATGATAATGATGGATAGTATAATGATCAGAGATAAAATGAGGTGAATGAATGATTGGGCCCTGTGCGTGAGAGAAAGAATGAGTGTTTGTTAAGTTAATGTTGTGATAAAGGTGGGAAACACATTTATTTCGTATGGACTGAAAGATAGGAAAAATGATTGATTTTGTTTCCTTAAAGAAAGGGAGATGTGACGTGTGTTGACAGTAAACAGCGTGCGGATAACAGCACGGCATGATATTCGTTTAAATGATAACTGATTGCTGTTCACTGTGAAATGTATATATAGTCAGTTGAGAATCAGACGGGACGAGTAAAGACGAAGAAGCATTGCCCTGTCTTCCGAGTTGGCTGTAGAAAGAACGAAACATGTGGTGTGTGTGGTGTGGTGTGGTTTGTGTGTGTGTGTGTGTGTGTGTGTGTGTGTGTGTGTGGTTGTGTGTGTGTGTGTGTGCGCTTGTGTGTGTGTGTGTGTGTGCGCTTGTGTATTTTGTATATGTGCATAAAATTGTACGTGCGTATGTATGTATGTATGTATGTATGTATGTATGTATGTATGTATGTATATGTATGTATGTATGTTGTATGTATGTATGATTGTATATATGTATGTACGTATAACAATAACAACAATAACAATAACAACATACAAACAATAATAATAATATATAATAATAATAATATATAATAATAATAATATAATAATAATAATAATAAATAATAATAATAACGATGATGATGATGATGATGATGATGATAGAGATGACGACGACGACGACGACGACGACACGACGACGACGACGACGACGACGACGACGACGACGACAGAGACAACAACAATCAACAACAATAATAATAATGATGATGATGATGCGCCAACAGTCTTTCAGTTTTCTGAAATGCAAGCAAGCATACAGGTATTCTGAGACAAATATTTGCATATCATCTTTATTCAGTAAGCCACTTGGATTTAAACAGCATGGATTTCGAGCAATCACTTGTTGAAGGCACATATCTTACCTGACATTTTTTTTCAGTTTCATTTTTGTTGTTTTGTATCTAATACAATTATCCTGGAAACACCACATATCCGTGTGTGTGTGTGTGTGTGTGTGTGTGTGTGTGTGTGTGTGTGTTGTGTGTGTGTGTGTGTGTGTGTGTGTGTGTGTTGTGTGTGTGTGTGTGTGTGTGTGCACGCGAGCGCGTGTGTGTGTATGTTGTGTGTGTGTGTGTGTGTGCGTGTATGTGTGTGTTGTGTGAGTGTGTGTGTGTGTGTGTGCACGCGTGTGTGTGTGCGTGTATGTATGTGTGTGTTTGTTTATGTGTGTGCGCGTATGTATGCGCGAGTGTGTGTGTGTGTGTGTGTTGTGTGTGTGTGTTTGTGTGTGTGTGTTTGTGTGTGTGTTGTGTGTGAGTGTATGTTTGTGTGTGTGTGTGTGTGTGTATGTGTGTGTGTGTTGTGTGTGTGTGCAGATGAAGGCGGGAGAAGGTGATATGTATGGCGGAAAACAACAATGAAAAATGATGATGCAATTTTAGTCACTTTAGTCCTTTTCTCATAGCGGACGAAGCAGCAGGGAAGTTTCAGTCTCTTTTTCCTAATTTTTTTTCATCTGGTGTTTGTTTGTTTGTGATCTTACGCTTCACAAAGGCCAGTCGGCCGACAATTTGCGCCTGTCTTGTCTAGTTGTATTAAATACGCGTTCTGATTCTTTTTTCGAGTTTTTTTTCTGGTTCCTTTAATAATGAAAAGATTCTGGAATCCCTGATTGGAAAATATCTCTTCACAAACACTCTCCCATCATCCCATCACTCGTCTTAGACTAAAAAAAGAAGAAGAATAAAAAAGAAAGAAAAGGATCAGAAAGGACTGCACTTGAGACGATTTTGACGCAGCCGATTACTTTTACACAACCTGACTGCTCATACAATATCACTTCAGCTCAGATCTGAATCAGTCTGCCAAAACGTTCATATGGAAAGTATAAAGAAAATAGCCATAGCATGAATAAATGCGAAAATAAAACAGAACAAACAAAAGTCAATGTTTTACGAAGTTATGATATAAATAATTCATAAACAATCAAGCGATGACAAATGCAAAGCGAGTATAAAGTATTTCAATGTCTGCGAAGTTTATCCGAGGTAAACATTTCAACCAGATCCTTCAGAGCTGCGCAGCAAAAGATGACGTGTATATTTTTCCCAAACAGACATCCTGGTGAATGATCAAACCATAAAATCATCATCATGTATTTCTATGGCAGAAGTGTACCACAATATCAATTACGTCTTAATTAATAACTTTGTTAAGAATATTTTACGTACTCACCATGCTAACAGCAAAGTAACCTTTTCTGATAAAGAGGATCTGATCTCACATTCTTTCATAATTCAAATCTTTTGTTTCCTATTTTGTGTTGATGACAATTTTCCCATAGTCAGTCAGTGAATCTTTGTTTTATAACAGCTAATGAACACATATATTGATGAACACGTCTTAACTTGTTTTAAATTGTTTTAGCACAACCAATAGATACATATATTGATAAGTCGTCTTGACTTTTTTTAGAACGGCCAATAAACAGATATATTGATAAGGCACACACACACACACACACACACACACACACACACACACACACACACACACACACACACACACACACACACACACACACACACACACAATGTATATATATAATATATATATATATATGTATGTATGTATGTATGTATGTATGTATGTATATGTACATGTGTGACCTCCCACCACGAAATCAGTCTTAACTAGCATTTTGGGCATTTTGAGATACATATATCACTGGAAAGTGTACATTCTGCTGATTATTTTGGTACTTGAATACAGCTTGTACTCAAAAAAAAAATGTAGAAGTTATGTATGTTTATAAAGTCATTAACTTGTATGACGGCTATTTTGAGAAAACAGCCTCCAAAGTTTTTGTGTGCTCTCCTACACATTTTCCTTAAATTTCTTTATTTGGTGGCTTTGACCCAGTTTGTTTTAGCTGTCATTATCTGAAAGATGCACTAAAGAGCATTCCATCAGTATATTACATGTGCGGGTACTGTACAGGTTATGGTTCATAATAAGAGACAAAAATAGGTACTGTTGGTAGGAAATTGCGTTCTTTGTGCTGCGATCAGTGCATTGAAATACCATTTTAAATTGATTAATACTGTTTTCTCAAGATAGATTATAGTCTACAGAAATATCAATTTTGAGAAAAAGTCAAAACACTCCAGATAGACCCTCAGTCACCTTTTCAGCTCCTAGTGCTGTTCCACTGACTGCGAGTTAAGACTGATTTCGTGGTGGGAGGTCACACACACACACACACACACACACACACACACACACACACACACACACACACACACCACACACACACACACACACACACACACACACATATATATATATATATATATATGTGTGTGTGTGTGTGTGTGTGTGTGTATGAGACGTCTTGATTTGTTTTAGAACGGCCAGTAAACAGATATATTGATAAGTCGTCTTGACTTGTTTCAGAACGGCCAGTAAATATGTATTGATAAGGCGCTTGACTTGTTTCAGAACGGCCAGTAAATATGTATTGATAAGTCGTCTTGACTTGTTTCAGAACGGCCAGTAAATATGTATTGATAAATCGTCTTGACTTGTTTCAGAACGGCCAATAAACAGATAGATTGATAAGTCGTCTTGACTTGTTTTAGAACGGACATAAATAGATTATTGGAAAAGTCGTCTTGATGTTTCAGAACGTGCCATTAAACATTAGATTGATTTAATCGTTTTGAACTTTGTTTCCAGAACGGCCAATAAACATGATAGATTGATAATTCGTCCTATGACTCTAATGTTTTAGAACGGCCAATAAACAAAATGAAAGCGCACTACAGAACGCCAATAAACAGATAATTGATAATTACTTTGAACTGTTTAGATACGCCATATAATAATATATTTGATAAGATCGTCTTGACTTTGTTTCAGAACGGCCAATAACAGATAGATTGATAAATACGTCTTGACTTGTTTCAGAACGGCCAATAAACAGATAGATTGATAAGTACGCTTGACTTGTTTAGAACGGCCAATAAAATAGATTGATAAGCGCTTGACTTGTTTCAGAACGGCCAATAAACAGATAGATTGATAAGACGCTTGACTTGTTTCAGAACGGCCAGTAAATATGTATTGATAAGGTGTGTTGACTTGTTTTAGAACAGGCCAATGAACAGATATATTGATAAGACGCTTGACTTGTTTCAGAACGGCCAGTAAATATGTATTGATAAGGTGTGTTGACTTGTTTTAGAACAGCCAATAAACAGATACACTGATAAGACTCTTAACCTGTTTTAGAACGGCCAATAAATATATATATTGATAAGACGTCTTGACTTGTTTAGAACGGCCCATAAACACACACACACACACACACACACACACACACACACACACACACACACACACAACACACACACACACACATATATATATATATATATATATATATAATAATAGATATAGATATATATATAAGACGTCTCGACTTGTTTCAGAACGGCCAGTAAAGAGATATATTGATAAGACATCTTGTTTTAGATCAGTCAATAAACAGATACATTGATAAGATCTCTTGACTTGTTTCAAAACGGCCAAAAAACAGATGCATTGATAAGACGTCTTGACTGATAGTGCACATAACCAAAGCCAAATTAAAAACAACGTTGAAAGAACACCACTTTGCCAATTATGTCTTTTTCCTTTCCCGTGTAGATGCATTGAATGGCAGCGACATGAACAAGAACAGTTTGTTTGATTTGAGAGAGCAGTGGCATAAGCACATTACAGCTTTTCTGTAGTCACATTAGAACGCTCATGAAGAATCTGTATTAACACAAACGAATTATAACTTCATAAAGACCTCAAAATAATACAAAATTGAAATAACAGCGGTATTTAGAGTGAGTGGTGTGTGGTGTGTTGTGTGTGTGTGTGTGTGTGTGTGTGTGTGTGTGTGTGTGGTGTATGTGTGTATGTGTGTGGGAAGAGAGAGAGAGGAAGAGAGAGATAGAGAGATAGGGGGGTGGATGCTAAAATAACATGTTGACCTAGGAAACATCACTATTACTACCATAAACATGTCTATTCTTAATACAGGGTTATTTTTCACAAACATTTAATTGGCACTCTAAAACACTGGTCATTTAACAGCATTATAGACCGAGCCATTTAAAACATATGCACATTTTTACGTAAAATGTAATGCTGTTTAGTTTCAATGTGTTAGTAAAGTATAATCTTTCTTGAACGTTCCAGTACCTCGTCGAAATTTTAGATATGATGACGAGAATGTTCAAGAGTAAGGTATCAGAGTGCCAAACACTTGAAATAGACCAGACAGTCCTAGGTACTGGAATATGAAGTTGAGTGGGGTGTCGAGGGTTTGTATGGAATTTGGATCGAAGTGTTTGCAAGACACTTCTTAGTACAACTTTTTGCATTAACTTTTCTTTGCTGATAACGAACACGTCTTTTAATGTAAGCGCACCAAGTAGTAGACAGAGAGATAGGAAGAAAGAGAGAGAGAGAGAGACAGAGACAGAGACAGAGACAGACAGACAGACAGACAAAGAGACAGAGGGACAGAGAGAGAGAGAGAGAGGGAGACAGAGACAGAGAGAATCAAAGTCAGAGAGACAGAGACAGAGAGACAGAAAGACAAACTGAGGGAGACAGAAACAGACAAAGAGAGAAGGGGGGAGGGCAGGAGGGAAGGAGGTTGCAGAAAGGGAAAGGAGATGGAGGCTAGAAATTTATTGAAACATCATATCTTGATGCTTTGTGGAGGGGCGTTGAGGGAGGAATCGATAGCTGTTGCCGTGTAGAGCTCTAACACTTTGACATGAATAAATCTATGGCATCATTACAGAATGTGTCCACACTTTCAGCAAAGCTTTAACACTGCTGAATGTCTAGCGATGTGCAGACACTTTAAAAGCCGCATTACAATTTAAGGGGTCCTGTTTTGTCTAAAAGATCTGCTTGTCCATTTAAGAGTGGACAATGTCTCCAGCTAATTTTTCATCAACTTCATCTCTCTCTCTCTCTCTCTCTTTCTCTCTCTCTCACCCCCCCCCCTCTCTCTTTCTCCCCCTTCCTCTCTCTCTGTGTGTATGTTTGTATGTTTGTCTGTTTGCCTTTCTGTTTCTGTCGAATCATACTCTTTCTTCCCCCCCCCCCTCCTTTCTCTCTCCCTTTCTCTTCATCTTCTTCTTCTTCTTCTTCTTCTCTCTCTCTCTCTCTCTCTCTCTCTCTCTCTCTCTCTCTCCCTCTCTTTCTTTCTCCCTTCTTCCTCTCTCTCTGTATCTGTGTTTGTTTGTTTGTCTGTCTGTTTCTGTCCAAGAACCCTTTTTCTCCCTCCCACTCTCTCTCTCTCTCTCTATGTCTGTCTTTGTCTTCTTCTTCTTCTTCTCTTTCTCTGTCTCTCTCTCTCCTCTCTCTCTCTCTCTCTCTCTCTCTCTCTCTGTCTCTCTGTCTCTGTCTTCTCTCTCTCTCTCTCTCTCTCTCTCTCTCTCTCTCTCTCTCTCTCCTCTCTCTCTCTCGTTCTCTCTCTCTTTAAGATATTTGTGGTGAGATGTTTTTAAAGAAAGACGACCTCTTAATCTGTAATACACTTTTAAATGTTTCCATAATAGCATTCATTCCGTAGAGTTGAAAGAGACTTATTATCTTGAAATAGTTTCACCACATAAAATATGTCTAACTGCCGTCCACTCGAAGGTGTACAGAAAAGTTTAAACAGAAATATTGGAAACTCTGAGATCTCAGCTGAAACACCTTTGAAGTCAATGTGATGTTGAAAATTACAGAATCTGGAATGTCTGTAATGATTGCTGTCTAAAATAGGAAATTGCTTGAATGGCTTATCCATCTCGTTCAATTTGATAATTATTTCACTTTTTCTTTTTCATTGTCTTACTTTTTTCATTTTACTTTATTCTATTTTAAATATTTATTCTTTTTTTTTTTTTTTTTTTTTTAATTTTACTCGCCTGTTTCCTACACCACATTCATAGTCACAGAAACCGGGACAATATTTCATAATGCTATCTTGAAACTATAGTAGCATCTTGATACTATGGACTTGAGACTCCCTGACAAGGCTGTACTCTATGCTTAGCATCACAACGTACCCTGCCATGAACCCAGGCACAACAGATACAGGCACCCTCTGGCGCCGGTCAGAAGATTTGAACAACATCTTTTAATAACACATCTGCCAAGTGGATGAGACTTGACTTTCTGCCCCAGTCTTCCCACGAACCCAGAGCATTATCAACTCGAGGCCGATTGGGGCCGAAAAAAACAACACCTCAATGACTTTGACAGGACAGATAAGATTCGAACCTTAAACTTCCAGTCGATAGTTCGCTCTGCTGTCCACACTGACACAGTCACTGGTCCTATTTGAACTGATATTTATGCGAGAACGACAAGACGACCAATCTACCGACATCGGAAGGCAGAAATTGAAGGTGAGATATGGACTAGGAGAGATGGAGGGAGACAGAAAAAGACGGAGGA
>CM060307.1:65187152-65192152 GCA_030674185.1 Monoplex corrugatus
TGACGTGCACTGTCTAGAACCATCTTTCAAGGTAGCCCTAAAAGGAGGCTATCGCTGAGGCCATCAACAGCGGAAGAGCTGGTAAGCAAGTATCAGAGACTGAACCGGTGGTCAACACACGTGGAGCCGAGAAAATCTTGTTCATACAATTTTTTGTCACCGGCAATACAGATACACAGATACGAACAGATGAACACAAACACACAAACACACACGCACGCACGCACGCATGCACACACACACACACACACACACACACACACACACATACACACACACACACACACACACACACACACACACACACACACACACACACACATACATACATACACACACACACAAGATTTTTCAATCGAATGATACATAAAAAAAAAGGGGGGGAGGGGTCGAAAAAAACCACACACAAATCTATACCCAGCCATAAACAACTCCTACACACTACATTACTACTATACACACTACACTATTATTACTATATACTATGACTACTCAACTACATACCTATAAGACTTACATACTATGAGTACTACAATAACACTATGACTAATACAATACTATACTACTACTACTATGACTACTACAACTACTATTCTACTACTACTATGACTACTACAACTACTATTACTACTATACTATGACTACTACAACTACTATTACTACTACTACTATGACTACTACAACTACTATTACTACTACTACTATGACTACACAACTATATTACTATACTACTATGACTACTACAACTACTATTACTACTACTACTATGACTACTAAAACTATTACTACTACTACTACTATGACTACTACTACTACTATTACTACTACTACTATGACTACTACTACTACTATTACTACTACTACTATGACTACTACTACTAACTATCATACTACTACTATGACTACTACAACTACTATTACTACTACTACTATGACTACTACTACTACCTTACTATTACTATCTACTACACTACTATACTAACTACTACTACTATACTACTACAACTACTATTACTACTACTACTATGACTACTACAACTACTATTACTACTACTACTATGACTACTACTACTACACTACTATCTACTACTACTAACTATACTATTACTACTACTATACTTGTTCTTCAATAACAACTACTAGTGCGATTACTATCATCACTACCACCATCGCCACCACCACCTACTACTTACTACTACTACTACTATACTACTACTACTACTGCTGCTGCTGCTGCTGCTACTACTACTGCTAGTACGAATGATGATGCCAGAGCCATTTGATACATACGCTTACAACATTTCTTACACCATGATTCATGGCACAAATTGTCTAAAAAGTCATCCATAACCCTTTTGAAAATTGGCTGTTGACGCATTTTGTTTGCAAACAGCAGAGGTACAGACATACAGATACGTGGTCTCTTTCGGGCTAGTATAAAGCAGTTTCCTTTTCTACAGAAAAAGATGGACGCTCAGACTTTGAGACAGATACATTATCTTGTCTTGACCATTTGTGAACCAGTCTTCTTTTTGAAGTGGTATCTCATCATCATCATCATCATCAAGTGCCTTGCCACATGACGTTGGCAATCATGGCCCTTCATATGCATCTGTCCCTTGCTGCAGCAAGCACATCTTCCACACTCTCTGTCCTCAGTCCACTCGGCAAGTCCGTCCAATATTTTTTCTGGGTTTACCTGGTGCTCTCTTTCCCTCCAGCTTTCCTGTTGTGACCAGGTGCTCCAATTCCCCTTTCCTCATAAAGTGGCCTATAAAATTAATGTTGCCTGTCTTTTCCTATTCTTCCTTAACAATGATCTTCTTGTGTCTGCCTCCATCAAGACTGTTTCGTTTGTTTTCTTTGCTATCTATGGCACTCTCAACATTCTTCTTAGAAACCACATCTCAGCTACTTCAATCTGAAGTGGTATCTAAAGACTGAGAACTTTGGCGTATTGCTTGTATTCTTTAAAATGTATTTAAGCTAATGTGTGCATTGCATCTTTTACCAGAATGCTTTTATTCGGGGTGAGGGTGGGGGTGGGGAGATTTAAATCATGTAAGCCAGTGCTTGTGTGTGTGTGTGTGTGTGTGTGTGTGTGTGTGGTGTGTGTGTGTGTGCGCACACGCGCGCGCGGTGTGTGTGTGTGTGTGTGTGTGTGTTGTGTGTGTGTGTGTGTGTGTGTTTTGCGTATTTGCGTGTGTGTGTGCGTGCATGCGTGTGTGTATGTGTGGTTTCATTGTATTTTTTTTCAAATTTCTCTTTTTTAAAGGGTAGTATTGCAAATACACCAGTGGTGTGTGTATCTACCAGAGTGTGCGTGCGTGTGTGTATGTATGTGTGTGTGTGTGTGTGTGTGTCAGAGAGAGCGAGAGAGAGAGAGAGAGAGACAGACAGACAGACAGACAGAGACAGAGACAGTGAGAGAAAGATAGATGTAAGGACACGATTTTGTTAGCTCCTTATGGCAAGATCTTTACCAAATTTTCGTCAAATGTATGGATTGGTAAGGAATCACCAAGGATGCATTTTGAAGGCAAGGGACCAAGGTCAAGACCATACAGATTTAAAAGAAAGCTGCCTGAAATCAGCATTTTTTCTAAGGAAGGTGTATGAAAAACACTTTCTGAGTAACCTCTGACAATGTTTCAATCCCGTTTCCATTTTTGTAGCAGTCTATCATAGTCCTCACTCACATCACGTCATGTTTATTGTCATAATAATGTGCGTGCTCGTGATTACGCAGTCATTATCATGTGTGCTGCCGCATGGCGTTGGCGATCATAGCCCTCCACACGAGTCTATCCTTTGTTGCTGCAAGTACTTCTTCAACCCTCTTTGTTTTCATCAATTCCTCAAGTCCATGCAGTATTTTCTCCCTCGGTCTACCTGGTGCTCTTTTTTCCACCTGCTTTTCTGTTGTGAATAGGTGCTCTAATTTCTCTTGCCTCATAAAAAAAAAAGTCCTATAATTGTTTCTTGTATTTTTCTAATCTATTTTTTTTTATAAATGTTCTTTTTGTGTTTGCTTCTTTTAAAACTTGTCTTTTTTGTGTTCTTTTGCCGTCCACGGAACTCTTAATATTCTTCTTAAAAAACCACATTTCAGCTGCCTCGATCTTGTTCTCATTTTGTTGATTGTCCAGGCCTCGCATCCGTACAACAGTATTGGTTCTATATAACACCGAAGAACTACCTTCCTGATGTTACTCGATAGGCATTTATTGGTAAGAATGCTTTTCATTTCCTTGGATGCTGTTTTAACTTGACCAACTCTGCAGGCTGTTTCTAATGTGCATCTGCCGTCTGGTGAGATGACTGTTCCCGGATAGTTAAAAATATCTAATTGTTTCAATGTTGCGCCAGTTGCACGCACGCACATACACACTCATAAATAAATGAAAATAAAAAAAATCCCCTTCAAAACAAACATGCAAACAAACAAAAACACTCAAACACTTCCACCACAGATGAATCCTAAGACAAGGGATTGATAGTATTTATCAATTTAAAAGTCACGTTTTTAATGGAGCCCATGCATTGTAGTGTCCTATAAAAGGAAGAATAAAAAAAGAGAGAGAATAACAACAACAAAAAGAACAAAGGAAAACATTCAAAAAGACACAAATGGATAAATGACAGCCATGTGTTGAACTAACAAAATAATGATAACCAGAAACAGACGAAAATAGCATGAGAAGGCGTTTTTGATTCACAAAACAAGACAGGCGGAAATCTTCGGCCTTTGTCAATCAATTACAAACAACAACAACAACAACAACAAAGAAACAAATATAAAAGGCATAGGAAAACACCAACAGAACCTTCCTATTCTCCACCTCAGTGAAATATCTAAGAAGTTCTCTTGTTAATGTCTTAAGTTTTTGTATTTGTTTGTTTGTCGACTGTTGTGTATGCTTAATAAAGGCCAGTTAGCCTAAAATTTCCGCCTGTCTTGTTTTAGGAATTGAATACGCTTTCTCAGTCTATTTCCGTGTGTTTCTGTTTTCCATCTACTTGAACGCTGGTAGTTACTTTGATTCAAAATAATGACGATAATAATAAATCGATGCCCCTTGTATCTGCACAGAAATGAAAGGAATTGAATAGACTCGATCTCATGTCAACTTGAAGTCCATAGAGACTTGTAGTGTTTTGTGCACTAGTAATTAAAACATACTTTATGGTTTTAAAACTCGAATATCTAAGACTTCCTGTAACAATGAGTGGAAATCTCTACTTATGGATCCTCATTTTTCCTCTTTCAGCGACGTCTGGTAGTACTGGACTTTGAGTTAAAATTGGTTTAGATCTCTTCAAACACAGCCCAGAAATCTCAGCCGGCCATGTGGACGTATTTCCATTAAAATGGCATCTTGGAGCTGGATTAGGAGTTTTCACGTAGTTTTTACCTACAACGTAAGTTTGTCTCAACCACAGATTGATGCAGTGTACAAAATAGTTTAGGGAAACCGTAAGTAAGGTAGAACCCTAAAACCTTACCAAACGCACTGGGTTTATGCGTAGGCTCATGAAGTATGCCATAACCTTTTGGATCTTTTCACATCACATGGCATATGTAGCGCTGGAATATGTGGAATAAATTCCCGGCGCGGAAATATTGTCTCGACAAAAATTAAAACTGAACCTGCCAGTAGGTTTCGCTCAGAAACAAAGAGCCTCCCATTGGTAGATGTAACAAAGATCCGTTTATAAAAAGTGAAGGTGAGAGAAAAATGGGTAAACTCTCCTTTTTAAAGAGGGGAGGTTTGAAAAGAGGAAATGGGGAATTTGCAGAAACTATTTTACAATCAGACAGCTTAGGAGAATCAATAGATTCAGTCACTTGAAAGAACTGTTTTATCATCCTGACACAGTAACTCGGCACCAACGTTAAGGAATCGAGTGCTGGAAAAGTACCCACTGAGCATATACTTCGCGAAGAATAATGGTCAAACACGTTTTTCTTATAATCGTTAAAAGAGAGGCTTTTGTGA
>CM060307.1:65197152-65207152 GCA_030674185.1 Monoplex corrugatus
CGCCTAACTCTAAGCTGTAACACAGTTGATTTGAATGTTATATCTCGCCATGGAGATTACCTTAAATCGTTATTATAACAAGTGTGATCGACACGAGATTGTAGTTTGCGTCATTTTGTTATTTGTATGCCCTAAATATGCCTCATTAGGTTCAAGATTTTCACTCCATTGTTATCACCGACTCCCACTGAGAGTTACAGATCGGTTGTTCTGCTCTAATTTAAATAAACAGATAAGAAATGTTTGCCAAAATGAGAATATAAGCGAAAGAATTATGACGAGAGATTGCCCTGAATATAACCAAAAACATGCTGACGTAATTACACACCTATACTTGATTGATTTGTTTCAGTTTTTACCGTCGACACCCACCCCAGGTGATATGCCGGCTGACGGGGATAACCATCCCAGGGAAGTGGAGGAAGGGGGACTTATCTAATCCCTTACTGACACCACCAGAGTAACATAGATGTTGAGATGGGACAGTGAGAAGGCCAGTATTAATGTAGCGCACCCCGGGATTCGAACCCACTACCATTAGCATGTGAATCCGACGCTCAAACCAAGTAAGCTACTGGGGCCCGCACACACCTATACAATCATTGCATCCCATCTTAACCCTTTGACTCCCTCAGTCTGTCCACTAACATCTTGCTTTGTCAACCATGACAGCAAAGTGAAAATTTAACCCTTTGACTCCCTCACCCTATCCACCAGCTTTCTGCAAGAAGCTGATAAATAGGGTTATGGAGTCAAAGGATGTAAAATTTTGCTGGTGGTGGATAGGGTGTGGGAGTCAAAGGGTTAAATCGTTATTGTGATCAGCGTGATGGGTGCTGTGGTCGTGTGGATAACCGTCGGGCTTTCCAATCGGAAGATCCAGGGTTCGATTCCTAGACATCTCCGCCTGGTGGATAAAGGATGGATACTTTTCTGACATCTCTGGTGGGTAAAGGTTGGATACTTTTCTGACATCTCTGGTGGGTAAAGGTTGGATACTTTTCTGACATCTCTGGTGGGTAAAGGTTGGATACTTTTCTGACATCTCTAGTGGGTAAAGGATGGATACTTTTCTGACATCTCTGGTGGGTAAAGGTTGGATACTTTTCTACCATCTCCCAGGTCTGACAGTGCCTACCCTCCCTCACGTGCATACGCATGCAGAATATCAAATATACATGTTAAAGATGCTTTAAGTCATGTCCATGCCTGGCTTATTCAAACAGGACAACGTTAAGCAGAAAATGGCAATTTTCAAAAACGGCTTTTAAGCTATAGACTTTTACCGTTAGAAAATAATAATGCCATGTATAGCTACAAGAATTGTTCACGTATTGTTTTATTTTTAGCTCTTCAATTATATTTAAATAGAATGTTCAGTCTGTATTGTTGGTTTACTCCATTTCTAGACTAGACAATTGGTAAAGCAAAACACGTTGTCAGGTTCTGATTTTGTGAAAAGAAAACAATAAGCCCTGTTTTGGTGAAGTTATGTCATAAACGGAAGTATGTCTACATGCAGATATGTCTGCAGTTATGTATGCTTGCTCGTTTTTGTAATGTCTGGAATAATCAAAACAAAAATTGATTACAAAACGTGATATTATTAGAAGGACACTAACCAGCATTTTCATTCTCTTCATCTGCGTTCCCCTTGCTCAACCTTCTACAACACACAGCGCGCGCGCGCGCACACACACACACACACACACACGCGCGCGCGCGCGCACGCACAAATATACTTTCACACACATCTTTTCAGCAAAATGATAACGAACTAGAATGAACAAGTTAAAATATTAGACCTTGAGACATTGTCGTATTGTGATTATTTGATTAATTGAACGATCGATTGATTGACTGACTGATTGATGATTGATTGACTGAATGACTGACTGATCGCCTGATTCTTAACGGGTAGATGTTTACAAGCTCACGTTTCATACTCACAGGATTTGGCAGAGATGATGATTCTGTCTGGAGGAATATAGTCGCCATCGTCATCCTCTCCCTCATCGACGTAGTATTGCTGATGGTGTAAGCTCCCATGGGAGTAATCTTGCAACAAATCGTGTCCAAAACCTGACATGTAAGCCAGAGCTTTGGGCACCCGCCACCCCGTCCTGTTGGGTAAAGAGGTCATATGCAACCTATCCAGGATCTTCAGCTTCAAAGACTCGATTCTATAGTTACGGTCCTCCTCTCGAAACTTGCAATGGGGACATTTCGTCTCTGAGTTTAGTTCGTACCTGTCCCTGTCTGCGGTAGGTCTGTGATATTGTGGTTTTCTGTGATATCCATACAGTTCTTCTTGTTCCTGTTGATTTTTTGTTTCTTCATCCTCTTCCCTTCAGCAAATCCTTCGTCCTCTTGTCCAGTACTTGCTTCCCTATCGTCTTCTTCATAATCGTATTCGTATTCTTTGGAAAACTGATCTCTGCCATCTTCGAACTCGGAGATCACTGAGTGATGGGAGTTGGCAGTATGAGCAAGTGGCAAGCTTTGGTGTTCACGTGTTGCCGTCAGCTGATCAGTGACCAGCAGGTCTGAAGAGTCGAACCTGTCCTGTGGCTTGTCATAGTACTGTGGATAATCTTCAATAGTTTCTTCAGGATCCAGAAGAACCAGGTGTGGTGATTCACGTTTGGCATTGTTCTTCTCGTAAATGTCACCGAAAAGTTGCTGGTTGCCATACAAAGATCTTTGCAATATGAAAGGGTTGGACAAAGACGTCAAAGACGTCTGTTCGGGTAGGGTCATCTTTCTCGAAGATAAGGACGGTATATTGGCTTGTGGCGAAAAAGAAAGGCGGGGGTCAGAGTGGTGAGAGTCTACAGTCCGATCATAACGATACGAGTCACGGCCGTACTTGCCCAGTCTGGACAGAACGGCGTCAGGAAAGACATTGGCGAGAAAAGCAGAAGGGAGGCACAGGAGGCACACACAGACAACCAGCGGCAGATACCCGTCCCCAAACACTCGTTTGCCTGTCCCCAGCATGGTGGGTCCTGTGGCACGCACGGACCGCTGCCAACAAGTGTCTATGGGGGGAGAGAGCCAGACGGGCGGATAGCCGTGAACAGCAGCAGCAGCAGCAACAGCAGTAGTAACAGCATCAACCAGCGCGCGCTTTCTCTCTCTGTGACTCTCTCTCTCTCTCTTTGTCTCTCTCTCTCTCTCTCTCTCTCTTTTCTCTCTCTTTTCTCTCTCACTCTCTCTCTCCTCTCTCTCTCTCTCTCTCTCTCTCTCCTCTCTCTCTCTCTCTCTCTCTCTCTCTCTCTCTCTCCTCGCGGACTGCTGCTGTCACGGGTGTAGTAGTAGAAGGAAGCGCTGTCCCCAGGCGTTGGTGGTGGTCTCGAAGCTGTGGTGTTTTATCACTGATGGTTGTTGCACACCTGGCAGATAGAGAGAGTCCACCTTTTCTGCCTCGCTCTACTCTTTTATAGACAGCGGCCTGTGGTGTCGCGCGCGGTGACTAACTGCAAGCAGCTTGCCTTCCCCACTTCCGTCCCCTTCTCCCCGTGTCTTCTTCTCTTTCCTCTTCTCTTCTCTTCCTCTCTTCCCCATTGGTGTGTCTGTTGTTGCTTTCCCATCCGCAAAATGGGGGAGGACTTTGTCTGTCGGATTTTGACGTCACGTCTCTCTCTGTCTGTCTGTGACTCTGTCTGTCTGTCTGTTTGTCTCTCTGTCTCTCTCTGCCTCTCTTTCTCTCTCTTTGTTTCTCTGTCTCTGTCTTTCTCTCTCTCTCTATCTCTCTCTATCTCCCTACCTGTTTCTCTCACTGTCTATCTGTCTACCCAGCTATCTGTCTACTTATTTGTCTTTCTTTTCCTGTTTGTCTGATAGTCTGTGCATGTGAAAAAACACACACACACACACACACACACACACACACACGCAGAGAGAGAGAGAGAGAGGGAGAGAGAGGCAGACAGACAGACAGAAACAGAGAGAGACAGACAGACAGACAAAGAGAGAGAAAGTCACAGAGAGAGGGAGACAGAGAGAGAAGGAGAAAGAGACAGAGAAAGAGAGAGAGGGGGGGGGGCAGGACAGAGACACAGAGAAAGACTGAGAAAGACAGAGAGACAAAGACAGACAAAGAGACAGACAGAGAAAGGCAGAGACAAAGACAGACAGAGACAGACGAAGAGAGAAAGGCAGAGGGAAAAAGAGAGAGGGGGAACATAGAGACAGAGAGAGAGACAAAGAGAGAGAGAGAGACAGAAAGAGTGAGAGAGAGAGAGAGAGAGAGAGAGAGAGAGAGGAGGGTGAGAGAGAGAGAGAAGAGAGAGAGAGAGAGACCGACAGATAGACAGATACAGAGAGACAAGGACAGAGAGTGATCCGGAAACAGAGAGACAGAGATGGAAAAGATAGATAAGATCAATATATATTTCTGAGCATACTACATAAGAAATATATGTTTTTCCTCGTCCAACACTTGCCCCAAAGAGGACTAAAATGTCTAATCCAAATGACTAAATGTTAAAGAAAAAAGTACTGCCAATACATGCCATTACTCACAAAGAAATATCAATAATGACAAAATTCGACAAAAATCTTCGATCCTAAAACATACAAAACATACAAAATACGTAGAGTACATTTTTACGTCACTTTAGGAATCCTAAAGCTGAGAGAGGGACCATTGATGATAAGAGAAGTTATCTCCATCTCTCCCGCTTCTCTACAGCTCTCCCTGAACTGCTTAAGTTTTAGGCCTGTCCATTTTTGAATGTTGTTTATCCATCTCTTTTGCCTTCGTCTTCTTCTTCTTTCCCTTGGGTTGTGTTGTATAATGTATTTTTTGCAAAGTCTGAGCAGTTTTTGACATGTCCGTACCACATTTTATATATATATATATATATTTTATCGTAGCCATAAGACCTTGTTTTAATTCTACTACGTACAGTCTCGTTGGCGATATTATCCTATACCACGTACAATTTTGTTGGCAGTTTGGTCGATGTATGATATGCTTAAAATCGTTTAATAGCTCCACATCTCCATGGTTTCGATCTTCTGTACGTCCATGTTTCGCAAACGGAAACGAAAAAGGACATGACAAGGGTACTAATCAGTATTATTTCAAAGCAGAGTAAGATGTTCTCAATTACAATAAATGATTTAACAAAAATCAAATTAAAAAAAAGATGGAGGGAGGAATGTACTGAGAAAGTAGGTACATCGTACATTTTACAAGCTTTCATCATTATTGACAAAGTTTTCATTCCTCCTTGACTTGCTGCTCCATCTCGTAGGCACTGTCAGGGAATTAAAGTTTTCCGCTATGCCTTCCACACGATGGGCGCCATAGGGGTATTTATATTCTTCAGGGCCGCCCATGCCTTTCGTGTGAAGGGTGCCATAGGGGGATTCAAATTCTCCAGGGCCGCTATGCCTTTGACAAGGGTTAGTCGATTCAGGCCTTTCACACAAGGGGCGCCTTCAATGGATTCAGCCTTCAACAAGGAGGGGCTTTTGGGAATTCAGCCTTTAACAAGAGTCACCGTCAGGGATTGTAGGCCTTCATATAGGTCTCTCAGTGGATATAAGTTTTTTTTAGGGCCACCACATCTTCCATACAAGGGGTGCCGTCAGTGGATTTAGGCCTTCAGGCCTTCCATACAAGCGGCGCTGTCAGGAGACTCATATTCCCTATGCCTGTCACGCCTCCCACACAGGGGGCGCCGTCAGCCAGCCTGACAGATAGAGAGAACAGAAAGTGGATGCACATTCTTTCTTTTTTTTTTTTTTTGGGGGGGGGGTTGGTTTGGTTGGGTTTTGGTTTTATGATTATCTTGCACGGCACGGCAGGAATGACATGTTTCTGTTATCCCTTCCTGTCGTTGTCATACACTGACCTACCGTAACTAGGGCAAGTAACTAGGTGATCCAATTCCCCTTTCCTCATAAAATGGCCTATAAATGTTGCTTGTCTTTTCCTAATCTTCCTTATCAATGGTCTTCTTGTGTCCATCAAGACTGTCTCGTTTGTTTTCTTTGCTGTCCATGAAACTCTCAACATTCTTCTTAGAAACCACATCTCGGCTGCCTCAATCTTGAGCTGGCTTTGCGTGTTGACTGTCCACGCCTCACAACCGTATAACGTTATCGGTTCTATATAACATTCAAGAATTCTCTTCCTGATGTTAATTGATAGGCATTTGTTGGTAAGAGTGCTTTTCGTCTTCTTGAATGCTGTATTAGCTTGGCCGATTCTGCATGCTGTTTCTGATGTGCATCTGCCGTCTGGCGAGATGACAGTTCCCAGATATTTAAACTTATCAACCTTTCTCAAAATTGTGCAATTTGCTGTTATTTTCCATGACGGGATTTCGTGTCTTTTACTGAATACCATGACTTCAGTCTTCTTGCTATTTAGCTCCAACTCTTCATTTCTGCTTTCTATTTCTATTATATTCACAGGTTTTGTAGGTCCCTTTCATTTTGTTTTGCAACTAGTACGGTGTCATCTGCGTAACGAACGTTGTTTATCAATTTTCCTCCAACCTTTAATCCAGGGCATTCTTCTAGGTTTCTCATGATGGTTTCGCTGTAAAGTGACAGAAAACAACATTAACACTGCCTTATATCGTTTTCTATTCTCATTGCTGCTGTTTGTTCCCAATTCACATTTCATAAAGTCGAAAAGTGCTTCTCTGAAGTTACTGAACCACGGGATGGCAGGTAAGATGTACACCTGGATATAGAGCTACCCGAACACAGGGTGGCAAAGGTCAGGCTGGATGGGACACTGACTGATCTTATCACAGTGTATCACAGGGTGAAGTCATTAATTCACTGGCGCTATTTCTCAAATTCTCGAATGAAATCACAAAGAGAATGTCAGAACACGAAGGGAAAGGTTTACATGAAGACGACTTCATACCTGGAGCGCTGCAAAGAATCTATTGACTGCCACTATCCCTGCACAGGAAGCTCTCAATATTGTTCAAAAATGGGCAAAGGAATGGTGCGTCACTATCAATACCAGCAAGCCTGTAACCATCTCATTTATCCTTTACAACAAAAACGAAAATGTTTGTAAGCTCACCACTTACAAAAACCAAAACCAAAAATATTGCCACAGATAAGTACACCAACCTATCCTGGTGTAAGCCTTAACAAGCGACTTACTTGGAATCCACACATTAGAGATCTAGAGCAGAAATCCACAAAGAAACTTGCCCTGATGAAGGAACTGGCAGGCACCGAGTGGGACACCAGCAACAAGACCATCTAACAGGTGTACACAGGAGCTGAGCTGTCAGGTCTGTAATGAAATACGGATCAGCTGCCCGGGCAACTGCGCAAACAGACTTACCAAGATCCAAGACACTGGAATGACGATCATCACCGGCAGCTTAAAAACAACTCCCATCAACGCCACGGAAAAGACTGCAGGGCTTGCCTTATCGGATGCTCGGGGAGAGAAATTTTCATTCACAATAAGAAGTTGGAAAGACTTTTATCTCACCATGCACATGAAATCCGGAGACCGCCGCTAACCAAAAACCACCTCAAGAGAAGCAGGAAAATCATCCTGCAAGAAAGCTTGATGCTCAGATCCTCTTGCAGATAGAGATGGGGTAGGATCACCCCATGATGTTGAAGACTGAAACAACTACACAGATGTCAAAGTTGTCACACATGTCCCAGTCATTTTAAACAAGAGAGATGAACTGCCAGAAAACCTAAAGATCCTCACACTAGATAAGTATCATACTTGATCGTGCCCACAACAGCTCAGAATGGATCCATGTCTTCACAGACGGTGCATCAAATGAAGTTTAAAGTCTGAAGGCAGTGGGTTACTCATCCGTCATACTGATGGAAGGACAGCTGAAAGGTTCATCCCTACAGGAAAGTTGTCCACCAACTGTAAGGCAAAAGAGACAGATATGTTGGAAGCAGCAAAACCATAAAAGCAGATCATCTAACACGGAAATTCATTTTTTTCAAAAGATTACAAATCTTTCATAGAAAGTGTATGCTCACCTGCTGACACATTCAACAGATCCACATTGACAGAACTGACAGAACTAGCACACATTGTGCCAGATAACGGCGCAATGTGTGGCATCAGGGGAAACGAGCAGGCAGACTTTCCGGCAATGGCAAGAAACAGACTACAACAACATCAAGACCAGATCTCCTTCAGAACTGCAAAAACTATCGTAAAAAAGCAGCATGTCTCCTGGACTTGACAGAAATGATTCCCGATATTACCTTGAGCGGAAACAACAAACCACAATCGTCCATTTGAGGACTGGACACTCCCTCCTTCTCCAATATACGTGACGAATGGGGCTGTCATATCCTGATGATTGTCCATGACAGACAGGAGCACAATCTTCAGAACATATTCTACAGTTTTGTCCACTGTTCAGAAATAAAAGAAATAAGGAGTGGCCAAACGGAACAACTTTATAAGAATAGCATTGAGACAACGAAGAGGACGATGAAAACCATCTCTTTCATCCAAGCCACCAGAATGACCATTTGAGGCGTAATTATGCTCGGAATACAAAGAAAAACCTCACCTGACCGGTTGAACCTCTACGATAATCGCTTTTACATATGCCAGACTAAATGAGTATCCACCTGGTAAAGACACCACCACTACCATCCCTCAAGCGACTGCTCCAGTGAACTATCGACACCAAAGACCCTGACATGAATGTTCCTGAGGCAAGACAGTGGCACAGAACCCTTAACTCAGACCACATTGAGAGCAGGCAGGAAGAAACACATAACACAGGACATATTTTACGATCCTGGGATCATTTATGAGAACGAAATTGAGGGTGGTTGTCCTATGGAGTTACAAGTTGGATTCAGAATGTGTGACAAGGTGTAGCCCACGCATCCTAGCATTATAACCTGGCCACATCTCCGAGAAATACAGGCACCAACATTGAAGTGTGCTTGTTTTGTGTGTGGCAGCACTCTCCCAATGAAAAAATATCACCCAACCAAGTATGAAAATTTGCTGAATGGCATACTTGCTAAAAGTGTGTTGACATATGAAAGGTTTTATACCGCTATTCACATATCGGGCCAAATAATACACCATTTGCAATTTTTGTCATATGTATTTGTCTATATCTATATGTATCTATGCACACACACATACACGCACACACACACGCGCACACACACACACACACAACACACACATCACGCGCGCGCGCGCCGCACACACATGCACACACACACACAGTACACACACAGACATGTACATACACACATACATATATACACATACATATACGTAAATATATATATATATATATATATATATATATATATATATATAATTATATATATATATATATATAATATATGTAATATATATATGTACATACATACGTACATACCATATATACATACAGACACACATACACACTATATATATATATATATATATTATATATATATATATATATATATATATATATATATATATATACATACATACATACACATATAATGATGCATATTAGATACATACATACATATATATATATGTGTGTGTGTGGTGTTCATGTGTGTGTGTGTGTGTGTTCATGTGTGTGTGTGGGGGGGGGGGGTGCGTGCGTGCGTGTGCCTGTGTGTATGAATGTGTTTAGAATAAAAGCATTCTCACAGACGTCTGAAGTACACGAACGATCAGTGCAAAACAAAACACATTGAACACAACAAGCATCATGGGTAGACCTCTGTACAACCAGTATGTTACCTAAGAGTATAAAATCGACCAGTCTGTGTGGTGGGTGGATGGTGATGGGGCTTGGTAAGGAGCTGGGCAACATAAGAACTAGGTTGTCCTTATCAATCTGAGGGGTTTATTTTTTCCTGGGTATTTTCCAGTCCGGGATTATAGAAATAAATAAATCCTATAAGACTCGATGGGACGACGTGGTCTGGATTTATCGAATGCTTATGGTGGGTTGTAATAGTTCCGTGTTATTTTTTGAAATAACTGATATAT
>CM060307.1:65212152-65214652 GCA_030674185.1 Monoplex corrugatus
TGGCACCTCTGATAACCCATTCAGACAGACCGGAAGACGAGCGTTCTACACCTCCGCCAACCAGACCTCTCCCAGCCATTAACCTCTTTCTTCCCTGCACCCTGTCCACCAGCATCCTGCATTGTCAACCACGCTAGCAAAGCAAAACCTGCACCCTTTGACTCCCTCACCCTGTCCATCAGCTTCCTACAGGAAGCTGGTGTATAGGGTTTGGGAGTCAAAGGGTTAAAACACATGAATGCTCGTCCGTGACATATCCTATTAATGTCACCACAGAGTTTCTACCTCCTCACAAGACTTTGTTCAGGCGGATTCACGCAATAAGTCTTTTTTGTTTGTTTGTTTGTTTGTTTGTTTGTTTGTTTGTTTGTTTGTTTGTTTGTTGTTTGTTTGGTTGGTTGGTTGGTTGGTTGGTTGGTTGGTTGTTGCTTGGTTGCTTGCTTGCTTGCTTGGTTGGTTGGTTGTGGTTGGTTGCTTGTGCTTGCTTGGTTGCTTGCTTGCTTGTTTTTTGTTTGTTTGTTTTTTGTTTTGTTTTGCTTTTTGGGGGGTGGGATGGGGGTGGGGAGGTTAAATACACAGGGAAAGACCAGCACAAAAGTTGCCACTGCTTTACAGGACACAGGACATACCAATATATTCTCTCCGCGTATATCCTACTAGCCGAGAGAAAAAAAATCACAAACATGCGCACTATCAAACTGATAAATGCCCACAGTTGATATAAAACTGATTCACACTACTCCCCAGAACATACTACAGCCAGGATTTGCGATGACTGGACCTAAAATAAGATCCACACAATAATGATTTTTATGTGAACTCTAATTTTCAAGCACTCTTCACATGATTTAGCTTCTGTTTGATTAAGACTCGAGAAATCTTCCCCAGCTATGAAATCGTCAGTATGTCCTTTAGCATTTTCGACGTCAGTGATCTGACAGTATGGATCTTTATATAAATAAAGATACTTTTGTTATTTTAATATTGTATGTGGGTAAGAGATGATACTTTCAGTTTGTGAACATAAATTGTCATATTTTGTTCAATTTCTTTTCTTTTCTTGTTTTGTTTTTTGTTTTTTTGATAGATTGCAAAAATATTTGGGTTTTCTTTTTCTCCTTTTTAAGTCTATTTAATCTTTATTGTTATCAGCGCTCATTAGTTTTTTCCCCTAATCTGATATTTGAAGCTTCGGTGCGCCGTACTGGTGTAACCCTTGCATTCCTCAGTCCGCTATATATCCTCCATCAGACCCTACAGAGCCATCTGCTTTGTACCTCCTGCTCTCACTCGTCTTCTTTTCTTTCATTCTCACATTCTCTCAACACCATTTGCGGTGTGTATAGTGTGTGCGTGAGTGTGGTGTGTGTGTGTGTGTGTGCGCGCGCCCGTGCGTGTGTGTGTGCGCGGCCCTGGTGTGTGTGTGTGTTGTGTGTGTGTGTGTGTGTGTGTGTGTGTGTGTGTGTGTGTGTGTGTGATTATGGGTGTGTGTGTGTGTGTTTATGTCTGTTCATCTGTTTATGTGTTTTGAGTGTGTGTGTGGTTGTAAGTGTATGTATGTATGTGTGTGTGTGTGTTCGCGCGTGTGTGTGTGTGCGCGTGCGTGTGTGTATGTGTGCGCACTCGCCGCGTGCGTATGTGTATGTGTATGTATGAAAGCGTGTGTGAAGTTTAATCTATATTTAACCTTGGCAGTTTCCCACACTGCCGAAAATCTTACTCTTATCCACACGTTTATGAAATGTAAAGTGATTAAAAGAATTTAAATTAAAAGAATTTAAATTATCATTTGTGATAAAAAAAAAAAAAAAGAAAAGAAAAGAAAAAGAAAGAAAAGAAAAACAGAAAAGAAAGAAAAGGAAAGAAGGGATAACATACACACACTCAAAAGAAATGTTCTGAAAACATTAACATTTACAAACTCTCTTTAAACGGAAATTGATAGTCGAATGATTTGCAATTTACGATAAACAGAGAGAAACTGAAATTGAGAAACCCTGTTTGGAATGGCAAGATGTTCATTCAGTTTCTTTGGAGAAAAAACATTGACAAAATAGATGCCGCGAGACATTTGTGAAAATGGTCAATGAGCTCAAATACAAACGGGCACGCATCACATACACACGTCCCCCGTCTCTTCTCCACCCACACACAAACACACAACTACATCCACACACACACACACACACACACACACACACACACACACACACACACACACACACACACACACACACACAAAACACACACACACAACACACACACACACACAAACAACACACACAAACACACAAACAACACACACACACACACACACACACACACACAACACAACACACAAACAACACACACAAACACACAACATACAAACACACACAACACAACACCACACGCATACAAACACACACAACAACACACACACAAACATACACACACACACACACAACGCATCAATCACAGCACAACACACACACACACACACACAACACACACACACACA
>CM060307.1:65222152-65224652 GCA_030674185.1 Monoplex corrugatus
TTATATGAAATCGTAAAATGTTTGTGCGTTGTCAAATTGTAAGGGTATTTTGTGGGAAGATACAAGTACAAAGTTTGTGCGAGTCTAAAATGTGATGTAAAGTTAGTGTCATATTTAACAACACAATCATTTTAGTAATATATAAACACATAAATAAGATTGGGACAGACTTTATCCAGGAACAAACAAAAACAATAAAAAAATAGAATATAAATTTTATGGAACAAGATAAGTGGAAACAAACTATGCAATGTAATTAAATGAAACCATGTAATAGAAAAGTCGAAGACAAGCTAGCAAAGCGTGTGCCCTGTTAAAATGAATTTCATTTTCGTTAAGATGGACAGATATGTTTGAGACAATTGCCTTTTGTAATGTGTTGAAAATCCCCCCCCCCCCATCTCTCTCTCTTTCTTTCTCTCTCTCTCTTTCTCTCTCTCTCTTTCTCTTTCTCTCTTTCGCTCTCTTCCTCTCTCTCTCTCTCTCTCGCTCGCTCTCTCTCTCGTTCTATCTGTTTTGATAACGATAACCATTATTTACAGTGGCCAAAGATCCAAGAAGTGATTTTTGTCAAAATGTGTTTCCATCTCATTGTCTCTTTCGCCCACTCACACATATCTGTGAAGTTTCTTTAATTTTTTTTTTTTAAATTGAAATCACTTCTTACAGAACAGCCAGAATGCGATGAATTTGTTTGAAACAACTTCACATTTCAGTCCTTCCGTTTTTCTCTTTCTGTCCACTGTCCCCCTCTTCCGTAAACCTGGCTAAAAACACACATTTTACAGTTTATCACACATTTTGACAATCTGATATATTCAGTCTCTTCTCTGTGAGGAAAGAGTGGCGGAATGGTTCGAGGTTGCAGGGTTCGCTCCCCGTAAAGGCCTGGACTTTTCTCCACACTTTCACCGGAAAATCGAACTGAACGTCTAGTCTTTCGGAAGGGGACGAAAGACGAGTTGGACCCGTGTGCTTTCTGACCTGCGCATGCTAAAGATCTCATGGCAGTTGAAAATCACGAAGAGCCGGGCATTTGCCGGGCTGCCCAGATGTAAAACATTGGAGAGATATATTGATTTCCCAGGTCCCTTCATTTGAAGGCCAATTAGCCTTCTTGCCTTTCTGAAGTCTTGGTCCAAAAAAATGAATGGCGTTCCACTGCGCCGACGCGCTCTCAAAGAAGACAGCAGCCCTGGTTTCACATGGTAAATCTACTGTGACAAAAGAGGTAAATATGAATGAATGTGACTGAAGCGAACACACAACATCGAAAATGTATATCACATCTTTCAATTGCGTAAACGCACGCATGCGTGTGCAAACGTATTTTAAAATCTTAAAAAAAGAGAAAAAAATCATTGACAGTTGATTGTCATGTGTGGATTTCTAGTGAAAAACAAACACTCAAGTTCGTGTGACGCAGGTATCCAGCCATTTTTACATTTTCAAGATAAGCTTGAAAACTTGATGAAAGCATGTGTTCATCTTGCTTATGAATATCAACAAAGCTTGGCCAAGTTAGAGGATTCTTCCCGATAAAATTTACATTGCCTGATGTCTCAGCGTTGTGCACATCATGGGCTAAGACAGTGAAAATGTCATCCATGGTGTTGTAAACATAGTCATTATTCCAGCTGCATGTAGTCCACTTGTTCAGGAAACAATATCGAGGGCGGCTCCATATGGTGTATTCCTAAAGGAAAAAAGAATGTTGATTTCACACCTTGGCAGGCAACCTTCCATATATTCACTCTTACACCTGCCATATCATTTTTTGTCGTTCTTGTTTCTATTCATTCATTCATTCATTCATTCATTCATTTATTCATTCATTCATTCATTCATTCATTCATTCATTCATTTATTCATTCATTCATTCATTCATTCGTTCATCTTGCTATTTATCTATTTGTTAATTAAATTATTTATATATTTATTTATTTGTTTATTATTTATTTGTTTATTTATTTACTTATTTAACTTATTCATTTATTTATTTGTTTACTTATTTATTCATTCATTCATTCATTCACTTGTTTGTTTGTTTGTTTGTTTGTTCTTCCTGTAGTTTCCGTTTACAGATTGATAAATGGGCTGGAATGTCCATTTTTGTTCATTTTTGTGTGGGTCTCCATTACTCTCTCATTCTGTCTGTCTGTCTGTCTGTCTGTCTCTCTCTCTCTCTCTCTTTCTCTCTCTCTCTCTCTCTCTCTCTCTCTCTCTCTCTCTCTTGTATCTATTCTTTTTTTCTTTTCTTTTTTCTGTATTCGTCATTTCCAGGTTGACAACTAGGCCGTAAGGTCACTTTTTGTTCTTTTATGTGTGGGCCTCCACCATGCTCTGTCTGTCTGTCTGTCTGCCTGCCTGTCTGTCTGTCTGTCTGTCTCTCTCTCACTCTCTCTGTCTGTCTGTCTGTCTACCTGTCTGTCTGTCTGTCTGTCTCTCTTTCTCTTTCTTTCTTTCTTTCTTTCTTTCTTTCTTTCTTTTTCTTATAATT
>CM060307.1:65232152-65234652 GCA_030674185.1 Monoplex corrugatus
TGGTATAGGAAATACGAAAGATGCAACAGAGAGAGAGAGAGAGAAAGAGACAAACAGACAGACAGGGAGAGAGAGAGAGAGAGGGAGGGAGAAAGAGACACAGAGACAGACAGAGAGACAGAGATAGAGACTGATACAGAGAAAAAGACAGAGAACAGATAGACAGATGGATAGATAGATAGATAGATAGATAGATAGACAGATAGATAGATAGACAGACAGATAGATAGATAGATAGATAGATAGATAGACAGGTAGATAGATAGATAGATAGAGACAGACAGACAGACAGAGACAGACAGATAGACAGAAAAACAGACAGAAAGAGAGAGAGAGAGATCAATGGACAAATAAACAGAGGGTAAATAGACAATCAGACAGACGTAGCTTTGGTACAGGAAAGATATAAGATTCAACAGACAGAGAGAGAGAGAGAGAGGGGGGGGGGGGAGAGACAGACAGACATACAGAGACAGCGAGACAGAAGTGGACAAACAAACAGACAGATGGACAAGGAGACAATCAAGCAGACATAGCTTTGGTACAGGAAAGATGTAAGGTTTAACAAGTGCTGATTTTTTTTTATACCAGTGTCATTGCCAATGCTGTGTGGCTATCCGTGTCTTTGAGCCATGCATAAAACATAGTCATATTCATATTCACGATCATTTCTTTTGTCACTGTGGATTTACCATGTGAAAGTAAGGATGCTGCTCTCTCCTTTGAGAGCGCGTCGCCGCAGTGCTGCGCCACCCATTTTTTTTCTCTTGACCATGACTTTACAAAGGCAAGCCTGCTAAATGGTCTTCAAGGGGAGGGACTTGGGAAATCAACCTATCTCTCCAATGTTTTATACCAGGACAGCCGGGCGAATACCCTGCTCTCAACGATTTTCAACTGCCGTGGGATCTTCAGCGTGCGCAGGCCAGAAAGCACAAGGATCCAACTCGTTTTTCATCCCCTTCCAAAGTATTATACGTTTAGTTTGATTTTCCGGTCAAACTGAGGAGAAAAGTCCAGGCCTCAACGGGAAACGAACCTTGGAACCTCGAGTTTAGCTATTGGTAGACAAACGTCTCAACCACTCTACCACTTTCCTCCCTTAGAACACTTAGAACTCTTTTATACATGTTCACCGGTAGCCAAGGTGACGTAAATGAAAGTATTCTTGTCTTCTTTTAGCAAAGAAGATCCATCTTTTTTCTCACTGTTTTGTGTTTTAAATGTAGCTTTACCGTGAAAAAAAAATTGAGAATCATTTAACTGTTCTCCTTCTCCGTTTAGAGAAAATATTCCTTTCTTTCATGTCCTAACACTAGCTTTGTGCGCTGCATCAGTAACATAATGAGGGCGTCCTTGAAGACATCGCAAATTCAGCTAGTGATGTATTTTCTTGCTTCCATGTCCTTCTACCACTTTGTGGGACGTTTTCTTGCTGCCGGGTTTTTGCAAATCAAGAACTGGGGTGATATATTCGTGACTGTCGTTTTTTCTTAGTGTTCGTGATTCTACCTCGTCCCTGTCTCTGTCTTTGTCCGTCTCTCTTTCGTCGACTGTCTATTTGTCTGCCTGTCTGTCAGTCTTTCTTACTCTCGATATTTCTCTCACTCTCTGTGTTCCCTTTCTCCTACTTTATCTATGTGTTAACTGCGTGTTAAACCTTACTGCAAAATCAGATTATGTCGGTGGGGCTTCAGCTGAAAAGTAATAAATGGACACAGTCTCTGTCACTATTAGAGTTTTGAAGTGGAAAGAAACAGAGACGCAGAATCAGACGAAAAGAAGGGATGGGGAACAGAGACATAAGAGACAGACAGAACAATGCATGCCCGATCTATTCAAAATGACATCTTTGATTTTCTTTGATTATTTGGTTGTTCGATTTCTGGGTCTAATTTAACAGAGGAATATATGTAACTAATCAACAAACTAGTGTGGTACGATGAATTTATACGTGAACACGCTGATCTGAATAAAAAATATAGCAGCGATTTATGCTGTCCGTGTGAAAATTTTAAATAATTGAATAGGCCTATTACGTCATTTGTTTCTTCTATTTGTATCAAATATAACGATACAGAAATGTTTTCTATGTCTGAAAATGCCATTCTGCAGATTGTGTATTGTCCAACTAAAGCTATTATTCATTTTGATTTTTTTTTTCTATTCCTTTTTTTTCTTAAATTCCTAAGGCATTCAACCTATGGAAACTTGCACATTTTGAATTCTATCTGACATTTCATGACTTTTCTATTTATATATGGCAAAGTATGGAACGTGTGAACGCCTCATCGTACAGGAATGAATGGCCATTATTTTCCCTTTGATATAATGCATAAGGCGTACACACATGTCAAACAAAATATGAATAGTTGCCCTGTGCCCAGTAAAGGATGTGCACACACCTGGATGGTTAAGAATTCTTTTGCCTCGTTCACCAAAGGTTAAAAAGAGGATGGTCCAATTTTTTTTTAATCTGAAATCCCGCAAGCTTGCCATC
>CM060307.1:65244652-65247152 GCA_030674185.1 Monoplex corrugatus
ATACGAGATTTTTTTTTTTTTAATTGTGTCTTTTGTTGGACTTGCTGTTTGTTTATTTGCTTGTTTTTTCTTCTTTTTCTTTTTAAATTATCGTTTGTCACATGCGAAACTGCTTTTTTTTTCCAGGCAGTTTTGTCAGAGACAATTCCTTTGTTTCCTTGGCATCTTTAACATGCTTTACATGCCAGCTGCACAAGTGACCTCGGCGTTTCGACTTATCCTCTGTGGCATGATCCTGACAGACACCAACACGGGCACTGCCATCACAAACCTTATCACTGGCTCATCAGACAGTTTGGAGTTTTGGGGTTTGCTCAAGGGGGATTTGTTCGCACACGAACAATTCCATATGAGCACCAACCATATGTGCCAACTATTACCTGACGGACTCTTCGAGTCTGACAAAAAAATCAACCTACGTGTAGGCAAAATATTCATAAGTGAGCACTAAACTGACACCGTCAGGTTGATTATAGCATTAAGATAGATGGCAGAAAGGTAAGTCTTTTTCTTGCTGAGAGCTGCCACTGAACTGGTGGCATCATCTTGAGTCCGCATTTCTATCAGAAACAATCAGTCAAGAAGCAAGCAGGCAAGCAGGCAAGCAGTAAGCAAGCAAGCATGTAAGCATGGTAAGCAAGCGAGCGAGCTGGCAAGCAAGCGAGCGAGCGAGCAAGCAAGCAAGTAAATATACAAACAAGCAAACAAATAAAAATACATACATACATACACTTTTTATTTGTTTGCTTGTTTGTATATTTACTTGCTTGATTGCTCGTTCGCTCGCTTACTTGCCAGCTCGCTCGCTTGCTTGCATGCTTACATGCTTGCTTGCCATGCTTGCAAATAAAAATACATTCATACACCCAATTTGGCTTCAGAAAAGGAAGAGGGTGCACCGATGCAATCTTTGCACTCCGACAACTGTGCGAGAGGGCGATCGAATATGACCGAGATCTCCATCTTGTATTCGTTGATCAAGAAAAGGCCTTTGATCGAGTCAACAGAGACAAGCTATGGAAGGTCCTCGAGCATTATGACGTCAAAGGCCAGCTGCTAGACAACATTCGGGCCATCTACGCCAAGAGCAGGAGTGCAGTCCGCACCGCCAGTGGAATATCTGATGTTACCCAGTGACATCGGGAGTAAGGCAGGGCTGTAATCTCTCCCTCTTCTCTTCGTGATCTATATAGATCAGATTACGAAGGAGGCAAACCCAGACCCTAAGGCACTCAATGAACTCATGTTTGCGGACGACCAGGCAATGGTGAACAATGACAAGATACAGCTACAGGAGCACACAGACCAGCTCAATAAAAGCTGCGAGACATACGGCATGAAGATCAGCGTCAGCAAGACCGAGGTCATGATTGTCAGTAAGAGACCAAACAAACTGGATATCAACATTAACGGAATCCAGTTGAAGCAAGCCAGTGAATTTAAATACCTGGGCAGCATCTTCACTGAAAATGGCAAACTAGACAGAGAAATCGAGACCAGATGCCAGAAAGCCAACGCAGTCAGCTACCAACTTGCCCCTCTCCTGAAACACCCCAGCATTCCCACCAGCACTAAGGCGAAACTCATCAACGCCATTTTTCTACCAACGCTGACATACCAGTGCCAGACATGGTCCCTAACTAAAGTCCTCGAGAGAAAACTGGTCACCTGTGAAATGAAATGCCTGAGGAAAGCAGTAAACAAGACAAGGCGGGACAAGATCAGAAATGAGGTGATACGAGACATGGAAGGAGCAACACCAATCCTACAACACATCGAACATATGAGGATCAAGTGGTTCGGACACCTCACACGTATGCCCCTAAACCATCCAGCTCTTCGGGCATACAACACCAGATACTCTGGCTGGAGAGCCAGAGGAAGACCAAGACGACGATGGAGCGACTCCGTGGCAGACACCCTCAGAGCTCTCGAGATGTCCCTTCTAAAGGCCACCCGCCTTGCTGCTGACAGACGACTGTATCTCCCCGCGACGCCCACCGGTACAAGCGGAAGGAAAAAGTAAAGTAAAGTAAAGTACATACATACACACATGCATACATGCATACATACATGCATACATACATCATACATACATACATACATACATACATACATACATACATACTACAGTAGCAACAACAACAGCAGCAGTAACAAGAGAATGAAGGACATGAAGGAGGAACTTCAATTTTTGTTGAATTGAATGGTCTTACCACTGATAAGATAAACGAGTTAAAGAAATCAGATGGGATAGTTGGCCACGTAATCAGGATAAAGTAAAGCACAGAAAACTTTAACCTGATATTTATCGTTTGAACCCCAAGCTTTACTCCTTTGTTTTTTGGGGAATCGGGCGCTATAAACTGGTACAAGGGAGGTAAATCGAAAGAGTTTGCATTTTAGAATCTGTCAATAATTGGGTCCCTTGCACTGGTGACCCGCTGCATATTCGCTACGTTTGGGTATTTATTTATTTATTTATTTATTTATTTATTTA
>CM060307.1:65257152-65267152 GCA_030674185.1 Monoplex corrugatus
AATTAACTTTCTAAACTAAACCAAAAGAAAAATGACTTTTTTTTCAGGGCCTCCGACTTCCTATTTTCTTCACTTTGTTTCTTTTTCTTTTCTTTGTGTGGGGACCCCAACCTCCTATTTTTCCCCACATTTTCTTCTTTAATTTTTTATATTTCTTTTTAATGAACACATCTCAAAACATTGTATAGATAGTCATTTAAATACAGTTGTCACGCACGTAATATGGTCAAAGTTCAAAAACGTTTATAAAATCTGCACACAAACGATGATGACACGTATTTCAAAAAACAAGCAAACATAATTTGAACACACATGCGTATGTCTGGCGTATGAATAATAGAGAACCAAATGAAACGAGTCTGAAAAACATTGACAAGTACAGGCATCACTGATACGTAACAACAAAAGTAAAAGACACACACACACACACACACACACACACACACACACACACACACACACACACACACACAAACACAACACACACACACACACACACACACACACACACACACACACATACACAAAATGCAATCTATGGTCATTTCTCAAGAAACATAGGACAAATTGATCGAAATCTGCGTAAGATGAAGATTAACTGTTGCGTCATGCTTTTCTACTAGGAACCTTGATTACAATTGCTTCTTAAAATCATTTATATTAGGCTGGTATTGTTTTATCTTGCATGTGTACAAATAGTGTTTAGAAAAAAAATAAGTATGATAATGTCAAATACAACATCAGTGTGAACATTTTTTTTTTTCAGTGAACAAAGTATATCCTCAGTAATCCTTACATTTGAAGCTGTTTCATTCTCAACGTTACACATGTCGAAAAGAAAACAAGAAACAAAAAACGGACAAGCGAGTTTATAGTGGTGTAGCAAATTAATACAGCAAGCGTGACGCTAGTCCCAACACAGCATCACAGTGCCCACACACACGTATCAAGTGTTTATAACATGACAACCCGCTGAACTGAGTAAAGGAAAGCAAGGTTCAATCACTGCCGCATCGGTGGTCTAGTGGTAGAATACTCGCCTGCCACGCGGGTGACCCGGTTCGATTCCCGGTCGATGCACTGTTTCTAGGCTAATAAAATACCAATAGGTAAAACATAGTCTAGGTAGGGCCTCAAGACCTGGCCAGCTCATGGGTTTATGTGCAGGCTTAAGGCATGTGCCATGGTCACCGTACACGTGGCACCTGTGACGTTAGTGCATATGGAATTCGTACCGAGCGCGGAGACGTCATCTTAAGAAACTGAAAACTGAAACTGAAAAAGATTCAATCCTAAACAAGTGTGAATGCCCGCGTTCAAGCGAACAGGAACAACAACAAAATAAATAAATAAAAATAAAAAACACGTAAAAAGAATAAGAACACGTATTAAGTACAACCAGACAAGACAGGCGCAAATTTTCGGCCAACTGGCCTTTGTCAAGCGTAAGATCACAACAAACAAACAAACACCAGATACAAAAATTAGGAGAAAAAGACTGAAACTTCCCTGTGTGAGTAAAAGGGAATAAACTGACTAAACACATTATGATGTCATTTTATCAGTTTATTCCTTTTCTCACACTGGACGGAGCAGCAGGGAAGTTTCAGTCTTTTTCTCCTAAATTTTGTGTCTGGTGTTTGTTTATTTGACAAAGGCCACTTGGCCGAAAATTTGCGCCTGTTTTGTTTTGGTTGTATTAAATTAAATAAGCGTTCTTATTCTTTTTCGTTGTTCTTTTTTCTTTCTGGTTCACGGTTTAATCACTATGGAGGTCAGTGAACTGGGTCTTGTGCGTTCTTGATGGCTGTAGATCGTTTCCAGCGCACGCTTACTGCAATTATACGACGTCGTCTGAATCACGGCAGACTCTGGCAGTAATATATGTGACAGTTTGATCGTCACACCACCGCTCGTTGTTACGCCAATAGAGGTTTTTATTTCATGTACTCAAGCTGCCGTGAAGCCAGGTCATTTAGATAGTGTGTGTGTTTGTGGTGGTGTGTGTGTGTGTTGTGTGTGTGTGTGTGTGTGTGTGGTGTTGTGTGTGTGGTTTGTGTGTGTGTGTTGTGTGTGTGTGTGTGTTGTGTGTGTGTGGTGTGTGTGTGTGTGTGTGTGTGTGTTTGTGTGTGTGTGTGTTTGTTGTGTGTGTGTGTGTGTGTGTGTGTGTGGTGTGGTGGTGTGTTTTTCTCAAAACTTCAAGACAATACTCCCCAGAATAACATGTGTTCGTGTTCTTGTTCCTCTCTCTCTCTCTCTCTCTCTCTCTCTCTCTCTCTCTCTCTCTCTCTCTCTCTCTCTCTCTCTCTCTCTCTCTCTCTCTCTTTTTCTCTCTCTTTGACTCTATGTCTCTTTTTCTCTGTCTCTCTGCTTCTGTCCATCAGTTTCAGTCTGAAATGGGAACCCCATAGCGTCATCATAATCATGCACATTATCATAGAATCATCAACTTCATGTGCCCTGTCTAATGGCGCTGGCGATCACAGCCCTCCATACGAATTTGTCCCCTGTCGCTGCAAGTACATCTCCCACCCTCTCTATCCTCAGCCACTCTGCAAGTCTGTTAAATATTTTCTCCCTGGGTCTGCTTGGTGCTCTTTTTTCCCTCCAGCTTTCCTGTTGTGACCAGGTGCTCTAATTTGTCTCTTGCCTCCTAAAATTTCATATGAATGCTGCTTGTCTTTTCCTGATCTTCTTCATTAATGTTCTTTGCGTGTCTGCTTCCTTCAAGACTGTCTCGTTTGTTTTCTTTGTTGTCCATGGAACGCTTAACACCATAGAATCACCATAGTATCGTAGAAAATTCTCTAGAATATGCGGCCCCTTATGCCTTACCCCTATGTTGACCTCAGTTTCGATGGGTCTGGAACTATATTGGAAAGCCCAAATAACAGGCGTGGGGGAGGCGGGGAAGTAGTGACACAGAAGCTGTGCAGAAAATGGAGCAGGAAAAGAAAGCCAGTTCTCAACCAAGCAGTTGCGCTGAAGAAATCGGCCGGATCGCCGATGAAAGCTACGCAGTAAGTAGCTTTTTTGTCACTGAGAGACAGGTTCAGCCAGGTAGCCATTAAAGGAACAACTTTTTTTTTCATTGTAAATATGTATCAGTCGAGTAAAAGACCCCACGACTCATACTTGTCTTCATTTATCACAAAAAGAAAAAAAGAGAAAGAAAAAGAAGAAGCTATATTTTAGGTTCAACTCTTACATCGTACAAATTTTACCTGAGTGACAGCAAGTAAATTATTTGTCGATGACCATATTTGAACGTGCTGGCTTAAAGTTTGGTGTTCCACAAGGGGCAATCCTTAGTCAAATTCTGTTCATGTTGTTTACAAAACCCATTTCTTTCTGATTAAGATGATGACGACGACGACGACGACGATGATGATGATGATGATGATGATGATGATGGATGATGGTGGTGGTGGTGGTGGTGGTGGGGTGGTGGCGGTGGTGGTGGTGGTGGTGGTGGTGGTGGTAAGGATAATGAGGATGAGGATGAGGATGAGGATGATGATGATGATGATGGATGATGATGGATGATGATTACCCCCGTGCAGATGCCCAGGGCCATTTCAGTTCAAGTACTACACCCACCTTCTGAAAATTCTCTGCTTAAATTTTCCTTTTTTTTCCCCTGTCACTCTCTTTGTTTCTGCCTTGCTTCTTTGCTGTCTTTCATCATGTTTTGCCTCGTTGGTCCATTGCCTGTGTGTATTCTAAAAAGCCTTACATACGTACTTTCTCTTAGGGTTGATAATTGGATACATACATTAAGCACATTATTAGCTCCAGGGAAATGTGATGTGCAAAGCAATTTCGGGTAATGGTCCATTTTAGGTATGTTTTAGTGTCCTTAGTTATGTTTAATTAAGTTCGTATTCATTTCTTTACCCCACCCCCACCCCCCACCCCCCACCCCCGGTGATATTGGGCGGAATGGTCAACGCCAAGGGCATATCCTTAGATTATGTGTGCTAATGCATTGAAATGTGCACTTAATTTTCTTTTCCACTTTTTTCCAGTGAGGTAATGTGTGTACGTTTTGACCGGGCTTGAAACAAAAGTAAAGTTATTATCATCATCATCATCATCATCATTCATCATATCATCATCATCATCATCATCATCATCATCATCATCATCATATCATCATCGTCATCTCATCTCATCGTCAGTCGTCGTCGTCGTCATCGTCATCGTCGTCGTCGTCATCATCATCATCATCATCTCATCATCATCATCATCATCATCATCATCATCATCATCATCTTCATCATCATCATCATCATCATCATCATCATCATCATCATCATCATCATCACCCATCACATCATCATCATTAGTAGTAGTAGTAGTAGTAGTAAAGTATTGTTATTATTGTTATTATCATTATTATCATCATTATTACCATTATTATTATCACTATTGTTGTTGTTGTTGTTGTCGTTGTCGTCGTTGTCGTCATCATCATTATTATTGTTATTGTTATTATCATCATCATCATCAGTCGTCGTCGTCGTCGTCGTCGCCATCGTCATTGCCCTCGTCATTGTTATTGTCGTCGTCATCATCATCATCATCATCACCACCACCACAACCACCACCACCACCACCACCACCACCACCATCATCATCATCATCATCATCATTGTGGCAAATAATCTAGTGTGTGATGTATACAAATTAATCGTAATACTTGACTGAAGGGAACCCAGTCCGCGCACGTGCAAAGAGCAATTCATTGATCGTACACACAGATTACATGTAACGTAACCACTCCAGAGACCCCTAAGGTCACTAATCTCTCCTGTGATATATTGAACGAGGGAATGCATGTATATGACGAACGGAGATATGCTTCCTGGCTATCTAGCTAGTGCCACGAGGGAATTCCTTGTTTTCAGACTGATAAGGCTTTGCGATTTATTTACTGTGCAACAAAGTTATACACTCACACCTGCTTTTTGCTTGTATTTCGACAATTTCTATTCCTTTTCTTTTTATATCAAAAGCAACGACTTTAGAAACTCAGAGAGACAGACAGACAGAGAGACAGAGAAAGAGACAGACAGAGACAGACAGAGACAGAGAGACAGGGACAGAGAGACAGAGACAGAGACAGAGAGAAAAGAGAGAAACAGAGAGAGAGACAGAGAGACAGAGACAGAGAGAAACAGGAGACAGAGAGACAGAAACAGAGACAGAGAGACAGAGACAGACAGAGAAAAAAGAGAGAAGACAGAGAGAGAAAAAGAGACAGATAGAAGAGACAGAGAACAGAGGACAAAGCAGGATAGAGACAAGGAGGAGACGGGAAAGGAGAGATGAGAGAGAGAAGAGGAAGAGCAGAGGAGAGAGAGAGAGAGAGAGAGAGAGAGAGAGAGAGAGGAGAGAGAGAGAGGAGAGAGAAGAGAGATGATTTTTCAATTAGTCCTGAATTGAAATGAGGGTGTACGAGATTGCAGAAAAGCTGAAAAAATTAGAGAACACAACGTCTAGTGTAAATGGATAAGCAGAATAATATGACTTTCTAATAAACATGGGAGTATTTTCGTTTTCATTAAAAAAAAAGGATCATCGTATTTAAGGAGATGTCTTTTGTGCACATCTTTTCCTCCTTTTTTTCTGTTTGTGTCCCCTTTCCTACGCCACCTCAATGACCACAGAAGCTGGCACAGTTTTTACGATGCCATGATACCGACGACGATGAGGATGATAACCATGATGTTATGGAGTTCCATTTAGGATTGAGACTGCTTGACAGGGCTGGAATATTCGCTTACTATCATACTACATCCTGGCCTTAACCTCGCCCAAGAGATACAGGCACCTGTGGTGTTGGTCAGAAGATTTGAGCAACACCCTCAATGGTCCATCCGTGAAATGGTGAATGAGACTCGACTGTGTGGTCCTAATCTTTCCAATGAGCTTTCAGTACGCTCAACTCTGGGTAGGAGCTGGTTGGAGACGAAAAATCCCACAATGATTTTGAAGGGACTGATGGGGGATTCGAACCAACAAACTTCCATTTGCTAGTCCAATGCACTAACCTTTACATCACAGCGATTGGTTTTGGAGCATTATCGTTGTTTTCAAATTTTATAATGATTTAAGATGAGAGCGTCCCAATTTTCGTGTATACATGACCAAAAAGAAAACCACGCAAAGTGCACTTTGCACCGAGTAACACATCGTGTCTGGAGATAACGTGCAATTTTATGAACACCAGGATCCCTACAAGACTTTCATCTTGTATGTAATGAGAGCTGAGCAATGATGTGATATCTCTCTCCCTCCCACCATTCCCCGGCGTAATGATAAAATCGAAGATCACTACATTTAAAGAATTTTATATGAAAGCATCTGATTCACCCCAGAGCATGTATCAACAGTGCATATTCTAAAGAACAACATCCAAATAACATCTGATTGACAAATTCTACGCTAACGTTTAGCTCGTGTCATGCAAGTGCAAGTCTAGAGTATTTCGCGGACGCACACACACCTGCATACATGCTAGAGAGAGAGAAGAGACAGACAGACAGACACACAGACAGACAGAGACAGACAAATAGACAGACAGCACACAAAGAGATAGAGAGAGGCAGAGATAGATAGATAGACAGAGGCAGAGAATGAAACAGAAGAAAGACTGAGACAGACAGAATGAAAAAGAAGAAAGACTGAGAGAGACAGAATGAAAAAGAAGAAAGAATGAGAGAGACAGAATGAAAAAGAAGAAAAAATGAGAGAGGGAAAGAATGGGAGAGACAGGGGGGGGGGGGAGGGGGTAGAAAGGGAAGAAAGAGATAGAAAGCGAGACAGAGTGAGAGAGTGTGTGTGTGAGAGAGAGAAAGAAAGAAAGAAACAGAGAGGGAGACAGAGAGAGACAGAGAGACAGAGAGAGGAGGGGGTGTGTTTGTAAATTATATTAACAGCAAAAATATATGTCTGTGTGTGTGTGTGCGTGTGTGCCTGTGTCTGTGTCCGTGTGTCTGTGCCTGTGTCTGTGTATGAGAGTGTGTGCGCATCCACGTCTGTGTAGATAAAATGGCATACGCGCATATGTCAACGCATATGTATTATGCGAGTGCGTGTGTTCATGTGATCGGGCACGTACATTATTCACATTATAGTACTGATTTCCTTCTTAACTAAAATCCATCCCTACTTCCACGCATTTTCCGTACTTCTAATTTATACTAAACCCTACTGATAGTTTGCCAAAGTCAGTAGTATGGATATGAGCCACAGTTCAGGAGGAGGAATGGTGTCTTGGGAAATAAGCTTGTCGACATCAGGTCTGACCTTCTGTGTAAAACCAGAGATGCGAAGTGTGTATATGTCCCAAGGGAAATCAAAAGCATATCTGTTTGTCCATTCCATCGATAGGTTTTTTGTATGCTTATGGCTGAGTGGTGAAACATTTCAGGTTAACACTTTAAGGTTTAGATTAACAGACGCAATATAAAAGAACTGAGCATATATGATGAATGAACTTGTAAGTGATTTTACTGACCATTGGCTGATGTTTCTTAAAACTTGATTGATGTATAAAGTGGAAGATAATCACGGGAATCTACTCGGTCGTCAAAAGGACGACGTTCAACTATCTTACTACTGATTGTTGATGGGCTCCCACGTCTATCCTACAGTTTGATTAATTGATTGGTGGATTGATTGGTGGATTGATTGATGGATTGATTGACGGATTGACTAATTAATTGATTGATTGATTTATCGATCAATTGATTGATTGATTGATTATTTGATCGGTTGATTGATTGTTTGGTTGGTTGATTGATTGGCTGACTGATTGATTTCGTTCAGGTTTGATGTCGGAACCCACCTCATGGTGATATGGCCACTGGGGATAACCAGTCCAGGAAAGTGGGGGATGGGGAACATACCTAATCCTATACCGACACCACCAAAACAACAATGATATTAGGACGGGACAGAGAGATGGCCAGGTTTGATGTAGCCCCCACCCCCCACCCCCAGGGATTAGAATTCACAACCATTAGCATGTGAATCCGACGCTCAAACCAATTGAGCGACTGAGCCCTGCATCCGACAGATGAGTGGACAGCTTGATCTATATCGTCTAGTGCTGTTCTTTATACTGGACACGGGATCGATTTTGGTGGCACATGTTTTTTCATTGGCATTACATTGGAATGAATCCTGCGGCCTTGGGTTCTGCTTCCACGCATTATTCCAGTGGTAGGCTGATAAAATACCAGAATAGAATATAGACTAGGTAAAACATAGTCTAGGTAGGGCCTCAGAACCTGGACAGCTCATGGGTTTATGGTACCTGTGCATTTAGTGCATATGGAGTTCGTTCAGAGCGCAGAGACGTCGTCTTGAGAAACTGAAACTGAAACTGAAACTGAATCTACTTCCACTGGTGCTTTTCTGTTGAAAAGCTGTTGTTCTGCGATGTTCAAATGTTACTGTACCCTGTATACATTGATGTGGCCAGCTTACTTTGTTGTGGATAGTCTCTTCCTAGTCTGTGGTGTTGATGTCACATTTGATGAGACAGGCTTTGTATCACTATAGCGGTCTTCCCTGGTTATGGTGTCCTAGCTTCATCAAAAACAACCGAGACAGTCTTGAAAGAGGCAAACACAAAAAGGACATGAATGAAAAAGATTAGGAAAGACAAGCAACATCTTTTGGATATTTTCCGAGGCAAGAGAAATGTGAGCACCTTATCACAACAGGAAAGCTGGAGGGGAAAAGGGCAACGTGTAGAAGTAGGGAGAAAATATTGGACGGACTTGCGGAGTGGATGAAGACAGAGAGGGTAGGAGATGTTATTGCAGCAGCAAAGGCAAGATTAGCATGGGGGGGCCATGGTCGCAAATGTCATGCGGAAGGGCATATGATGAGCTTCAGGTCTCCATACAGGAGCATCTTTGGGATGCGGTTGGTGTTCCATATAGAAAACGTGCCCTGCCAATGAAGCTGGCAAACAACACGTCTTTAGAAATTAAAGGCTGGACACTGAAATCTGCCACGTGATGCTGCAGAACGTGTGCAAACATCTTTGATAAAATCCGTTTAACCCTTTGACTCCCGCGTCCTGTCCATCAGCATCCTGCACTGTCAACCATGCTACCGAAGCAGAAACTTAATCCTTTGATTCGTTCATCCTATCCACCAGCTGCCTGCTGCTGGAGAGGATGAGGGAGTCAAAGGCCAAGTTCTTGCGGTTTTCGGATAGGTGCGTGAGTCAAAAGGTTAAGTTGTTTAATGTGCCGTTGGTAGGTAGTCCAGGTCTCGCAACAACTCAGCACAGCACAGCACAGATGAGTACTGCTCTGCAATCAATGTGGCGAACCTGATGCTATAGTCTTGCCATAACCCCTTTTGGTCAGACTTCCAAAGGCAAAGCTTAGGCTTGGGGATGAGCAAGGGTCACCGCATCATCAAAAGATCAATTTCAGCTCACTGTACTGTTCAGATAGGAGAACTTAGTAACAGCCTTGATCTTCTGGTTTTGTTGGAGACAATCGGAGGTCGTTAAGTACCAGAAGTCTGAGATGGTGCTGGCTGGAATGTAGTCTCTGTCTTGCTTAGACTAACTACTATAAGAGCGAAAGTTTGGCAGGCTGCATCACATTGGTCATGATGCGCTAAATGTCCTCGCGCGAGTGTGCAACCAATTCACTGTCACCAGTAAACAGCATTGTCCGCAGGACAGCTTTGAGCACTTAGGTGTTGGCTAGGAGGCTCTACGAACGAACAAAAACGAACACCAACCAACCAACCAACCAACCAACCAATCAATCAACCAACCAACCAACCAACCAACCAACTACCACCATCCATCGAACCAACCAACCAACCAACCAACCACCAACCAACCAACCAACCAACCAACCAACCAACCAACCTAAACCAACCAACCAACCAACCAACCAACCAATCAACTAACCAACCAAACTAACCAACCAACCATCTAACCAACCAACCAAACAAG
>CM060307.1:65274652-65279652 GCA_030674185.1 Monoplex corrugatus
TTATCTGTCCCCCCCCCCCTCTCTCTGTCTGTCTCTGTCTCAAGTCTCTCTCTGCCTCTGTCTCTCTGTATCTGTCTCTGTGTCTGTACCTGTCTCTCTCTGTCCCTCTCTCTTTGCCTGTCTCTCTCTCTCTCTCCTTCTCCCACGTTCTTTCTTTCTGTGAGTAAGTCAACTAAACAGCATCTTAATAGCATCCGCTCTGTGTAATAAATCGTTGATGAACCTCGCCAAACTTACAAAGTGGTTTAAAGTGCCCCTCTTTTCTACGTAAAAGGCCTGTGTAGAAAGTTACCCTGAAAGAAATTATTCCCATGCACGGCCAATGCGTTCCTATTCAGGGACCATTGACTGTGAATTTTGTTGCTCAGTCCCAACACACGCTTCATTACGGGGTGGCCTTTGGGCTACTGTAGCTTCCTAAGGCTTTCTTTTATCATTTTTCTCTTGCTGCCTACAGACAACAGCCTTGCATGAAGGCTTGGCGTAAAAAAAAAAGCATTTACTTGAGAAAAGACCAAGCTTTTCTTCGTACAGAGACTGTTGTAACATGTTTAACTAAGTCTTGAAAAATTAAACTACATAAACACTGTCCTTCCCCAATACACCTACAATGATGTGAAGCATGTATGCTGGTTTTGAAAATGCTTGCTTCTCTTGCAGAAAAAAAGTGCGTTTAATGATAGTTTCCTGGTGTGTTTCTCTAGCCTGCATATCATCTAATCATCTAAACGATGCCACGCTAAATGCTTGTGGATAATGTCAAGATATCTGTAAATTGGCAAAGTGTTTAAACTATCAAGATACTGAAATTTAACGATGCACTGTGCGTGTGTGTATGTGGGTGTACGTGTGGTGTGTGTGAATGGTGTGTGTGTGTGTGTGTGTGTTGTGTTGTGTGTGTCTGTATGTGTGTCTGTCTGTCTGTGTCTGTGTGTGTGTTGTGTTGTGTTTACAGGAAAGAGAGACAGATGTAGATAATAAAACAAGAAGAGACAGACAGACAGAGACACAGAGAGAGACATTGGGAGGGAGGGAGGGAGGGAGGGAGAGAGACAGACAGACAGACAGACAGACTGACAGACAGACAGACAGAGACAGACAGACAGGAGACAGACAGACTGACAGACTGACAGACTGACAGACAGACAGACAGACTGAGAGAGAGAGAGAGAGAGAGAGAGAGAGAGAGAGAGAGAGAGAGAGAGAGAGAGAGAGAGAGAGAGAGGAGAAAAGACTGCTTGCCCTACTAATACATCGCTTTTATTTTTTTCTTTCCCATTTTTCACGGATGCGTGTATGTTTGTATTTTTGCCACATTTTGCAGGTAGTGTTCTGCTATACAGTCTACGTATTCTGTCTTCTGTGGGTGTTTTAACGGTTATTCATGTTTCTACAAGCTAGTGAATGAGATGACTTACAGGATCTTCAATGTGCACATTTCATATTCCACACGCGTTTGTACACGAAGGGCATTTAGCCACTGGCAGGTCTGCACTCATGTTGACCTGAAAGATCGGAAAACTCTCAACTTTTACTCACACTGCGGAGGTGTCTTTGTGGATACAATCCTGGACCTCCCGACTGGACCTTGAACATGAACTGCTCATTATAAATCACCATCTGTTTATCTATGTACTAAGCATTTATAATGCTTTTATGATTCTGTTATGTTATCTGCAAAGTAGAATGGTTATATGCATAACGTTGCATGAATTGCAATAAAAAAAAAAGTTTAAAACTTGGTCTTCGAGAATGACATTGTGCGTGTGTGTGTGTGTGTGTGTGTGTGTGTGTGGTGCGTGCGTGCGTGCGTGTGTGTGTGTGTGTGTGTGTGTGTGTGTTGTGTGTGTGTGTGCTTGTGTGTGTGTGCGTGTGTGTGTGTGTGTGTTGTGTGTGTGTGTGTGTGTGTGTGTGTGTGTGTGTGTGTGCTTGTATGCATGTACATGCGCTTGTATGTAATGTGTGTGTATGTGTGTGTGTGTGTATGTGTGCGTGCAGGGGGGGGGGGTGTTCTATAAGTCTACTGTTTCTTTTAAACATTGATTTCAATATTTTAGCCTGGGGTGCTCATATGTTTGCTGATGAACCATACCAAATTTTTAACTATACCGTCGACAACTTGGGCCATAACTGGAAAAACAAAAAAGAGTGTCTACAAGTGTTCAATTAATTACAATCAACCAGAAAAAAAACAACAATATACTGATTTGTTTGGTTCCTTGTCAACAATTAGTATAATCAACCATCATCAAAGGTTTGATATTTCAGATAATTTATTCAGCTGTAACTATTCCCTCGTTTGGGAGCGGCAATTCCCATGGACTACTCGTATACAAGATTTGGATTTTATGTATATGTCTATTTGTTTTTCCCCGCCTCTGATGCCATTTCACTCCGTTTTGTGAAATGTACTTGCTAGGTGCTTTAGTGTTTCAGTAAGTTATAAAACACAGACATGGCTCGAAGAATCATTAGTGAGCGGGTTTGGCTTGTTTTTCTGCGTGAAATCACAAATAATAGCAGGTCTCAACATATACTGACCTGAGATATGGAAAATCATTATCTTTACCTAGAAATCAGTACCCTAGTGGTTTTGAACCCAGACTGTCTAAATGGAGGACTAGTGTTCTAATGACTATCGCACCCGTCCTCCGTAGTTACAGACAGCTATGGTTTATGTCTGGAGACAGCGTGACCCTCAAAAGGCTGACTTCATCAGCAAAAGTGCATCGGCCTTTACAGAGAGTAAAAATGTTATTCGTAGGCATATCCCATCTTGTGCTCCGTCTCAGTGGTAATATCCATTCTGTTGCTTCCAGCTCTTCGGTACAGTACCGCAGTCTGTTTCTTCCAGTCACCGTCTGGATGTTTGATTGTTGTGAGATGCCACAGTAGTGCCATGCCATATTGATGGAATTCAGTAATGTCTCTTTCAGTTTCTGATACATATCACATCAAGCACTAGGGTCCAAACTAAACCATGCGCTTAGTCATGGACCTAGGCTGACTGACAGTCCGCCTCCATTTCCAATGTGTGCCCATTTAGCTTCGTCCCTCAGAAAACCTCTCGTGAATCCCACACCAATCAGCTGGATGTGAACGTATCTTTTATGTGACAGTCAAATAAAACCCAATAGCATCCGTCGTTCTCGAGAGATCGTGAAAATGAGCACTGAGATGGGTTGGAAACGGTACAGGTCTTCATTTTGCATCGCGCCCTCTTCTTTGCTATTGCCTGGTCCCTTTCAACCTCACTCCTCCTCTCTCCACTTGTCATCTGTTGTCTCCAAAACACATGGCCCTTGACGCTCTCCTCCCACTCTTCGACACTAATGACCATGGGCTTTGTGTCTCGCTTGCGCACGTCCTTGAAGCGAAGATAATAGTACCCTTGTAATCTGCAGCCATCAAGGCATCTCGTCTTTGGATATCCGTCCATGAGTATCCGTCCATCTGCCATGTGGTAGGTATAACCAAGCCTCTGAAGGCGCCGTTACTGCAGAGGGGTGTAGAGGCTGGGTACCTGAACATGATTGAGGACCTCCTCGGTTGTTATTCGGTCCATCCTGCTGACGTCAAGGATGGTTGTGCATCGGAAAGTGTTCAACCTTCATTTGACAGTCCACAACAAAGTAACTCCTAAGTAACAAGCGTTTTTCATCCGTTGACATGTTGTGAAATCAATCCTATACTTTGTCATTTTTAATGGTTAAGAAGATCCCAGAGATGACTGGAAAACACCAGTCCACCATCACTTCACACAGCTGCGAACAAAGTGGTCTGACCACCTAACCAGGATGCCAGCCAGCTAGCCAGTCCTTGAAGCTTACAACACCAGACGCTCCGTGCTTCAGAGCCAGTGGAAGACTACGGCAGCGCAGAATAGATAGAATGACAGACACAATCTAGACCTAAACCATAACTGTTCTCCAGCCTTCCCATTTAGCTGCAGGCATCAGTTTCATCTCCTCACAACAACTCACTGTACAAATGGACAGAAAACTATAAGCAAGTCAAACCATTTACGTTCTGACAATGCTGCGCCAGGGATGCAGGCTTGAATGTATGAATCCGATTTTTCTACTTACCACACTCTCTTCTTTGTGGGTAAAATTAATCATGTGGGCACAATTCATCTATTGATTATTTTAAGCTACTGTCACTAGGTATGAGGCTGGATAATATATGGCTAAGCTGTGTGAATCACAGAGTTCTTCACAGTAACGTGGGTTTATATGGGACCCTACTTATCAGCCACAGACGTAAAAGACAACAAGATGACGTCCGATACACAACAACACAGCACCACTTCAGGAGCAATAGTCATGACTTGGATGAGACCAATGTTCTTATACCATTACTTTTCTATCAACAACAACAAATACTTACCACTTACTGAAGGGGATAAGAGCGTGATTTGGGAATGGGTATTAGGTACTGTCTGAGCCATATGGACCAGAAGAATTCTGCACAGCAACATACATGTCCACTAGAATCCTGTTCCTTCTCTTTCCAATTCCTTAATGGCACTCGTACTATACGAACTTCTTTAGATGTGCACACAGCACTAATATTTGGTCAGGGTGTTACAGAAACATATACCGTCTGAGCCATGTGAACTGCAAATACTTCAGATTGTCTCTGACCTGTTCTTTTTCATTATTGTCTTCCAAAATCCAAACCAAAATGACAGCCCACGTTCAAGTAAGTAGGAACCACAAAAAGCAGAATCAAATGCGTAGTTTACACAACAACATTTACTGACAGTGAACCAAGATTAAACTCGAGTTCACAGACAGGATAGATTCAAGTGGCAAATGAACGATTTTAAAGTTACAGCAATCTGGGACATACGAACTATGGCTATTCTGTACAATAACTACAGTGAAACAGAAACTGATGTAACTCAATCTCCCGCTGAAACATTACAAGAATTGACAAATTCAGTGAATAGTGAAACAGAAACTGATACGAATCAATCTCCCACCGAAACATTACAA
>CM060307.1:65284652-65304652 GCA_030674185.1 Monoplex corrugatus
TGAGGGAAAGGGCATCCACTGCGGTGACCTTGAGGGGTCAGCTGAGGGACGCAACAGGTGCTAACATCAGCTGCAGCACGGTGAGAAGACGGCTACATGAGGCAAACTTGAGGTCACGGAGACCGGCCGTCCGACCCGTGCTGTCACCGGTCAACAGAGTGCGCCGCATGACCTGGGCCAGGGAGCACGTGACCTGGACAAGGCAACAGTGGGCCCGGGTCTTGTTTTCGGATGAGTCCAGGTTCACCCTGACCTTTAAAACGATGGCCGGGCTCGGGTGTGGCGACGTCAAGGGGAGAGGTTCGCTGACGCCACTGTCCAAGAGCATAACCGGTACGGCGGCGGGTCGGTGATGGTGTGGGGTGGCATGAGCCGTGGTACCCGGACCCCCCTGCTCCCCATTGACGGCATCCTGAACGGGGTCCGGTACCGGGACGAGGTTCTGGCGGCCGTGGCACTGCCTGCGCTTGTGGACCTTGGTCAAGGCGCCATCTTCCAGGACGACAATGCACCTGCGCATCGAGCACGCCTTGTGACCGACTTCCTGGAGCAGCATGAAGTCGTCCGTATGGCCTGGCCAGCGTGCTCACCTGACCTGAACCCAATTGAACACCTCTGGGATGTGCTCGGGAGGCGCATCAGGGACAACCACCCCCCACCGGGCACCCTGGCCAGGCTGGTCGACATCCTGCAGATCGAGTGGGCGGCCATCCCTCAGGACACACTCCGTACCCTTGTGGGGTCGATGCATCGGCGCTGTGAAGCATGCATCCAGGCTCGGGGCGGACACACGCGATATTGAAAACAGATTGGCCAAATCTGACACTTTCTGTTTTTTTGAAAAGGGGGGGATGTTCCTTTAAATGCATGTGCTGTTCACTAATGGGTCATTGTGCTAATTTCTTTTTCCAAAACAGGTGTGGAAATGATGAAATAAAACATAGAATCAATTCTAAACATTGTCAATTATTTCAACTTAAAATTAGAGAGGAAGGAAGAAGTGGCCCTTAAATTATGATTAGGAGTATATGTTAGTTTTAAAGGCCAAAGCAGACACGCAAACATTGTTTCCCTACAGCAATGCCCTTGCTGCCTATAAAATTCATCTGTTCATTCCACGCAATAAGAGTGCAGCGTATTCATGGCTTTTTTTTTTTTCGGTTTGCTCTGCAAACTTAAAGCTTTTTTGAAGTAGAAGGCTTCTGGGTATCGTTAAAAAGTCTTTAAAAGATAGAAGTTTGGAAGGTATCCTGACATGGGTTTTAGAAAAGGAGCGTAACTGTGTTATATGGGTGTTGTGCATCGATGTTTCTATCTCTCCCTCTCCCCCTCTCTCTTCCCCCTCTCTCTCCCCCCCTCTCTCTCTCTCTCTGCAAGTCAATATTTAAATCTAAGGACAAAGATGGCGTCATGATATGTCAAATATCATAAGTGTGGCATTTTTAAACCCTAGTCCTATTCTGACGACCAGACTGTGATGCTAGGTTTGTGTTTAGTATCCCCGAGGAAGAAGTGCTGCCTAGTGGTAACAAACAAGAGGAAATCAAACACGCAGTAAGCAGCAGGACATGCACCAAATCAATAGTATTACTGGTTTACTTCTTCAGGCGAAAACAGAAGCCGCTTCTGACATTTGTTCATACTGAAGTTTGCTCAACTGATTTCTTAACCCTTTGACTCCCGCCCCTTATCCACCAACAGCAAAATCTTAACCCTATGATTCCCTCACACTGCAGGGATAGGGTAAAGGAATCAAAGGGTTATGTTTTTGCTTTGCTAGCATGGTTGACAATTCAGGATGTTAGTGGATAGGGTGCAGGAGTCAAAGGGTTAATTAAACAGTACTGCTCAACTTGAGATGCCAGATGTGGCATACCCTTTGCCTGGAAACGAGAGGTGGTGACATTTTTATTGTTTTTTGCTTTGTTTTGTTTTGTTTTTGTTTTGTTTTGCTTTGTTTAAAGTCCAGCCAAGTGCGCAGAGCCATATCAGGGCTATAACCGTTTCAAAACATACACAACACTTCAAAGGAAAAGAAAATTAATTACACATATCAATGCATTCGCGTACATAATCTAAGGAGATGCCATTCTGTCCAATTTATCGTACATGGGAGTTAAAAAAAAACATACCTGATACAAATGTAAAACATAACTAAGGACACTAAGACATATATAAAAAGGGACCTTATTACCTGAAACTCCTTCCGCATATCTCATTTCCCCAGTGCCAAAAATGCACTTAATACATGTACCCAAATGTCACCTCTAAACGAAAGTACGTAAGACTTTATCGACCACGTACGAGCTCGTACAGCTGAATGGACCAGCAAGGCAGAAAATGATAGGAAAAAAATGACAGAAAGCAAAAAAGGAAGAAAGAAACAAGCAGCTTGACGGAAAAGAGAAAATTTCTGGACAGCATTTCCAGAACGTGGGGATACTATTTATACCGAAAGAGCCCCCGGCATCCCAACGGGAATGAGATGGTGACAGCACACACTGCTTCGTACACAGCACGGCTTCAAGAGGCGGCACAGCGATCGTTCTTCCCGTCCATTTTCTTTGACACCAAACAGTAGTCAAACACAACTCATCCTGGTCATGCACGTTTTACCCCATCATCCCCATCAACTCTGTATTTCACCCCCCCCCCCCCCAAACGGCATATGATCGCATCATCAAGCCACTCTGACAGTCGTTTAATTAACGCGACTATCCAGGCTATCGTTAAACGTTGCCCTCTTCTTACGTTTGTCGTCTACAAGGTCAGGTCATACTTGGCGATGAACGTGGCCCGTTTTTGTTCCAGTCGAAAAAGGTTATCTCCATCATGTTAGTGGGCTAACCATCCTCAACCCAGCGGGTTGCAGGTGACGGATGATGGATGGCGTTCAGATATGGAGGTTTGCTGCAAAATATGTTGAGACTGCCCAGACGAGCACCAAGCAGTCGTGGACTGACAGGCAACAGTTTCCATCAGGATGGAGCAGGGTGGCATTCAGCAAGACCCAACCTAGAAAATATCATTATGTTGTAGGATGCATGGAGCTATCAGGCAGATAAGGGCTGCCTGAAGTCCTAACCCATTGCGCCCACAATGAAGGGGTTTGTTTTTGCCAAAAGCTTTGGACAGGGTGTACAGAAAACATAGAAGGCTGAACAAAGAAGTACCAGGCCTACAGGTATCATGCGATCTAATGAAAAATGTGTTTGCATAGAAGACTGACCGCAGAAGTACCAGGCCTGCAGGCGCCTTCTAACAAACTATGGAATCATGCGATATAACGAATATATACTCCTAATCATAATTTGACAATGTTTAGAATTGATTCTATGTTTTATTTCATCATTTCCACACCTGTTTTGGAAAAAGAAATTAGCACAATGACCCATTAGTGAACAGCACATGCATTTAAAGGAACATCCCCCCTTTTCAAAAAACAGAAAGTGTCAGATTTGGCCAATCTGTTTTCAATATCGCGTGTGTCCGCCCCGAGCCTTGATGCATGCTTCACAGCGCCGATGCATCGATCCCACAAGGGTACGGAGTGTGTCCTGAGGGATGGCCGCCCACTCGATCTGCAGGATGTCGACCAGCCTGGCCAGGGTGCCCGGTGGGGGGTGGTTGTCCCTGATGCGCCTCCCGAGCACATCCCAGAGGTGTTCAATTGGGTTCAGGTCAGGTGAGCACGCTGGCCAGGCCATACGGACGACTTCATGCTGCTCCAGGAAGTCGGTCACAAGGCGTGCTCGATGCGCAGGTGCATTGTCGTCCTGGAAGATGGCGCCTTGACCAAAGTCCACAAGCGCAGGCAGTGCCACGGCCGCCAGAACCTCGTCCCGGTACCGGACCCCGTTCAGGATGCCGTCAATGGGGAGCAGGGGGGTCCGGGTACCACGGCTCATGCCACCCCACACCATCACCGACCCGCCGCCGTACCGGTTATGCTCTTGGACAGTGGCGTCAGCGAACCTCTCCCCTTGACGTCGCCACACCCGAGCCCGGCCATCGTTAAAGGTCAGGGTGAACCTGGACTCATCCGAAAACAAGACCCGGGCCCACTGTTGCCTTGTCCAGGTCACGTGCTCCCTGGCCCAGGTCATGCGGCGCACTCTGTTGACCGGTGACAGCACGGGTCGGACGGCCGGTCTCCGTGACCTCAAGTTTGCCTCATGTAGCCGTCTTCTCACCGTGCTGCAGCTGATGTTAGCACCTGTTGCGTCCCTCAGCTGACCCCTCAAGGTCACCGCAGTGGATGCCCTTTCCCTCAGGACGGAGAGGGCAAGGTAGCGGTCTTGCTGTCTTGTCGTTACTCTGGGTCGACCCGTGTGACGCCTTTCCTGGACTGCTCCAGTCTCATTGAAGCGCTCCAGCAGTCTCTGGATTGTGGAATGCGACACTTCAAGTCGTCTAGCAACTTCCCGCTGCGCTAGGTCTTCATCAAGCAGAGCGAGGGCTCTCCCCCGCTGCTCATCCGTCATCCGTCGTCTTGCAAGCATGGTTAAAACGAACCAAGAACGGGTCCTTTTTATCCTCGTCTGCGGGCAACTTTGGCTGGAGTAGTGTTCAAAAAGGGCTTGCCTTGCACGTGCAAAGCGAATTTTGTCGCTACCTTGCCTGCGTCGTCAGAGAGACCCTGCTGAAGATTCGACAATTTCGTGTGGAAATTGTCTTCCTTGGGCCGCCCATTGCAAATCGGCAAATCCCCAAACACGTGCCAAAAGGAAACTGCAATGTTGTCTGAGCTCTTATCCATTCAGTTACGGCAACGAATTGGACAAAAGAGTAAGAGAAAATAGGTTATTTCTCCTTTCAAAAATTGACTCAAAAACGTTCCTGGCCCTTCAATAATGACGTGTAGTATATATCTTAACATAGAAGGCTAAACACAGAAATACCAGACCTACAGGCGTTTTTACACAAACCGTGGAATCATGCGAGATAACACATATATCTTAACATAGAAGGCTGAACACAGAAGTACCAGGGCTACAGGCGCCTTTTACTAAACCATAGCATTATGCATTATAACGCAAATGTCTACATTGTCGTTGTTTTAAATTGTCAGTATGGTTATAAAATCCAACCCAAATTCAAACCCTCATGCTCATCGTGAGTCGGTGGATATGGATCATCCTACTAATGGGGCCCTGGTTGAGTTATGACAGGCCATACTAGCTGATATCAGGTAAACAGTTGCTCAAGAACACAAAAAGAAATTAAATGGAATGGATGGATCAAGATGAGGGGGGGGGGGACTGATCAGAAACAAAGAAGGAGGAGGAGGAGGAGGAGGAGGAGAAGAAGAAGGGGTTAAACCAAACACCACTGATACTAGAATGTCTGCGATCTAAAGGACAAAGATCCAGAGACGGCAAAATTCACGCTAAACGACAAAACACTAGTCATGGGAATATCATACAGCATATGAAAGGAAATGTCAACCACAGAATTCATGCTAGCTTCGTTTTGGTATGGCGTGGTGTGAACATGGACCAGACAGACATTCATGAATCAGGATTTCTTCTCCACCAGGACGTAGCAAAACCTATACTTGAAACTGACTTTATCTCTGAGACAATCATCTTCTCCCCAACTTATCTCACCAACATCTTACATAGTTATGATAGAAATCAACCCACCCCCAAAAACAAAAAAAAAAACAAAAAAAACCCACCTCCAACAACAACAACAAACCAAACCAAACCAAAAATAAACAAAACAAAACAAAACAAAAACAAAAACATGCAAGCTCCTCTGCCCACCAACATGATTGAAATATTGCCTTCATCAGCGCATATTCAAAGACAGCTTGTTCAACACACTCCAAGAAACATGTGTGGCCAGGACATCTGGAAGAGGTCCAAAGACAGCAACAGCAAAGTGCATCATGGAATGACACTGTGAAGGAGACCATCAAGGGAAAAAAAAACCAAGGCTGTACTAGGGGTGGGTCAAATATACCCCGGACCATCTTACAGTAACACATACATGTCATAATGCCAATCTGAATCATTCTCCGCCTTTTTATGTCACAGATCGCTGGGCCAAGTGGCAAGGTGAAAAGTTCGTGGGTGAGGACAACAGCCCAGAACTGATACAATTAGTGCACGTGACACACGCTGTGAAGGCGCACAAGCTACACGCACCTTAATCGGTAGAGAAGAGGGATGAGTAGGGCGGAGGAAAGGTGTTGGAACAAACCGAGTCCACAATCGTATAAAGACAAGACGATGTCGATTCAAATCGCTCCATTGGATTTGCCTCGTATGTGTGTGTGGATGTGCGTTCATGTCTGTGCGTGCATGTGTGCACGTGCATGTGTGTGTGTTTGTATGTGTGCATGTGTGTGTTTTTGTATGTGTGCATGCATGTGTGTGTATGTGTGTGTGTGTGTGCGAGCGTGCATGTATGTGTGTATGAGAGAGAAAGAGTATGAGAGAAAGAGAGAGAGCATGGGAATTGATGTGTATGTGTAGATGTGCGTGCGTGTCTGTGTGCATCCGTGCATGTCTGTGCGCACATGCATGTACGTGTTTGTATATATATATTGTGTGTGTGTGTGTGTGAGAGCGAGAGAGAGAGAGAGAGAGAGACAGAAAGAGAGAGAGAGACAGAAAGAGAGAGAGAGAGAGATTGTGTTAAACTGTTCTGTTAAGCAAGAAGTCCTGACTGCTATATAAAATGTCCTGACTTACGTAAAATGTCCTGACTGTCAAGTAAAATATACTGACTGTTAGTAAAATGCTATTACTGTTATGTAAAATGTCCTGACTGTTAAGTGAAATGTCCTGTTAAGTAAAACATCTTGACAAATAAAATGTCCTGGCAGCTAGATAAAATGTCCTTACTGTTGAGTGAAAAGTCAAATGTTCTGACTGTCAAGTGGAATATATAAACTGTCTTGACAGTTAAGCAAAATGTCCTGACTGTCGTGTAAAATGTCCTGATTGTTAACTGTCCTGGCAGTTAAGTAAACTGTCCTGGCAGTTAAGTAAACTGTCCTGGCTGTTATGTAAACTGTCCTGGCTGTTATGTAAAATGTCAAATGTCCTGTCAAGCGAAATACACAAACTACTCTGTCTGTGGATTAGTGGTCATTATCTCGTCATCATCATCATTTGGCGATCATGATCTTCCATATGAACCTGTCTTTTGTCTCTGAATTATCTCTCCTACCCTTTCTGTGCTCATCCACACTGCAAAACAATTTTCTCCCTGGGTCTGCCTGGTGCTCTTTTTCCTTCTAGATTTCCCGTTGCAACTACGTGCTTGAGTTTCTGTTGCTTCATAAATGCAACAATTTCAGTATTGCTTGACCATTGTGTTTGTTCTCTTGTAACGGCATGGCGGACAGTTCATGAAATCTGAAATCTAACGCCAGCAGGTGGCATTGATTTTTCTGTCGTCATCAATAGAATGTAGAAGGTGTACGTGCAGCGAAACTGGTAGCGCTTGCGACTCAAGTAGTTTAACGTCTTCACTTTTGGGTACGTAGAGTCAGTATTGTTTAATTTACCAGTAGCCTGTAAGATGTTCATTCTGTCAACCCACGTTCCTTTTGAGGGCTGTTTCCTCCATAATCATATGTTAGGATTTCTGTACGATTAAACCCATCCATCCAAGCTTGTGTCTACAAGCGGAATTTGAAATAATTTGATCGAAGGTTGACGATGCATTGTTCCCAACAGCTTATATCTTGTAAGTATACGTACGTAAAGGAAGTTTGACACATGAAAACAGCTTATAGTGTTACGACAATCTCTTAGAACTAATCGGATAGCCTACATACATAGATGATTCATATTGATTGTAAGGCTGGTTTCGCTAGAACCGAGAGGTAGCTACTTATCTCACAACTGTGGAAGGAAGTCAGGAATTTGTTCAGAAGGGATTCACGGACCTCTGACAATTCCAGATTGGCTGTGCACAGCACAAGATATGACGCACTTGGTTGGCAGACTTTTGAGTTTGATCAAAGCCCTTTGTCTTGACGAGGTCTTGAAATGGAGATGAGGGGAAGGGGTAGGAGAAGGTAGGTAGGGTGAACTGATATAAAAGCTTATTTTAGATTATGTCAAATCCGACCGACGTCCGGGATTTGCCTCACAAAACCAAAAAGTGCAGTCACTCCAGTTACCGAAAATACTAAAATAGGTCAAAGAAACTGGTGTCAGTTCAAGGAACAGTCAGACTTCTAGGATTTGCCAATAAAAATATCCTTTTTGCTCTCTGTAGATTGTTCTGCCCGTCTCTCGCTCGCTCGTGAGCATGCCATGTGTGTGTGTGACAAAGTGTGTCAGGTGGCAACCACGTAGCTCTAGGTAGGCTAGATAAGCTTACTTCAACACTGAGTCACTGACCACGCTTTCTTTCAAAAAAGTAGACATGTGCAACGGGAAGGGATGTCGATCGTATGTGGACACAATGGACGGCGGAAACACCGATGGAAATCAACAGAGCGTATATAGTTCAACAGAAAATGACTCGTTTTGTTGCCTTTGATTGATAATTTGTTGATCAAACTGTCATAATGTGCACTGCCTTCACAGTATTCATGCTGGTCGAAGTTTATATCATCCCCTGGTCAGATTTTTATTTACATCACCTGTCGGATTTAGATAATTATGTACCCTGCTTCTTTGTTTTGTCTTATCATAAGATCGCAGTAGCCTACCCCTTTAACTTTTTTAAGACCAGTAATCAATTGCAGCAAAGAAAACAAATGAGACAATCTTGAAGGAGGCTGACACAAGGAGATTATTAGTAAAGATTAGGAAAAGAAAAGCAACATTTATAAGGGCATTTTATGAGGAAAAGGGAATTAGAACACATACTGACATAGTCACAACAGAAAAGCTGGAGGGAAAGAGAACACCTGTTAGATCCAGGGAGAAAATACTGGACACACTTGCAAGGTGGCTGAAAACAGAGAGGGTGGGAGATGTATTTGCAGTGACACGGGATGGAGGGCCATGTTCATCAACACCATGTCATGGCATGTGGCAGGGCACATGATGATGATGATGATGATATGTATATATAGATCTATGTGTATGCTGCACCAAAATCTGCAACCCAACTCATACCAAGCTCATAGCAGACTCCTTATTAATGTGCAAAACCCCTGTGCACTGGCAAGGTTTAGAAAATAGGGAGGGAGGGAAGGGGAGACCTACCAGACAGACACCACCGAATAGTTGGAGCATTTAAGATGGGCAGCAAACTTTTTGTACTCTTCATCCCTGTTGTAATTGTTCATGAGGATCCTTTGACGATTGGTTGAAAAAGACATGAGAGGAACTTGGACCACTCAGCTGACTGAAATGAATAGCACACTTTTCTGAGGAAAAACTGATTCTGGCAAGAAAATAACTTGACCTCACATGAAAGGAATTTGGACCACTTGACTGACTGAAATGAATGACTTTGCTGAGGAAAAACTGATTCTGGCAAGACAAGAAATTGACCCCAGGGAGTATTAAGTAGGCAAACCTGACTACAGCCCGGAAAACTGACTCCAGGGAGTATAGAAGGAGGGAAAAAAATTGCAAACTACCAGGTAGGAAACACTGACTCTGGCAAAAAAATCTGATTCAGGAGTACCGGGTAGAAAAACTGACTGCAGGGAGTATCAGAGAGGAAACACTGACTGGCTCAAAGTAGGAGAAGCTAACTCTGGCAAGACAAAACTGACTGCAGGAAGTATCAGGTATGAAAAACTGACTCCAGTTAGGAAAATTGACTGCAGAGATATCAGGTAGGAAAAACTTCGCCAGCTAGAAAAAATGACCGCAGGGAGTATCAGGTAGGAAAAAATGACCGCAGGGAGTATCAGGTAGGAAAAACTGACTGCAGGGAGTATCAGGAAGGAAAAACTGACTGCAGGGAGTATCAGGTAGGAAAAACTGACTGCAGGGAGTATCAGGTAGGAAAAACTGACTGCAGGGAGTATCAGGTAGGAAAAACTGACTGCAGGGAGTATCAGGAAGGAAAAACTGACTGCAGGGAGTATCAGGTAGGAAAAACTGACTGCAGGGAGTATCAGGTAGGAAAAAACTGACTGCAGGGAGTATCAGGAAGGAAAAACTGACTGCAGGGAGTATCAGGAAGGAAAAACTGACTGCAGGGAGTATCAGGAAGGAAAAACTGACTGCAGGGAGTATCAGGAAGGAAAAACTGACTGCAGGGAGTATCAGGAAGGAAAAACTGACTGCAGGGAGTATCAGGTAGGAAAAACTGACTGCAGGGAGTATCAGGAAGGAAAAACTGACTGCAGGGAGTATCAGGAAGGAAAAACTGACTGCAGGGAGTATCAGGAAGGAAAAACTGACTGCAGGGAGTATCAGGTAGGAAAAACTGACTGCAGGGAGTATCAGGAAGGAAAAACTGACTGCAGGGAGTAGTGGGAAGGAGAAACTGACTGATACTGACTCTAGGTAGGAAAACCTTACTTTGGTAATGTTGGAGTAAAAGGAATCTGAAAGGATAAAGTTATCAATCACGTACATCATGTATGACTGCATGGAGCAACAGTCAACATTGTCACCATTGGTTAAGGCCGTATGGTAAGTGCCGATCATGTGGTGCAGCTATAGCCAGGTCACTGCAGATTAACCCTTTGACATCCGCACTGTATCCACTAAGTGCATAGGTTTAACCCTTTGACTCTCATACTATCCACCAGCTTCCTGCTGGAAGCTGGTGGATAGGGTGAGGGAGTCAAAGGGTTAAGTTCTTGTTTTGCTGGCGTGGTTGACAATGCAGGATGCTGATGGACAGGGTATGGGAGTCAAAGGGTTAATAAAACAGCTTGCCCTGTTGCTCAGTAAATGTGAGCCATCAGCATGAAACCAGTGCTCACGCACTGAGGTGGAACAACAGTAGAAGTAGGAATAGGCAATGATTAGTTTTCAGTTTCCAAGGAGACGCATTCCTTGAAATTGAGCATTAGTGTAAAAATTTAACTGTAAAATTTTATAAAATAGGTAGTGGTTGGTTTTCCATTTTCAGAGAGATGTATTTCTTGAAGTAAGTTTACAATTTTAACTTTAAAAATAAAGTGTTATTTAGTAGGCAGTGATTGGTTTTCCAGTTTTCAGAGAAACACATTCCTTGAAGTAACTTGAACATTAGTGTACAAATCTAAATTTAAAGTGTTATTAAATAGGGAGTGATTGGTTTTCAGTTTTCAGAGATGCATTTCTTGAATTAACTTGTGCATTAGTATACAAGTTTAACTATAAAGTGTTATTAAGTAGGCAATGGTTGGTTTTCAGAGAGATGCATTCCTGGAGGTAATTTGCGCATTTGTGTACAAATTTAACTTTAAAGTGTTATTGAATAGGCAGTGATTGGTTTTTTGGTTTTCAGAGAGACACATTCCTTGAATTAAGTGTGAATTAGACACTTTAACTTTAAAGTGATATGAAATAGGCAGTGATTGGTTTTTTGGTTTTCAGAGAGACACATTCCTTGAATTAAGTGTGAATTAGACACTTTAACTTTAAAGTGATATGAAATAGGCAGTGCTTGGTTTCCAGTTTTCAGAGAGACACATTCCTTGAATTAAGTGTGAATTAGACACTTTAACTTTAAAGTGATATGAAATAGGCAGTGCTTGGTTTCCAGTTTTCAGAGAGACACATTCCTTGAATTAAGTGTGAATTAGACACTTTAACTTTAAAGTGATATGAAATAGGCAGTGCTTGGTTTCCAGTTTTCAGAGAGACACATTCCTTGAATTAAGTGTGAATTAGACACTTTAACTTTAAAGTGATATGAAATAGGCAGTGCTTGGTTTCCAGTTTTCAGAGAGACACATTCCTTGAATTAAGTGTGAATTAGACACTTTAACTTTAAAGTGATATGAAATAGGCAGTGCTTGGTTTCCAGTTTTCAGAGAGACACATTCCTTGAAGTAAGTTGTGCATTAGTGTACAATTTTACTTTAAAATGTTATTAAACAGGCAGTGATTGGTTTTCAGTTTTCAGAGATTTGCATTCCTTAAAATAACTTGTTTCTTAAACATTTGTGATTGGAGATCATTTGTTTTACTTTTATAACTGACAATTGTACGTTTTTCCTGTTTCAGACAGAGGATTTGACCCGAAGAGTGATGGTGGACTGGCTTCATCGATGGATGCCACCCAGATGAGTAACAAAAATACAGAAATGATAAAAAAAAGTTGTTGTACAAAAACGAAACAAACCACAAATACTGCATGTTTCGTCTTGTTGGTTCTTTGTTATATGCAGTGTGTTATGTATTTGTTCATTCTTTATTGAATTAAAGCTTTTTATATTTTTTACAATTTAACGATACTTGAGCTAATAGAGATTAAATTTAGAAAGTACTTACTGGATTAATTGCTTGACAGTTTGCCCTTATTGTCCAGGTTCAGGATTTGAAGGAAGATCCTTGGATTTTCAGTGATGATGTTTTTTCTGCCCCATTTTCTATGCTACCTTGATGGTGCAGAAGCTGGGGCAGGTTTTTTTTTGTTTTTTTTTTGATAATGCGATGGTTATGATGTTGATGAGGATGATAATCATGATGCTATGGAGTTCCATCTGTGATTGAGACTATGTACAGGGTTTTACTCTACACTTACTCTCATAATATATCCTGGCATTGACCAGGCTGAGAGATACAGACACCTGCGGTGCGAGTCAGACGGTTTGAGCAAACCCCTCAATGATGCATCTCCGTAAAGTGGATGGGACTCGACTATGTGGTCCCAGTCTTCCCAATGAGCCCAAACGCGCCCAACTTTGGATAGGAGCAGTTAGAGCTGATAAATCCCACAATGATTTTGAAGGGACTGATGGAGATTCGAACTCACGATCTTCCAGTCAGTAGTCTGTTGCATTAACTATGTACTCATTTTTTCTGTAATAATACTCATATTTCTGCTTTAGGGGATATATAAATTTTGTATTCTCAGTGATGATACTCAGATTTTTGCATTTAGAGGATGAGTATATATTTTTGTTTTGTTTTTTGGATAATAATTGGATTTCTGCACCAAGTGGATAACTACATGTATTTTTTGTGAAAATACTCACATTTGTGCATGTAAGGATAAAAAAGAACTTGTCTTTTCTGTGATGATACTCACAGCTCTGCATTTAGAGGATTAGTACATGAACTTTCTGTGGTCATATTCAGATTTCTGCATTTAGGGAATAACTATGTGTACCTTTCCATGGTGATGCCGGGGGCTCTTTCAGTATAAATAGTATCCCCTTCTTATGGAAATTCTGTGCTGGAAATTTCCTGTTTAAGTCATATATATGTTATAGTCCTTATATGGCTCTACACAGTCAGCTGGGTTAAACAAAAAATAACGTAACAATAACAAAGGGATACTTGAACCGGGCGATAAGTAAATGCACTTTCTGTGGTTGTATTGAAATTTCTGCATTTAGGGGATAACAGCATGTACTTTCTGCGGTCATATTCAGATTTCTGCATTTAGGGAATAATTAATGTACTTTCTGTCATCATATTCAGATTTCTGTATTTACGGGATAACTACATTACTTCATGTGGTCATATTCAGGTGGTCATATTCAGATTTCTGTATTCAGGGGATAACTACATGAACTTTCTGTGGTCCTATTCAGATTTCTTGGTTTTTAGGGATAGCTTTCTTGAAACTTTCTGTGGTCATATTCAGGTAATAATTAATGTCTTTTTGTGGTCACATTCAGGTGGTCATATTCAGATTTCTTTATTTAGGGGATAACTAATGAACTTTCTGTGATCATATTCAGATTTCTTTATTTAGGGGACAACCACATGAACTTTTCTGTGATCATATTCAGATTTCTTTATTTAGGGGACAACACATGAACTTTCTGTGTCATATTCAGATTTCTTTATTTAGGGGATAACTATATGAACTTTCTGTGATCATATTCAGATTTCTTTATTTAGGGGACAACTACATGAACTTTCTGTGATCATATTCAGATTTCTTTATTTAGGGGATAACTACATGAACTTTCTGTGATCATATTCAGATTTCTTTATTTAGGGGATAACTACATGAACTTTCTGTGTCATATTCGGATTTCTTTATTTAGGGGATAACTACATGAACTTTCTGTGATCATATTCAGATTTCTTTATTTAGGGGATAACCACATGTACTTTATGTCATCATATTCTGATTTTTGTATTTAGGGAATAACCACATGTACTTTCTGTGGTCATATTCTGATTTTTGTATTTAGGGAATAATTACTTTGGTCTCTTCGGTGTCTTATTTCAGGGGAACTACATGAACTCTTTCATCGATTTTTGTATTTAGGGGACAACTACATGAACTTTCTGTGATCATTATTCATATTTCTTTTATTTATAGGGGACAACTACATGAACTTTCTGTGATCATATTCAGATTTCTTTATTTAGGGGACAGCTACATGAACTTTCTGTGGTCTATTCAGATTTCTGTATTTAGGGGATAACTTCACGAACTTTATGTAGTCATATTCAGATTTCTGTATTTAGGAGATAACTATGTGTACTTCATGTGGTCAATTCAGTGGTCATATTCAGATTTCTGTATTCAGGGGATGACTACATGAACTTTCTGGTAGTCATTTTCCGATTTCTGCATTTAGAGGATTACTAAATGTGTTTTTTGTGGTCATATTGATATTTCTGCATTGAGGGTATAACTACATGTGCTGTGCATGGTCATATTCAGATTTCTGCGTTTAGAGAATAACTTCATGAACTTTCTGTGGTCATATTCAGATTTCTGTATTTCGAGGATAACTACATGTACTTCATGTGGTCATATTCATGATCTTTTGTATTCAGGGGATGACTACATGAACTTTCTGTGGTCATATTCAGATTTCTGTATTTAGGGGATAACTCATGTACTTTCTTGGTCAATTCTGACTTCTGTATTTAGGGGATAGCTACATGTACTTTCTGTGGTCATATTCTGACTTCTGTATTTAGGGGATAACTCATGTACTTTCTGTGGTCATATTCTGACTTCTGTATTTAGGGGATAAACTTCATGACTTTCTGTGGTCATATTCAGATTTCTGTATTTAGGGGATACTTCATGTACTTTCTGTGGTCATATTCTGACTTCTGTATTTAGGGGAATAACTTCATGTACTTTCTGTGGTCATATTCAGATTTCTGTATTTAGGGAATAACTTCATGTACTTTCTGTGGTCATATTCTGATTTCTGTATTTAGGGAATAACTTCATGTACTTTCTGTGGTCATATTCTGACTTCTGTATTTAGGGGATAACTTCATGAGCTTTCTGTGGTCATATTCTGACTTCTGTATTTAGGGGATAACTTCATGCACTTTCTGTGGTCATATTCAGATTTCTGTATTTAGGGAATAACTTCATGTACTTTCTGTGGTCATATTCAGATTTCTGTATTTAGGGAATAACTTCATGTACTTTCTGTGGTCATATTCTGACTTCTGTATTTAGGGGATAACTTCATGAGCTTTCTGTGGTCATATTCTGACTTCTGTATTTAGGGGATAACTTCATGTACTTTCTGTGGTCATATTCAGATTTCTGTATTTAGGGAATAACTTCATGTACTTTCTGTGGTCATATTCAGATTTCTGTATTTAGGGAATAACTTCATGTACTTTCTGTGGTCATATTCTGACTTCTGTATTTAGGGGATAACTTCATGAGCTTTCTGTAGTCATATTCAGATTTCTGTATTTAGGGAATAACTTCATGTACTTTCTGTGGTCATATTCTGACTTCTGTATTTAGGGGATAACTTCATGAGCTTTCTGTAGTCATATTCAAATTTCTGTATTCAGGGGATAACTACATGTACTTCATGTGGTCATATTCAGATTTCTGCATTTTTAGAAGATTACTTAACATGTTTTTTGTGGCCATATTGAGATTTCTGCATTGAGGGTATAACTGCATGTGCTGTGCATGGTCATATTCATATTTCTTCATTTAGGGGATGACTACATGAACTTCCTATAGACATATTAATGGTTTCTGCACTTAGGGGATAACTGAATGTACTTTTTGTGGTCATATGGAGATTTGTGCATTTAGAGGATACCCCCATGGGGATGCCAGGAGCTCTTAAAGTATAAACAGTATCATCACTGTCTGAAAATTCTGCTGACTGTTCAAGTTTTGCATCCATATAACAGTATCCGTTCTGTATAACACTGAAGAACTCTCTTCATGATGTTAAATGATGGGCATTTGTTGGTAAGAATGCTTTTCATCTTCTTGAATGCTGTTTTAGCTTGGCCAGATCTGCTGGCTATTTCTAATATGCATCTGCCATCTGGTGAAATGACTGTTCCCAGATATGTAAACTTACCAGCCTGCCTCAATGTCATGCTATATGCTTTTTTTTCATGAGGGGATTTCTTGTGTGTGTGTGTGTGTGTGTGTGTGTGGTGTGTGTGTGTGTGTGTGTGTGTGTGTGTGTGTGTGTGTGTGTGTGTGTTTGGTTTTTTAAATTTTTATTGATTATCATGACTTTAGTCTTCTTGGTATTTAGCTCCAGCCCTTTATTCTGCTTTCTATTACACTCACAAGATTTTGTTGCTGTTTTTAATTTTCTGCAATAAGGATAGTGTCATCTACATAATGAAGATTGTTGAACATTTTTCCTCAAACCTTTATCCAAAGACATTCTTCTGGTTTTTGATGATGGTTCGCAGTAAGGTAAAACCAAATCTGGTGACATAACACATCCCTGCCTAACTTCACTTTTGGTATTTTGGAAAGAGCTTGTATCATTTTCAAAGTCAATGCTACTGTTTGTTCCCAGTACATATTCCTTATCATTCTTAGATCTTTTCCATCAGCATTGACCTTTTTAGTGGGTTCATCAGTTCTTCATGTCTAATCTTACAAAAAGCCTCAATATAATCACCAAAACATAAAATAAATCCTTCAATTCAGTTATCTTTCTATGAGATTTCTTAAGGTGTCTATGACATTAATAGTTCATTTTCCTTCAACGAATCCACATTGTTCTTCTGCTATTGCTTTTGGTTTTGTTCCTTGTTCTCATCATGATTGTTCTTAGTAGAACCTTTGTTGCATGGCTTATCAAGCTGATTGTTTGATGGAATTCACATTCTATAAGCGCAGCGTTCTTTGGAAGTGCAGTGAAAATTGATTTTGACATGTCTTTAGGGATTTTTCCTGTGTCAGAAATTTAATTCTTAGGATGTATATGGCATGAATAGTTCCTTTCCCTTTCCATGTTGTTCATCTGCTATTTCTGTTTTGATTCTGTTTCTTGTCCTCGTCATGAATATTCTTAATAGGATCTTTGTCACATGACTCATCAAATTTTAGATTGCTTACATAAAATTTTGGAATGAAATAGGAAAAGTGTGTTCTGAATGGAGACCTCTTAACCGTAGTGTATAAAATCATTAAAAGTATATTCGTTTCTGAAAGCAAAGAGTTGGATGCTTTAAAACCATACGAATACATAAAACAGGAATGGTATGATGAAGAAGACTGACGTTCAATTTGCAGTCATAGAACATGTAAGTTTCTTTTAAACTGTAGCTATTGATTAAAATTCTGATGACCAGGATTTTCCCTTTGAAGTCATGAAACTAAATTAGATATAGTGAATTCAAACAGGTGTGGTTAGTAAAGCATTGTTTTGGGTGTCAGCATTTAAAACGGTAAAACAGTAAAACATGATGATTCCATGATATTTATTACATTAAAAACAAAATACAGCAGAATAGAGGGACCAAGAGTAAACTGTCGACTAAATTGACCAGACTTTGTAGTAATGTCACTTGCTGATTGTAGAATATGCCTGATAAAAAGAAATGGAGGTAGTCTTTCGGGAACTGATCCTTGTCATGTCAAAGGCAGTCAGAGGAAAGCGTTTAAACAGAAGGGGAAATAATTGTGCCATCCCCCCCCCCCTTTTTTTTTTAACACCAGATGGAGAGGGATTTTGTTGGAGGATGTATTTGAAGATGGTGACAAAATTGATTCTGAGAAAAAAAACAGACAAAATTGTGTGTGTGTGTGTGTGTGTGTGTGTGTGTGTGTGTGTGTGTGTGTGTGTGTGTGTGTGTGTGTGTGTGTGTGTGTGTGTGTGTGTGTGTGTGTGAGAGAGCATTCTCTCTTTTTTTTTTTTTGTATTTGTTTCCGTGCATGTATGTCGTGAACTATGACTTTTTTGTTCTTTTTTTCCTAAAGATATTACTCTGTGTGTGTGGGGGTTTTTTTTTTTGTTTGTTTGTGTGTGTGTGTGTGTGCGTTTTTTTGTTTTTGTTTTTTTGTTTTTTGAAAGGCTGGCTTAATTGATGGTAATGACAAATTGATACTGAGATGAAAGTGGGCAAAGTGTGTGTGTGTGTGTGTGTGTGTGTGTGTGTGTGTGTGTGTGTGTGTGTGTGTATGTGTGTGTGTTTGTTTTTTTGTTTTATTTTGTTTTTTTGAGAGGGTGGGGTAATTGGTGATAAAGACAAATTGTCGCTGAGATGAAAGCAAAGCGAGTTTGTGTGTGCGTGCTTGTGTGTGTGTGTGTATGTGTGTGTGTGTGTGTGTGTGTGTGTGTGTGTGTGTGTGTGTGTGTGTGTTACTTTTTTTTAGGGCGGGCATTATTTTGTGTTGTGTGTGTTTCGTTATTGATATTAAAGTGTGTGTGTGTGTGTGGTGTGTGTGTGTGTGTGTGTGTGTGTGTGTGTGTGTGTGTGTGTGTGTGTGTGTGTGTTGTGTGTGTGTGTGTGTTTCCTGTGATTGTGACAGCCCTTCAGGAGCTGTGAGGGGTATATGTATTGATTTTCATGTCAGTGTGATTCTGGTGGACTTTGTGTTAAGCTGAGTGTGGGAGAGAGAGTCTTATATTATTATTCTTGATATCACCATTATCATCTGTATATCATTATTGATGTCAACATTATCATGAGTGTATTATTCTCATTGTTATGGTGATGATGATGATGATATTGATGATAATCGTTATCATTATTTGTATCATTTTCCCCATGTCTCCCTCAGAGAGTTGAAACAGAGTGTATGTGGGGAACTGGATAGAGTTTAATACCAAATTGAGATGAGATATGCAAGTCTGAGATTGATCAGTGGAGACTGTGTTTGTCAAAACATGTCTATTTTGTGGGCTGTTTATGGATGCATCTTTACACATTGTATGTTCAGGGACTGTATAGAATTTTATCACACACTTTAACCCTTTGACTGCCACAGCATGTCCAGCAGCATCTTGCTCTGTCAACCATGCTAGCAAAGCAAAAACTTGGCCCTGTGACTGTCACCTTATATCCACCAGCTTCCTGCAGGGCCAAGGTTTTACAGTTGGTGGATATGGTGTGGGACTCAAAGGGTTAAAGACAGCAGTTGAATGTAAAATGTCAGGTCATGTACCTACCAAGAGAAATTAAAATTGATGTTTTCTTTTATTTTTTTATTGCACTGTACTTACATTTGATTTCCTTTTCCTGTCATAATTTTGTCATAATTTTTATCTCATCTGTATGTTTTCTTCTTTCATATGAGTGTTTGAAAAATATATTTTTCTGGGATCTCGGTGTTTATGGATGGATTTTACAGTCTTTTGTTTTTCTTCATGAAATTAGAACTTGACAGTAAACTGTTAAATCCAGTGGCATGTCTGTTTAAAAAAAAAAAAGCTGTTGATTGACTCATTGCTTTGATGACAGAATGGGCCCCCAGAAAAATGTCTGGGCTATAGAAAGATGCAGTGTAATTGCTGGTGTCAGTGTTGTATCAGCATAAAGATTTGATTGACCAGATCAGAGCCTGCTTGTGTGTACTTTAAAAATTGTGGGGGAAACATTGGATCAATACAGAGATTTGATTGACCAGACTAGATCTGATTGTGTTTATTGTAAAAGTTACAGGGGAATCATTTTGTGCTGATGTCAAAGTACAGATTTTTTTTTTTTTTTTTTTTTTTTTTGAGTGTGAAGATGGATCATTTGACT
>CM060307.1:65309652-65367152 GCA_030674185.1 Monoplex corrugatus
GTGTGTGTGTGTGTGTGTGTGTGTGTGTGTGTGTGTGTGTGTGGTGCGTGGTGTGTGCGTGTGTGTATGCGTGCGTGCATGTGTGTGTGTGCGTGCATGCGTGTGTGTGTGTGTATTTGGGGGTGTGTGTGTGTAAGAATGCGTGCGCATCAGGTGTGCATGTGTCCTGTCTGAATGCTATGTTTTATGTTAATTGTGTGGGGATGCCGGGGGCTCCTTCAGTATGAATAGTATCCCCACCTTCTGGAAATTCTGTGATAGAAATTTCTCTTTTCTGTCATTATCTTTATTTCTTTCTACTTCCTTTGCTTTCTGTCATTTCTTCTATCATTTTCTGCCTTGCTGGTCCATTCACCTGTATGTGTTCGATAAAGTCTAACATACTTTCTCTTAGGATTGAAAGTTGGGTACTTGTATTAGGCGCACTTTTGGCTCCAGGGATGTGAAATATGTGGAAGCAATTTTAGGTGTATGTTTTAGTGTCATTAGTTATGTTTAAATTTGTATTCAGGTGTGTTTTTTTAAATTCCCTGTGGGATAAATTGGAAGTAGTGGTCAGTGCCAGGGGCATCTCCATAGATTATATACGTGAATGCATTGATAAGTACTTTGTTTTTATATTTTTTTCTTTGCTGTTGAAGTATTGTGTATGTTTTGAAACTGTCATAGCCCTGATATGGCTCTCCCAATTGGCTGGGCTTTAAACAAAAATAACAATAACACAGGTTGTACTCATACCATGGGTGGTGTTGATTTTATTTTTGAAACTGTGGACATGGAACTGCATAGTGCCATGAAATTTGTGTTGAGGTAGACAGGAAAATGTATTGTCAGATTAAGATCTTTCCCCAATAATTATGGTTTGTGAATACAGAACTACAAACATTTGTTACACATTATTATGTTTTGCATAGACTTCAGTAAACTTGTGATACACAACTAGTATCTGGGCAGGGCAATAAGTTTTCAGTACAACGTCACTGAAACTTGCCCCTTAGTTAAGAATGTTAACAAGATGAAAGCAAAGCAGTGTTGCCTAATGACCAAAAGTGTTTTCAGTTCCTGTTATCAGTGTTCACAAAATTCACGAATAGCAATTTCACAGTAAATACTGCCCGTTTCCTGGCCCACCCAGCTTGTCTTGAGAATGATGTGACTTGATGTACACAAAGCCTGCACACTATAGGTGGCAGCACAATCAGGGAGTGCGACTACCTTCAGGCTAGTTGCATAATGGGAAGATGTGCTGTCCACCAAGAGCCCAAGGTACTGTAGGTGGCCTCACAGTCAGAGGGGAGTGTTCCCATCTTCAGGCTGGTTTTGTGATGGGAACAATGAAGTATTGACTTTGATCAGACATAACGTGCAACCATCAAGAGCCCAGCTCACAGTAGGTGGCAGCAGACTCAAGATGGGAGTGCTGCTACCTTCAGGCTGGGTTTGTAATGGCAGCAGTCTAGTGCTGGCGACCACCAAGAGCCCAGCACACTGTAGGTGGCAGCACACTCAAGATGGGAGTGCCGCTGCCTTCAGGCTGGGTTTGTGATGGCAGCCAAGAGTCCAGCACTCTGTAGGTGGCAGCACACATAAAGGAGAGTGACCTTAACCTCAGGCTGATCTGGTGGGCCATGTATTGGGACTGTGTTGACATTTTGGGTGTGCAGCACTTTGCTGTTGGGTCAGATCATGACTGTGGTGGGCCATTTGTAAATAGTAGCTTGTAGATATGGAAAAATGTCCTTTGTTGCTTTCATAGTGTTTGTATTTACAGGTTTGTGCTAGGTCAGGTGGATAAAGAGAGAGAGGATAGGAAAAATAGGAAAACAGAAAAAGGGAAAGGAAAAAAGGGAAATGTTCTGTCTGTTAGCGAGAGAAGAATGTAGCCCATACAAGAACAGAAAGTACCACATGCACAGCAACAACCACAAATACATGCCTATGACAGTTCCTGAACCAGTTTTATGTGTATGTGCGGAATGGGTGTGACCGTGCTAATTAAAAAAAAATGATGAAAAAAAAAGAAAAAAGAACAGAAAAAAAGAACAGAAAGAAAAAAAATGACTGAAAAGGGGGGGAAAAACAGCCACAAAAAAAAAGGAAAGAAAAGAAAAGAAAAAAACAACAAACAAAAAAAAAAGAAATACTGTGTAGATTGCAAACCTGTTTCTAGAAGGATCTTCAGTGATTCATGACTGGCGGTATGGGACACCTGCAGTATGATAATACGACAGTGTGTCATTGTGATCTTCACCCTGTGACACTGTGTGCTGTTGACAGTGTTAAACTTGCAGTCAGATGCAGTCGTCATCATGATCATCAGTACTTCATCAGGAATTGTTTGCAACGGTCGTCGGAAAATGATGCTCGGCATAAGCAGTTTCAGTCTTCGTTGGATCATTGACAATCATGGGGGACATCAGCTGCAATATTGTCATCTTCACTGCTTTTTGGTGGATTGTGTGAAATGTGTGAAGTGACAACATAATTATTGTGATCTTCAGTGCATCATAAATGGTGTGATGTGCCAGTAGTGTTTGAAGGCTGAACTGATGTGCTAGTGATTAGTTTTGGTTGTTGGAAAAAGACTGCATGCAGAAGATGATGGAAAAGACATGCATTGGACAAAGGCAGAGAAAACTTCTCCATCATGTATTTGCAGTGATTTTTTTAGGTGGATCTGTTTCCCCGTTGGGTTGCCTGGGACTCTTTCAGTATAAATAGTATCCCCACCTTCTGGAAATTCTGTGTTAGAAATTTCCTCTTTTCTGTCACTCTCTTTGTTTCTGCCTTGTTGTCTTGCTTTCTGTCATCTCTACGTATTTTTCTGCCTTACTGGTCCATTCACCTGTATTTTTTCGATAAAGTCTTGTGTACTTTTTCTTCGGATTGATAATTGGGTACATGTATTAAGTGCATTTTTGGCTCTAAGGTGAGATACGCGGAAGCAGTTTTAGGTAGTTTGTGCCTGTTTTTATATGTTTTGGTATCCTTATGTATGCTTATATTTGTATTCAGGTGTGTTTTGTAAATTTCCCCTGTGCGATAAATCGGCGGAGTGGTCCTACGCTGGGGGCATGTCTGTGGATTATGTGCACGAATGCATTGATGTGTGTACTTAATTTTCTTTTCTTTTTCTTTTTTTTTCCTGTTGAAGTTTTGTGTGTTTTGAAACGGTTATAGCCCTGATATGGCTCTGCGCAGTCGGCTGGGCTTTAAACAACAATAAAAGGAAAAGTGGATCTTTGGTGTCATGGGGCGTTACTTTTTCTCTAGAGTGACAGACCAGGGGACCACTTTTCCTGGTGATGGGGATCCTTATGATTGTGGTGTGAAGAACTCGAGTTCCTGGGAACAAATGACCTTGTGTATTAGGTGTGTGAAGGCCTGAAGTTCCTGGGAACGAATGACCCTGTGTTTTATGGTGATTTGTGGAGGACTTAAGTTCCTGAGAATGGATAAACAACCATCTTTTATGATGTGCATGTTGTGAGCTGAGGGATGTTTGGATCTGTAACTTAAGTCCCTTTACTTTATGATGTGGAGTATGTAGAATTTGGTTGAAGGCGTGTATGTTGTGTGAGTATATTTCAGCCTGTGTTAGTGTGAGATGGATTTTTTTTCTTGCCTTACTTCCCATGTCATTTTCTGTTTTGGTTTTTTTTTTTCTGTGTATGTGGTTTGTGTATGTGCATTTTTTGGTTTTGTTTCGTGAAGGGGCATGTAATGTTTGTGTGTGCATATGTAGTGTGAGTTGTGTGTATGTTTGCTTTCTTCTTTTGTTCTTCAACATATGTGTGTTATTGGTTTTGTTGTTGTTGTTGTTTTCAAATCCTCTGATAAATGGTTTCTCACTTTGCTGGGCATGGAACAGGGGGGGGGGGGGGGGGTGTTTATGTGGACATGGGCATTATTTGTGTGTGTGTGTGTGTGTGTGTGTGTGTGTGTGTGTGTGTGTGTAGTTTGGTGAAATGTGCACAAATACACCGATTCTTCTTCTGAGTCTGCATTTTGAATAAGTACAAGGAATTTTCCTTAAGTATTAAAATATGTGAGAGAAAATCCAGAAAGAGAGAAAAGGATTAAAAGACATGTTTCGTGATACAAATAGTAAGAACCTAAAGTAGGAAAAAAAAGACAACAAGTTCTTAGACAAGAAATTAGACAAGAATCAAATTTTAAAAAAGTAAACTTCAAGGAATTTTCTGTATTATTAGAATGGAAAACTGACATAAAAATGTAAAGCAGAGAGATGGTCTAGCTTCAAGCACAGCTGAAATTAAAGGAGAGTGACTCACAGTTCATGTGGGAACAATTTGATGGACAAAGTCTCCTCATTAAAAAACAAAAACAAAAATAACAACAACAGTGGGAAAAAAAAAGGAAAAGTACAGTATGTGCTGACATTTAGGCAAAGTTATTCACTTGACCAAGGTGGAAATGGGAAAGTTCAGGGTTCATCATTACTCTCACTCATGAAAAAAAAAATTACATTTTTTTTCTTCAGTTCATAGTCTGTCATTCATTAGCTTACCTGTTTGATTTTACAGTTACTCTTGTTCTTGAAGTTAATGTTGTTTTCTAAGTTATTGTTGTTCTCTAAGTTACTCTTGTTGTCCAAGTTACTAAACTACGCACAAAAAGTTAAGGATCACTTGCACAAAAATTCATAACTTTCAAAATAAGAAAGCCAATGCGTTGAAGTTTGGCAAACATTTAATTCCATGCTTTAGTGATAACGATACACAATTGCCTTCAATTTCGAGCAATCGTTTGGTGTGTACATTTGATCAAAGTGGGTACGTATCGAAATTTGATTTCCCAAAGTCATTGAAATCACAAGACAGGGCATTCTGATGCTCCCAAAAGTTCAGTAATGAGTGTAACCGCCATGGCTGTTCTGGCACTCGACGCAGCGAGTCCTCATCGAGTTGACCAGGTTGGTGAAGATCCTCTGTGGAAGCGCCTGCCACTCAGCCTGCAGCATCTGGTAGAGGTATTGGGCATCCCTGGGAGGGGGGTGGTTGCTCCTCACTTTGCGATCCGGCTCATCCCAGAGGTTCTCAATCGGGTTGAGATCGGGACTGCATGCTGGCCACTCCATTCTGTTGACTCCAGACTGCTGCAGGAAGTCGTTGACCACCCTTGCCCTGTGGGGGCGAGCGTTGTCATCCTGGTAGACAGCCGTCAGTCCCATCTGCTGCAGTATAGGCACAGCCAGCGGTCGAAGGATCTCATCCCGGTATCGGAGGCCAGTCAGGTTACCCTGTACATGATACAAGGGTGTTCTGTGGTGAAGGCTGAAGGCCCCCCAGACCATTACAGAACCTCCACCAAAGGCCACCTTTTCTTGGACAGTGGTGTCAATAAAGCGTTGCCCTGGGTGCCTCCAGACCCTCAGTCGGCCGTCGTTGTGGTTCATGGTGAAGCGTGATTCATCACTGAACAGGACCTGGGACCATTGCTGACGTGTCCACCTCACGTGACGTCTGCAGAAGGCGCGGCGTGCTGCCCTATGGGCTGGAGTTAAGCGTGGCCGTACAGCTGGGCGACGAGAACGGAGGTTCCATGAAGGCGGTTCCGTATGGTCTGCTGGCTGATGTTGATGTTAGTAGCCACCCTCAGCTGCCTTCGAATGATGCTGGAAGAGGCTGTTCTTGTCTGCAGGGCTTGTCGTTCAATGAGACGATCTTCACGTGGGTTTGTCTTCTTCGGTCGACCAGATCTGCGTCTTTCATGGACCCTCCCAGTGGCTGTGAAGCGTTGAATCAGTCTGACAATGACCGAGATGGACACCTGAAGTCGCCTGGCCACTTCTCGCTTGGGAACACCATCTTGGAACCATGCAACAGCTCGTCCCCTCTCAAACTCGCTCAATTTTCGTCGTGGAGGCATTGTCAGATCAGGCCTACTACTGGTGGAATGTCTTCTTATAAAGCCAAGCAAGAGACAGCATCTCACACATAAACAGCAGTGCTTGCACGTGCATAATGGTTTTTCCATCTGGCTTGTGCAATGTGTTCAGGCAGAACGGTCCAAAACAAGGTCCTTTTTCGAAAGTTTCCGCTTTTCCGTTTGCGGCAAAGCTCAGTAGTAGAGAATCCCGTGCAATTTTCGCACTAACATAACATCGCCCACTTACAGCTGAACAAGAATTCATAACAATTTGGCTGGACTGAGAAATAAATAACAGTAGCGAACTGAGTTTATTACGCACCTGTTTTCTCATAGTGATCCTTAACTTTTTGTGCGTAGCTTATATCAAAAGTCTGTTGCTATCCAGGTTACTGTTGTTCTCCACATTACTATTCTCATTACTATTGTTCTCCATATTACTGTTGTTCTCCCCCTACGGTGGGGATGCTGGGGGGCTCTTTCAGTATAAATAGTATCCCCTGAGCTAGAAATTTCCTCTTTTCTGTCACTCTCTTTGTTTCTGCCTTGCTTCTTTGCTTTTGTCATTTCTTCATATCACTTTTTGCCTTGCTTGTCCATTCACCTGTATGTGTTTGATAAAGTCTTCATACTTTCTCTTAGGATTGATAATTGGGTGCATGTATTAAGTACATTTTTGGCTCTAGGGAAATGAGATATGTGGAAGCAATTTTAGGCATTTTAGGCCTGTTTTGTGTATGTTTTAGTGTCCATAGTTATGTTTAAATTTGCATTCATGGATGTTTTTTACATCCCTTGTGTGATAAATTGGAGTGGTCAGTGCTAGGGGCATCTCCTTAGATTATGTGCACGAATGCCTTGAGATGTGTACTTAATTTACGTTTTCTGTGTATGTTTGAAATTGTTATAGCCTTGATATGACTCTACACAGTCACTGAGTCAGCTGGTCTTTAAACAAAAAAAAAATAGCAATAACAGTGTTATTCTTCTCTATACAACTGTTCTCCAGTTTACTCTTGTTCTCCACGTTACTCTTGTTTTCCAGGTTACTGTTCAAGTTCCAGTAGTTTATCAACTGTCTGTTCAGTTACTGTTTACTTTGTTGTCCAGCTTACGGTTGTACTCCCAAGTTACTGTTGTTCTCCATATTAGTTATTACTAAATATTCTCGAAGTGACTGGTCACACTACTTGTATTCTCTAAGTTAGTTGTTCTCCAAGTGACTGGGGTCTCCAGTTGGTTGTTCTTTAAGTTAGGATTGTTATTTCAGTTACAAAAACTAAAACTGTGGAAGAATTAAAATATGAAGATAATTTGACTGATATTTTCTATCAAAGTTGAATATGTGAATTTAAATTTCCATTGCTTTTACAAAAACTTCTATTATTTCATTAGGTGTTTTGTAATCTTAGATTTGAATATTGTAATATTAGAGCACACAAGACTGACTGATGATTGATGCAGACCTGCAGTGTTTACATAAGGTCTGCTTGGGGCAGAGGTGCAGGCTCTTGCCTTCCAATCTGACTGTACAAGTTCAAGTCTTGTGAAAATGTGGGAGAGGAAAAGAAATGGGCAGGGAGAGGTGTTACGGAGGGAGGGAAAAGTTAGGGAATGAGGGAAGGGGAAAAGGAGGGGATTGGGAGGGAGGGAAAAGGTTGGGAAGAGAGGGAAGGGGGTTTGGGTGGGAGGGAAGGGGTTGGGGAGGGGGTTGTAGTGGGAGGGAAGGGGTTGGGGTGGGAGGAAAGGGGGTTGGGTGGGGTGGGAGGGGAGGGGTTGGGAAAGGGTTGGGGTGGGAGGGAAGGGGTTGGGAAGGGGTGGGGGAGGGGAGGGTTGGGGGGGAGGAGATGGGGGAGGGTGGTGGGTGGGGAGGGAGAGGTGGGGAGGGAGGGAGGGATGGGTGGGTGGGGCCTCGGACAGGGTGTGCGTGTGAATGTGTGTGTTTCGGATGTAACGGCTTGTTTTCTTTCTGTTTCAGGGCAAGACGCCCCCTTGAGATGATGGTGGAGCCTTTTCCAACAACCATGATGACCTTCTGAACTGAGATAAGTTTTTTTATATGTCTATTAATGTTTAAACATTTCCTTCTTTGATGGGCTTACATGGTGGGTGTTTTCATGTTTCCATAAGCCAGACACTGACATGGCTTACAGGATTTTTAACATGCATATTTGATCATTTTGTGTGTGCGTATACACAAAAAAAGGATGGGTCTGGACAATCCAGGGACTGCCTGCATGCTGACCTGGAAGATTGGGGAAAAACCCCCATCATTTTCCCACCAGGCAGAGGTTCTAGGCGGATTGAACCAAGGGCCTTCTATTGGAAGTCAGACATTTGCCCACTTTGTTATGCCCATTGTATTAGTTTAAAGCTGTTGTGGTTAAAATTGTGGTAGGATTGATTTATGCTTTGTAGGTTGTGTCATCGATAGCTTGTACAAGTATGAGTGATAGCATTTAAATTAGTTTATGTAAGGTTTTTGTATTAAATTCAGCTCTGTTTCTGTACCATACTTTGAAGATTATAAGTTGTTTCAGTTGTAATGTGTAGGAATGATAAACTTACACTTGTACTATATATGAGAAATGTATTCTTTCAGTTTTTCGAGGTCATGTTATTTGTCATTAATGTTAGGTCTAAAATTCATTTTTGTACGAGTTAGGGGAATTGAAAAGTATGGGAGTGGGGGTGGACAGTATTATTTGTGGTTTTGCATTATTAGGTATTACATCTGTTTCTTTTTTTTTTGTTTTTTGTTTTGTTTTTATGTTTGTAGATACGATTTCCCTGGAGGACAAGGATGATGGTGGTCTTCAGAGCCAAGATGCTGGCACCAAATCTCAGTTGAAGAATTAAGTCAAGCCATGGACTCCGGTCAGGGAAAGTAATCTTTGTTGATCATGTGCTGTCATTTTTAAAACCTTTATTTCTACAGGTGAGACATCATGTTTTAAACCATTATTTCTGCTATGTGAGATGTCATGATTTATACCTTTATTTCTGCAGGTGAGACATAACGCTTTAAATCTTTATTTCTACAGTGAGATGTTATGTTTTAAACCATTATTTCTGCAGGTGAAATGTCATGTTTTATACTTTTATTTCTGCAGCTGAGACATCTTGTTTTGAATCTTTATTTCTGCAGGTGTGACATCATGTTAAAACCTTTATTTCTACAGGTGAGACATCATCTGAGGGTGAGACATCATGTTTACAAATCTTTATTTCTGCAGGTGTCATATGTTTTAAACCTTTATTTCTACAGTTGAGACATGTTTTAAGCCTGTATTTCTACAGGTGGGATGTCATGTTTTAAACCTTTATTTCTACAAGTGAGACATCATGTTTTAAACCTTTATTTCTTAAGGTGAGACGTCATGTTTTAAACAATATTTCTACAGGTGAGGTATCATGTTTAAACTATTATTTTTACAGGTGAGACATGTTTTAAACTTATAGTCATACAGACGAGGACTTCATTTTTAAATCTTTATTTCTACAGGTGAAACATGTTTTAAACCTTGGTTTCTGTAGGTGTGATGTTTTCTTTTAAACCTTTATTTTTGCAGTTGAGACATCATGTTTCATACCTTTATTTCTACAGTTGAAACATGTTTTAAACCATTATTTCTAGAGGTGAGACAACATGTTTTAAACCTTTTTTATCTACAGGTGAGACATCATTTTTTAGAACTTTATCTCTAGAGGTGAGACTTCATATTTTAAAACTTTATTTCTGCAGGTGTGACATCAGGTTTTATACCATATTTTCTACAGGTGAGACATCATGCTTTATATCTTTTATTTCTACAGGTGAGACATCATGTTTAAACCTTTATTTCTACAGGTGAGACATCATTTTAACCTTTTCCTACAGGTGAGACATCTTGTTTAAACCTTATTTCTACAGGTGAGACATCATGTTTTAAACATTTATTTTACAGTGGGACATCATGTCTTAAACCTTTGTTCTACAGGTGTGACGTTTTGTTTTAAACCTTTTTTCTACAGATGAGACATCATGTGTTAAACCTTTGTTTCTGCAGGTGTGACATCTTCTTTTAAACCTTTTTTACAGGTGGGACGTCATGTTTTAAACCTTTATTTCTACAGGTGAGACATCATGCTTTAAACATTATTTGTACAGGTGAGACATGTCTTACACCTTTGTTTCTGCAGGTGTGACATCATGTTTTAAACCTTTTTTCTACAGATGAGACATCAAATTTAAACCTCTATTTCTGCAGGTGTGAAATTGTGTTTAAATCTTTTGTTTCCACAGATGGACATCATGTTTTAAATCTTGATTTCTACAGGTGAGACGTCATGTTTTAAATTGTTATTTCTGCAGGTGTGACATCAGGTTTTAAACCTTTATTACTACAGGTGAGACATCAGGTTTTAGACCTTTATTTCAACAGGTGAGACATCATGTTTTAAACCTTTATTTCTGCAGGTGAGACATCATCTTTTAAACCTTTATTTCTACAGGTGAGATATCTTGTTTTAAACCTTTTTTCTATAGGTGAGACATCATGTTTTAAACATTTATTTGTACAGGTGAGACATCATATCTTAAACCTTTGTTCTACAGGTGTGACATTTTGTTTTAAACCTTTATTTCTACAGGTGAGACATCATGTGTTAAACCTTTGTTTCTGTAGGTGTGACATCTTGTTTTAAACGTTTATTTCTACAGGTGAAACATCATGTTTTAAACCTTTATTTCTACAGATGAGACATCATATTTCAAACCTTATTTCTGCAGGTGTGAAATTGTGTTTAATCTTTTGTTTCCACAGATGGGACATCATGTTTTAAACCTTGATTTCTACAGGTGAGACATCATGTGTTAAAATTGTTATTTCGCAGGTGTGACATCAGGTTTTAAACCTTTATTACTACAGGTGAGACATCAGGTTTTAGACCTTTATTTCACAGGTGAGACATCATGTTTTAAACCTTTATTTCACAGATGAGACATGTTTTAAACCTTTATTTCTACAGGTCAGACATGTTTTCAACTTTTTTATACAGGTCCGACATGTTTTAAACCTTTATTTTGCAGTGTGAAATTGTGTTTAATCTTTTGTTTCCACAGATGGGACATCATGTTTTAAATCTTGATTTCTACAGGTGAGACGTCATGTTTTAAATTGTTATTTCTGCAGGTGTGACATCAGGTTTTAAACCTTTATTACTACAGGTGAGACATCAGGTTTTAGACCTTTATTTCAACAGGTGAGACATCATGTTTTAAACCTTTATTTCTCAGGTGAGACATCACTTTTAAACCTTTATTTCTACAGGTGAGATATCATGTTTTAAACCTTTATTTCTATAGGTGGACATCTGTTTTAAACATTTATTTGTACAGGTGAGACATCATATTTAAACCTTATGTTCTACAGGTGTGACATCATTTGTTTTAAACCTTTATTTCTACAGGTGAGACATCATGTTTTAAACCTTTATTTCGAGGTGTGACATCTATGTTTTAAACCTTTATTTCTACAGGTGAACATCATGTTTTAAACCTTTTTTCTACAGATGAGACATCATTTTAAAACCTTTATTTCTACAGGTGTGAGACATTGTGTTTAACCTTTGTTTCCACAGATGGGACATCATGTTTAAACCTTGATTTCTACAGGTGAGACATCATGTTTAAATTGTTATTTCTGCAGGTGTGACATCAGGTTTTAAACCTTTATTACTACAGGTGAGACATCAGGTTTTAGACCTTTATTTCAACAGGTGAGACATCAATGTTTTAAACCTTTATTTCAACAGATGAGACATGTTTTAAACCTTATTTCTACAGGTCAGACATGTTTTAACTTTTTTAACAGGTACGACATGTTTTAAACCTTTATTTTGCAGGTGTGAAATTGTGTTAATCTTTTGTTTCCACAGATGGGACATCATGTTTTAAATCTTGATTTCTACAGGTGAGACGTCATGTTTTAAATTGTTATTTCTGCAGGTGTGACATCAGGTTTTAAACCTTTATTTCTACAGGTGAGACATCAGGTTTTAAATCTTTATTTCAACAGGTGAGACATCATGTTTAAACCTTTATTCTACAGGTGAGACATCAACTTTTAAACCTTTATTTCTACAGGTGAGACATCATGATATAAACCTTTGTTTCTGCAGGTGTGACGTTGCTTTTGAACTTTTTTATTTTTACAGGTGAGACATGTTTTAAACCTTCATTTCTGCAGGTGTGACATCAGGTTTTAAACCTATATTTCTACAGATGAGACATCAGTTTTTAAACCTTTATTTCAACAGATGAGACATTATGTTTAAACCTTTAATTCTACAGGTGAAGCGTGTTTTACATTTTTTCTACAGGTGAGACAACATGTTTTAAACATTTATTTCTACAGGTGAGACATGTTTTAAACCTTGTTTCTACAGGTGAGACATCATGTTTTAAACCTTTATTTCTACAGGTGAGACATCATGTTTAAACCTTTATTTCTACAGGTGAACATGTTTTAAATTTTTTCTACAGGTGAGGCATGTTTTAAACCTTTATTTCTACAGGTCAGACATAATGTTCTAATTCTTTCTTTCTACAGATGAGACATCAACTTTCAAACCTTTATTTCTACAGTTGAGACATCATGTTTTAAACCTCCGTTTCTGCAGATGTGACGTCTTCTTTAAACCTTTTTTTACAGGTGGGACGTCAGGTTTTAAACCTTTATTTCTACAGGTGAGACATCATGTTTTAAACCTTTATTTCTGCAGTGTGACATCAGGATTTATACCTTATTTTCTACAGGTGAGACGTCATGCTTTAAACCTTTATTTCTACAGGTGAGACATGTTTTAAACCTTTGATTTGGCAGGTGAGACATCATGTTCTAATCCTTTCCTTCTACAGGTGAGACATCAACTTTTAAAACCTTTATTTCTACAGGGGAGACATCATGTTTTAAACCATTGTTTCTGCAGGTGTGACGTCTTCTTTTAAACCTTTTTTTACAGGTGAGACATGTTTTAAACCTTCATTTCTGCAGGTGTGACATCAGGTTTTAAACATTTATTTCAACAGGTGAGACATCATGTTTAAACCTTTAATTCTACAGGTGAAACATGTTTTAAACTTTTTTCTACAGGTGAGACAACATGTTTTAAACCTTATTTTACAGTGAGACTCATGTTTTAAACCTTTATTTCAGGTGAGACATCATGTTTTAAACTTTATTTCTACAGGTGAGACATCATGTTTAAACCTTTATTTCTACAGGTGAAACATGTTTTATACTTTTTTCTACAGGCGAGACATCATGTTTTAAACCTTTATTTCTACAGGTCAGACATAATGTTCTAATTCTTTCTTTCTACAGGTGATACATCAACTTTTAAACCTATATTTCTACAGGTGATACATCATGTTTTACAGGTGTGACGTCTTCTTTTAAGCCTTTTTTTTACAGGTGGGACGTTATGTTTTAAACCTTTATCTCTACAGGTGAGACATGTTTTAAACCTTTATTCTACAGGTGTGACATCATGTTTTAACCTTTATTTCTACAGGTGAAACTGATTTTTACATAGCATGTTTTAAACCTTTATTTCTACAGGTCAGACATATTGTTTAATCTTTCTTTCTACAGTGAGACATCAACTTTCAAACCTTTATTTCTACAGTGAGACATCATGTTTTAAACCTCCGTTTCTGCAGATGTGACTCTTCTTTTAAACCTTTTTTTACAGGTGGGACGTCAGTTTTAAACCTTTATTTCTACAGGTGAGACATCATGTTTTAAACCTTTATTTCTGCAGGTGTGACATCAGGATTTATACCTTATTTTCTACAGGTGGACGTCATGCTTTAAACCTTTATTTCTACAGGTGAGACATGTTTTAAACCTTTGATTTGGCAGGTGAGACATCATGTTCTAATCCTTTCCTTCTACAGGTGAGACATCAACTTTTAAACCTTTATTTCTACAGGGGAGACATCATGTTTTAAACCTTGTTTCTGCAGGTGTGACGTCTTCTTTTAAACCTTTTTTTACAGGTGAGACATGTTTTAAACCTTCTATTTCTTTTAACAGGTGATGACATCAGAACTTTTAAACATTTTATTTCTACAGGTGAGACATCATGTTTAAACCTTTATTCTACAGGTGAACATCATGTTTTAAACTTTATTTCTACAGGTGAGACAACATGTTTTAAACTTTTATTTCTACAGGTGAGACATCATGTTTTAAACCTTTATTTCTACAGGTGAAACATGTTTTATACTTTTTTCTACAGGCGAGACATCATGTTTTAAACCTTTATTTCTACAGGTCAGACATAATGTTCTAATTCTTTCTTTCTACAGGTGATACATCAACTTTTAAACCTTTATTTCTACAGGTGAGACATCATGTTTTACAGTGTGACGTCTTCTTTTAAGCCTTTTTTTACAGGTGGACGTTATGTTTTAAACCTTTATCTCTACAGGTGAGACATTGTTTTAAACTTTATTTCTGCAGGTGGACATCAGGATTTAACCTTATTTCTACAGTGATTCATGCTTTAACCTTTATTTTTACAGGTGAGACATCATGTTTTAAACTTTATTTCACAGGTGAGACATCATGTTTTAAACCTTTATTTCTACAGGTGAACATGTTTTAAACATTTTTTCTACAGGTGAACATCAGCTTTAAACTTTTTTACAGGTGACATATCAATTTAAATCTTTTTTCTACAGGTGAGACATCACTTTTTAAACCTCTTTCTGCGTGTGACGTCTTCTTTTAAACCTTTTTTTACAGGTGGGACGTCATGTTTTAAACCTTTTATTTCTACAGGTGAGACATCATGTTTTAAACCTTTTTTCTGCAGGTGTGACATCGGATTTAATCCCCTTATTTCTACAGGTGAGACATCACTTTTATACCTTTATTTCTACAGGGAGACATCATGTTTTAAACCTTTGTTTCTGCATGGTGACGTCTTCTTTAACTTTTTTATAGTCAACATAATTTCTAATTCTTTTTTACAGGTGAGACATCAACTTTTAAACCTTTATTTCTACAGGTGAGACATCATGTTTTAAACCTTTATTTCTCAGGTGAGACATCATGTTTAAACCTTTATTTTCTACAGGTGAACATGTTTTAAACCTTTTTCTGCAGGTGAGACAACATGTTTTAAACCTTTATTTCACAGGTGAGACATTTTTAAACCTTTATTTCTACAGGTTAGACTACATGTTTTAAACCTTTTTTCTACAGGTGAGACATCATGTTTAAACTTTATTTCACAGTCAACTTTTTAAACCTTTATTTCTACAGGTGAGACAACATGTTTTAAACCTTTATTTCTACAGGTGAGACATCATGTTTTAAACCTTTATTTTACAGGTGAGACATCATGTTTTAAACTTCTTATTTCTACAGGTGAGACATCATTTTTAAACCTTTATTTCTACAGGTGAACATCATGTTTTAATACTTTTTTCTACAGGCGAGACATCATGTTTTAAACCTTTATTTCTACAGGTCAGACATAATGTTCTAATTCTTTCTTTCTACAGGTGATACATCAACTTTTAAATCTTTATTTCTACAGGTGAGACATCATGTTTTACAGGTGTGACGTCTTCTTTTAAGCCTTTTTTTTTTACAGGTGGGACGTTATGTTTTAAACCTTTATCTCTACAGGTGAGACATGTTTTAAACCTTTATTTCTGCAGGTGTGACATCAGGATTTATACCTTATTTTCTACAGGTGAGATGTCATGCTTTAAACCTTTATTTTTACAGGTGAGACATGTTTTAAACCTTTATTTCTACAGGTGAGACATTATGTTTAAACCTTTATTTCTACAGGTGAAACATGTTTTAAACTTTTTTCTACAGGTGAAGCATCACGCTTTAAATCTTTATTTCTACAGGTCAGACATAATGTTCTAATTCTTTTTTTCTACAGGTGAGACATCAACTTTTAAACCTTTGTTTCTACAGGTGAGACGTCGTGTTTTAAACCTATGTTTCTGCCGGTGTGACGTCTTCTTTTAAACCTTTTTTTTACAGGTGGGACGTCATGTTTTAAACCTTTATTTTTGTATAGGTGAGACATCATGTTTTAAACCTTTGTTTCTGCATGTGTGACATCGGATTCTAATCCCGTCTTTCTACAGGTGAGACATCAACTTTTATACCTTTATTTCTACAGGGGATACATCATGTTTTAAACCTTTGTTTCTGCAGGTGTGACGTCTTCTTTTAAACCTTTTTTTACAGTCAGACATAATGTTCTAATTCTTTCTTTCTACAGGTGAGACATCAACTTTTAAACCTTTATTTCTACAGGTGAGACATCATGTTTTAAACCTTTATTTCAACAGGTGAGACATCATGTTTAAACCTTTATTTTCTTCAGGTGAAACATGTTTTCAACTTTTTCGTGCAGGTGAGACAACATGTTTTAAACCTTTATTTCTACAGGTGAGACATGTTTTTAAACCTTTATTTCTACAGGTTAGACGTCATGTTTTAAACCTTTGTTTTTGCAGGTGAGACATCATGTTCTAATCCCTTCTTTCATCAACTTTTAAATCTTTATTTCTACAGGGGAGACATCATGTTTTAAACCTTTGTTTCTGCAGGTGTGACATCTTCTTTTAAACCTTTTTTTACAGGTGAACATCATATTTTAAACCTTTAATTTTGCAGGTGTGACATCAGGTTTTAAACCTATATTTCTACAGGTGAGACATCAGGTTTTAGACCTTTATTTCAATAGATGAGACATGTTTAAACCTTTAATTTCTTCAGGTGAAACATGTTTTCAACTTTTTCCTGCAGGTGAGACAGCATGTTTTAAACCTTTATTTCTACAGGTGAGACATGTTTTAAACCTTTATTTCTACTGGTGGGACATTATGTTTAAACCTTTGTTTCTGCAGGTGTGACGTCTTGATTTAAACCTTTTTTTTTACAGGTGGGACGTCATGTTTTAAACCTTTATTTCTGCAGGTGTGACATCAGGATTTATATCTTATTTTCTTCAGGTAAGACGTCATGCTTTAAACCTTTATTTTTACATTGCTGGTGGACAGGGTGTGGGAGTCAAAGGGTTATACAGATGCAGTATTCCATCAAAGATTGAGCACCACATTGATGATATTAGTGTTCTTTTTACAGGTCAGATGTCCTGTCATGGTGACTGGCTGAGTACTACAGCGATGTTTTGTAACGTTTAAATGGCGAGATGGCCCATCAGAGTCCTTTCACAGGTGAGATCATGTCCAATTAGGGTCAGTAACTGGGCACTGTTGTGATATTTTAAAATGCCTATTCCACAGGTGTTATATCCTATTAGAATCAATGGTTGAACACAATGGTGATGTTTTATAATGTTCTTTCAAACCAGTCATCACGGTGTAGTGGTTAGTGCAATTCCCTTTCAGAGAAATATAGGTTTTATATACTTCCCTTCTGTAGTTTGCGTGTTAGAAGTTTTTGTTAATTGTTACCTTCCACAACCAAAAAACTCTTGGCGAATAGTTGTCACCGAGCATAAAATAGGCTTGGCAGTGAAGGGGTGAAGTACATTGTTGGGGAGATCTACTGTTTGACCTGTTGCTTTCCATTAGTGAGATTTTGCTTGGAGACATCTAACCTCATGATACTCTGAACTGTGTATTGTAGATGTTATTTGTGTGTGTATTTGTCTGTGTGTTTTTGTGTGTGTGCGTCCATGTGTGTCTGTGTGTGTGTGTATATGTATGTGTGTGTGTATGTGTGTGTGTTCATGTACAGTGTGATGTCTTTGCATGTTAAGCATTTTGACTTTTGTTCTTAACAGGAGAGTTCGATGATGATGACTGACAGTGGCACAGTTCAAAATTAAGATAAGTATGAATGATTTTCAGATTTTAGAGTGTGTGTGTGTGTGTGTGTGTGTGTGTGTGTATGTGTGTGTGTGTGTGTGTGGTATGTGTGTGTGTGTTTGTGTGTGCATGTGTGTGTGTGTGTCTGTTTGTGTGTCTCTGTGTGTGTTTATATATAAATATATATATATATATATATATATATATATATATGTGTGTGTGTGTGTGTGTGTGTGTGTGTGTGTGTTCATGTACAATGTGATGTCTTTGCATGCTAAGCATTTTGATTTTTGTTTCCAACAGGAAAGTTCAGTCATGATGACTGACAGTGGCACAGTCCAAAATTAAGATAAATAAAAATCATGATAATGTGTTCGTGCGTGTGTGTGTATGTTTGTCTGTGTGTGTGTTTATGTGTGTATGTGTGTGGATGTGCGTGTTTTTGTGTGTGTGCTGTATGTGTGTTTGTTCGTGTTTATGTGTGTTTGTTCGTGTTTATGTGCCTCTGTGTGTATTGATATGTGTGAGTGTGTGTATGTGTGTTTATGTACAATGTGATGTCTTTGCATGCTGAGCATTTTGACTTTTGTTTTCAGTGGGAGTTCGAAGATGATGATTGATAGTGGCACAACCCAAAATTAAGAAAAGTATTAACGATTTTCAAATTTTAGATAACGTGTGCGTGTGTATGTATGTATGTATGCGTGAGTTGTGCGTGAGTGTGTGCGTGTTTACGTGTGTGTGTGTGTGTGTGTGTTCATGTACACTGTGATGTCTTTGCATGCTAAGTATTTTGACTTTTCTTTTCAGCAGGAGAGTTTGATGATGATGATGGACAGTGGCACAGTCCAAAATTAAGATCAGTATGAATAATTCTAAGATTTTAGATAATTTATTCATTTAGGTCATAGGCCCTTGTGAGGGGGATAAGTATTATGCATAATGTGTGTGTGTACATGTTCGATCTGTTTAGATGTTACACAGGGTTTTCTTTTTGTTGAACAAATGAGGTCCATCACGAATATGGAGAATGTGGTGGTGGTGGTGTGTGCGTGCGTGTTAGTGTGTGGTATGTGTGTGAGTGTTTATATGTGTGTGTGGATGTTCATGTACAAAGTGATGTCTTTGCATGTTAAGCATTTTGAATTTTGTTTTCAACAAGAGAGTTCGACGATGGTGATTGACAGTGGCACAGTCCAAAATTAAGATAAGTGTCAATGATTTTCAGATTTTAGGTGATTTATTTAGTTATACCATAGATTCGTGCATTGGACATGAGTATTGTACGTAGTGCGTGTGTTTAGATGTTACACAGGGTTTTCTTTGTGTTCAACAAGTGACGTAGTCCATCAGGAATATGGAGAATGTGGTGGTCTCATGTGTGCGTGCATGCATTTGTGTGTGTGTGTGTGTGTGTGTGTGTGTGTGTGTGTGTGTGTTGTGTGTGTGTGTGTACAGGAGAGAGAGAGAGAGAGAGTTTGTGTGTGTGAGAGAGAGAGAGAGGGGTGTGTGTGCATGTATGTGAGTGTGTGTGTGTGTTCATGCACAATGTGATATCTTTGCATGCTTGGCATTTTGACTTTTGTTTTCAACAAGAAAGTTTGATGATGATGACTGACTGTGACACAGTCTACAAATAAGATAAGTATGAATGATTTTTTTAAAGATTTTAGATGATTTATTCATTTAGGTTATGGACCCTTGTGATGGGGGATAAGTATTATGCATATGCAGCGCATATATACATGTTAAGTCTGTTTAAATGTTACACAGGGTTTTCTTTGTGTTCAACAAGTGAGGTAGTCCATCAAGAATATGAAGAATGTGGTAGAGTCTTGTGTGTGTGTGTGTGTGTGTGTGTGTGTGTGTGTGTGTGTGTGTGTGTGTGTGTGTGTGTGTGTGTGTGTGTGTGTGTGTGTGTGTGTGTGTGTGTGTGTACATGTTTCATTGATTAGATGTTACAGTTTTTTTTTGTGTTCAACAGTGACGTAGTCCATTAAGAATATGGAGAATGTGGTGGTGTCTTGTGTAGTGTATGTTTGTGTGTGTGTGTGTGTGTGTGTGAGAGAGAGAGGTGTGTGTATGTGTGTGTGTGTGTTCACATGTGTATGCTGTTCATGTACAGTGTGATGTTTTACATGCTAAGCATTTTGATTTTGTTTTCAAAGGAGAGTTCGATGTGGTGATGACAGTGTCACAGTCCAAAATTAAGATAGTATGAATGATTTTCTGAATTTTGATGATTTAGTTTATGGACCTTGTGAGGGTGATAAGTATTTGTATAGTGTGTGTGTGTGTGTGTGTGTGGTGTGTGTGTGTGTGGTGTGTGGTGGTGTGTGTGTGTGTGCTGTGTGTGTGTGTGTGTGTGGTGTGGTGTGTGTGTGTGTGTGTGTGTGTGTGTACATGTTTGATCAGTTTAGATGTTACACAGGTTTTTTTGTGTTGGACAAGTGACGTAGTCTATTAAGAATATGGAGAATTGTGGTGGTGTCTTTTGTGTGTGTGTGTGTGTGTGTGTGTGTGTGTGTGTGTGTGTGTGTGTGTGTGTGTGTGTGTGTGTGTGTGTGTGTGTGTGAGAGAGAGAGAAGAGGAGAGAGAGTGTGTGTGTGTGTGTTTACATGTGTATGTGTGTACATGTTTGATTTGTTTAGATGTTACACAGGTTTTTTTGTGTTCGACAAGTGATGTAGTCCATTAAGAATATGGAGAATGTGGTGGTTTCTTGTGTGTGTGTTTATGTGTGGGAGGAGAGAGAGAGAGAGGGTGTGTGTGTGTGTGTGTTGTGTGTGTGTTTACATGTGTATCCGTGTTCATGTACAGTATAATGTCTTTGCTTGTTAAGCATTTTGATTTTTGTTTTCAACAGGAAAGTTCGATCATGGTGACTGACAGTGGCAGAGTCCAAAATAAGATAAGTATGAATGATTTTCAGATTGTAGATGCTTTATTCATCTAGGTTATGGACCCTTGTGAGGTGGATAAGTATATTATGCATAGTATGTGTGTGTGTACATGTTTGATCTGTTTAGATGTTACACAGGGTTTTTTGTGTTCAACAAGTGATGTAGTCCATTAAATTAACTACAGCACTGCCATCATACCTATTCTCAGAATGCTTTATCGTTGCCTTCCTTTCCTCCCATGTCCCCAACTGTGACAGAAGTCAGACAACTTTAAGTGCGTTAAGTGCTCGGTCTACTTCTTTGGTATCAAAGTTCAGAATAGCGTCTGTAATTTTTTTTTCAATTTTTCGATGAAACATGAGTTGGATATCGTCTGTCAGTGAGTGTGTGTGTGTGTGTGTGTGTGTGTGTGTGTGTGTGGTGTGGTGTGCGTGTGCGTGTGCGTGTGCGCGCGCGCGCGCGTGTGTTGTGTGTTGTGTGTGTGGTGTGTGGCGCGGCGTGGTGTGTGTGTGTGTGTGTGTGAACGCAGAACTTAGAACGTATTGATTTGTCATGAGAGCCCAAAATAGGGCTACAAAATACAGATTATTTGTAATAATTTAATACAACAGTTAATGATTTCACATTTCATGTTAACATAGTCGCATCAATGGACATACGAATGTCTGGGTTACCAAGGACTTTTACGTTTATTTCAAAAGCAGACGATTACAGACATTAGAGTCTGCAGCATGTATTTGTAAACACATGTTAGCATATCGCTTGTGTTTAGAATACTGGATTTAGAGCAATGGATTGTTGAAGTTATTTATTGTTTTTCCTTGACCCTTTTCGTCACTTTTATTCTGGTGTCTCTGTGTCTATCGCTATTACCCAAAAATAACTACTCATTTTCAATCATACAACAAAATGTACTGTCTCTGCCTTTTATCAGGGCTTAAAGCGTTCCACGTCTGGGCGGAATTCCGCGATTTCGGTTTGTCCAAAAAACAAACAAAAAAGAAAAGAAAAAAACGCCAAAGGAGCAAGGCATCCGTGATCGGCTTGCAAGTGTTCATAGCAACGGCACGCAAGTTATGGCCCCTGATTTTTCTTGGAAGAAGTTTCCGGTCGGACTTCTTGGAAAAAAACAAAATTCAAATAAACAACAACCAGTCAGAAAAAAACTAGCTGCTATTTTCTGGCTGCTTATAAACAATACTGCAACCGACTATAACTAAGAAGTTCAACACTTCTATTGAAATATCAACTGACGATTATGGTTCTTTCTTCTTGTGCCTTTTTGTAATTGTATTGTTTCTGGTACCTTTTTAAAAGTTTGTCTTCCTGTCCGTTTTTATTCTTAATAAACTGTGTTTGCTGTGCTAACGTATGTATACAACGCTCATGGACAGTGACACTAATTATCTTGACATGAATAACCACATATGTGATAATCCACCAGGCAATGGGTTTTAAAAGTAATATTAAGGTGTTTTCCTCTCTCTCTGTTTCTATTTCTCTGTCTTCCTCTGTCTGTCTGTCCCTATATGTGCAGTCTGTCTCTGTATGTCTGTCTCTCTGTGTCTGTCTGTCTGTCACTGACTGTCTGTCTCTCTCTGTCTCCCCCCTCTCTCTCTCTCTCTCTCTCTCTCTCTCTCTGACTGTCTGTCTCCAGACATGCCCATGGCGGAAAATCTACCTCAAGGACGGCGAGAGTGACAGACGTGATACCGGTAACATGAATATGTTATGTGAGCCGCTAGAGCGCCACGTCTCTGAAAGCAGTTTCGTAATCCCATCTCCAAAACCACACATTACTTCCCAGTGGTAGTTTGTCTGACTTGTGCCAAGCACCAGAAATGGCTTCGTTTTCTGTCACTGTTGGAAACCTTTCCAAGGACTGACCGGAGTGTCTGGAGCTTTTTCCCTTTTTTAAGAACAGCTCAGATGAACAGAAAAAATATGTGAACCACTCTCTGTCTGTCTGTCATGGATCTCTCCCTCTCTCTCTCTCTCTCTCTCCCCCCTCTCTCTCTCTCTCTGTCAGTCTCTCTCTCTCTCCCTCTCTCTCTCTCTCTCTAACGTTCTCATTCTCTCTCTTTCGTTCTCTCTCTCGTTCTCTTTTTCTTGTTCTCTCTCTCTCTGTGTCTGTCTGTCTGTTTATCTCTGTGTCTGTCTGTTTCTGTCTGTTTGTCTCTGTGTCTGTCTGTTTCTCTTTGTCTCTCTCTATCTCAGTATCTGTCTCTGTCTGTCTTTCTGTCTCTCTCTAAAACGTTCACTCTCTCTCGTTCTCTCTCTTTTTTTTCTCTCTCTCTCATTCTCTTTCTCTTGTTCTCTCTCTCCTTCTCACTCGGTTTCTCTTTCTCTCTGTCTCTGTCTGTCTGTCTCTGTCACTGCGTCTGTCTCTTTCTCTTTCTCTCTCTATCTCTGTCTCTCTCTCTCTCTCCCCTCTCCCCCCTCTCTCTCTCCCCCCTCTCTCTCTCACTCTCTCTCTGACAGTCTGTCTCCAGACATGCCCAACACGGAAAATCTACCTCAAGGACGGCGACAGTGACAGACGTGATACTGGTAATATGTTATGTGAGCCGCTGTAGCGCCACGTGTCTGAAAGCTTTATCATAATCCCGTCTCAAAAACCACACATTGCTTCCCAGTGGCAGTTTGTCTGACTTGTGCCAAGCACCAGAAATGGCTTTGTTTTCTGTCACTGTTGGAAACCTTTTCAAGGACTGACCAAAGTGTCTGGAACTTTCCCCTTTTTTAAGAACAGCTCAGATGAACAGAAAAAAATGTGAACCACTCTCTGTCTGTCATGGATCTCTCCCTCTCTCTCTCTCTCTCTCTCCCCCTCTCTCTCTCTCTCTCTCTCTCTCTGTCAGTCTCTCTCTCCCTCTCTCTCTCTCTCTCTAACATTCTCTCTCATTCTCTCTCTTTCGTTCTCTCTCTCGTTCTCTTTTTCTTGTTCTCTCTCCCTCTCTCTGTCTGTCTCTGTCTGTCTGTCTGTCTGTTTATCTCTGTGTCTGTCTGTTTCTGTCTGTTTTCTCTGTGTCTGTCTGTTTCTCTTTCTCTGTCTCTCTCTCTATCTGTCTCTGTCTGTCTTTCTGTCTCTCTCTAACGTTCACTCTCTCTCATTCTCTCTCTCTCTTTTTTCTCTCTCTCTCATTCTCTTTCTCTCTCTCGTTCTCTTTCTCTTGTTCTCTCTCTCCTTCTCACTCGGTTTCTCTTTCTCTCTGTCTCTGTCTGTCTGTCTCTGTCACTGCGTCTGTCTCTTTCTCTTTCTCTCTCTATCTCTGTCTCTTTCTCTCTCCCCTCTCCCCCCTCTCTCTCTCCCCCCTCTCTCTCTCACTCTCTCTCTGACAGTCTGTCTCCAGACATGCCCAACACGGAAAATCTACCTCAAGGACGGCGACAGTGACAGACGTGATACTGGTAATATGTAATGTGAGCCGCTGTAGTGTCACTTGTCTGAAAGCTTTATCGTAATCCCGTCTCCAAAACCACACATTGCTTCCCAGTGGGAGTTTGTCTGACATGTGCCAAGCACCAGAAATGGCTTTGTTTTCTGTCACTGTTGGAAACCTTTTCAAGGACTGACCAAAGTGTCTGGAACTTTTCCCCTTTTTTAAGAACAGCTCAGATGAACAGAAAAAAATGTGAATTACTCTCTGTCTGTCTGTCATGGATCTCTCCCTCTCTCTCTCCCCCCCTCTCTCTCTCTGTCAGTCTCTCTCTCTCCCTCTGTCTCTCTCTCTCTGACATTCTCTCTCTCTCATTCTCTCTCTTTCGTTTTCTCTCTCATTCTCTTTTTCTTGTTCTCTCTCTCTCTCTCTCTCTCTCTCTCTCTCTCTGTGTCTGTCTGTCTGTCTCTGTGTCTGTCTGTTTCCGTCTGTTTGTCTCTGTGTCTGTCTGTTTCTCTTTCTCTGTCTGTCTCTATATCTGTCTCTGTCTTTCTGTCTCTAACGTTCACTCTCTCTCGGTCTCTCTCTCTCGTTCTCTTTCTCTCTCTCTCTCATTCTCTTTCACTTGTTCTCTCTCTCTTTCTCACTCACTCGCTTTCTCTTTGTCTCTGTCTCTGTTTGTCTCTGTCACTGTGTCTGTTTCTCTTTCTCTCTCTATCTCTGTCTCTCTCTCCTCTCTCCTTCTCTCTCTCCCTCCCCCCTCTCTCCACCCCCCCCCCCCCTCTCTCTCTCTCTCTCTCTGACAGTCTGTCTCCAGACATGCCCAACACGGAAAATCTACCTCAAGGACGGCGACAGTGACAGACGTGATACTGTGGCAGTTTGTCTGACTTGTGCCAAGCACCAGAAATGGCTTTGTTTTCTGTCACTGTTGGAAACCTTTTCAAGGACTGACCGGAGTGTCTGGAACTTTTCCCCTTTTTTAAGAACAGCTCAGATGAACAGAAAAAATATGAACCACTCTCTGTCTGTCATGGATCTCCCTCTCTCCCTCTCTCTCTCTCTCTCTGTCTGTGTCTGTTTGATTCTCTGTCTCACTGTCTCTGACTCTCTCTCTCTCTCTCTTTCTCTGTCTGTGTCTGTTTGATTCTCTGTGTCTCACTGTCTCTGACTCTCTCTCTCTCTCTCTCTCTCTCTCTCTCTTTCTCCCTCTCTCTCTCTCTCTCTCTCTCTCTCTCTCTCTCTCTCTCTCTCTCTCTCGACATACCCATGACGGAAAATTTACCTCAAGGACGGCGACAGTGACAGACGTGATATCTGTAACATGAATATGTTATGTGAGCCGTTTAGCACCGTGTCTCTGAAAGCTTTATCGTAATCCCATCTCCAAAACCACACATTGCTTCCCAGTGGCAGTTTGTCTGACATGTGCCAAGCACGTGAAATGGCTTCGTTTTCTGTCACTGTTGGAAACCTTGTCAAGGACTGACCGAAGTGTCTGGAGCTTTCCCCTTTTTTTTTAAGAACAGCTCAGATGACCAGAAAAAATATGAACCATTCTCTGTCTGTCTGTCTGTTGATCTCTTCTCTCTCTCTCTCTGTCTCTCTGTCTCATTCTCATTCTCTCTCTGTCTCTCTCTCTCATTCTCTTTCTTTCATTCTCTTCTCTCTCTGTTTCCGTCTCCCCCCCCCCCCACCTCTCTCTCACGCACACACGTACACACCAGCATCTTCGGTACCATCGTAATCAACAGCAGAAGTAACAGCTTCATTATCAAAATGAACAGCAGCAGTAACAGCTTCATCAAGCATTATGAGCATTATCAGCATCCCTTCAACATGTCCCGTTGTCAGTAATATTATTCTGAGAGCTCAATCATCAGAAAGGTTGTGCCATCTTTGATTAAACCCTTTTAAATGAAACAAAAAAGTTTTTATCATTTATATTAGTTAGCTTATAAACCTCTGGATTTTCTTAGGGTTTCGCCTAGTAGACAAGTTACTCAAAGAAGAAATGAAATTGTACTCAGAAATCTCTTCTGTTTTTTTCTCACTTTTTTCACTGCTCGACGGTGGCATTTGTGTATCTCTGCTTCTTGAACACTTTGTGAGATCTGCCCAGCTCAAAGTGGACAAAGCCATTCGATTATAATAGTATATATCTAATCTTGAAAATTATATTTCTGTTAAAGTGTGTGTGTGTGTGTGCTTGCGTGTCTGTGTCTGTGTGTGTGTGTGAGAGAGAGAGAGAGAGAGAGAGAGAGAGAGAGACAGGGAGAGAGAGGGAGAGAGAGATAATGTGTGTCCGATTGTATCTATCTGCATGTGTGTGTCTGTGTGACACTGCGTGTGTATGTGTGATCTTGTGTATGTGTGTGATGTGAGTGTGCTTGTGCGTGCGTGCTTGTGTGCATCTGTGTCTGGGTCTAAAATTGAATTGTTGTATAGAGAAAATAGATACGTAAAAGTAATGATAGAAATGTCTTGGTTGGTGTATTTTGTTTATTTTTTATAGCTAATAGAACTGCATTCTGCAAAATTACATTACCAGCAGTGGCTTGAATGGCTGGAACAAATGTGTGCCCCATGGCATGCGTGCGTTTTGTGTGTGTGTGTGTGTGTGTGTGTGTGTGTGTGTGTGTGTATGCGCGCCTGTATGTGTGCGTTTGTGTACAAGACTACGTTCCTGTGCCCCTGTCTGTGTGCGTATGTGTGTGTCCGCGCACACACTTGCGTGAGTGGAGTGTTTATGTGTGCGGGGGTGTGTATAAGTGTATGTGCAAGTGAGTGCGTGTGTCTGTATGTGTGCATTTGTGTTCATGACTTGTTTCTGTGTCTTAAGTGTGTGTGTGTGGGGGGGGGGTGGACGCAGGGGAGGGGATTTGTTAGATAATAATCTGCGTGGCTGGATTCTTGAATTATGTATGATAATATGTGGGTTGAATCCTTTGACTCTAGCACCCTCTCTACCAGCGTTTCTGCACTATCAACCATGCTAGCAAAGCAAAACCTTATCCCTATGACTCTCTCACCCTATTCTCCAGCTACCTGCAAGCAGCTGGTGGATAAGGTGAGGGAGTCAAAGGGTTAAGATTTTGCAGTTGGTGGATATGGTGTGGAAGTCAAAGGGTTGATCTGTAATTGTAAACATTGAGACATATACTGAATTTAATTGTACATTGGATCTTCAGTCTGCAATTAATACACAACCATAACTGTAAGGTAGGAATTGATTGATTAATATAATACGTAGGTAGAATTCCTTCTACTGTTTAGTATGTTGCTTTGTTGTTGCAAACTGTTCTTTCTGCTCTGTTACCGGTATACATTGGTAAAAAAATAAAATAAAAGCTGCAAGCGCCGCACAGAGAAAGATAAATCGTGTCCACACGCCCAGACCATTGAACAGCAGCGTGATAGGTAAAAAGATGTCTGAGAGAAAAGTAGTGGCTACCTCTGGACGTTGACAGATCCGCTGGTGACGGGGTGCTTTTTAACACCAATTTATCTTCACCCCACTGCGTCCATTCCGACTTACCCTCTGTGTTTGTATGTGTGTGTTGTATGTCTGTGTATGAGTATGTGTGTGTTATTGCGTGTGTGTGCGCGCGCACGCGTATCTGTGTGTGTGAAAATAATCGACACAAGCCTTTACCCTCTGTGTGTGTGGTGTGTGTGTGCACGCGCGTGCGCATATCTGTGTGTGTGTGTGTGTGCGCGTATCTGTGTGTGTGTATGTGTGAAAATAATCATCGACGCAAGCCCTTAACCCTCTGTTGTGTGTGTGTGTGTGTGTGTGCGCGCGCGCGAATTTCCTTGTTAACTCTTTGCACTGTGCTCACATTGTTCTGTCTCTTGAACGTTTTGTCAAATCCCGTCTTTTGCAGCATTATTCTTTGTAACAGGGGCCTTGATGTGTATGCAGAATGTTAGACTGCTGTAAGACTATCCTTCAGAGGATTTTTTTTAAGGATCATCTTGCTCAGGAAGGTTGCCCTTGTGCTCTCCCTTTTTTTTTTTTTGGTCAAATTGTCTACGCCACCTTAATGACCACAGAAGCTAGCACAGTTTTTTAAACGATGCGGTGATGATGATGTCGATGTGGATGATAATCATGATGCCATGGAGTTCTATCTAGGATTGAGACTGCGTGACAGGGCTGTACTCTACTCCTACTGTCATAATACATCCTTGCATCAACTAGGCCCGAGAGATTCAGACACCTGCGGTGCTAGTCAGAAGATTTGAGCAACACGCTCAATTACATATCTGTGAAGTGAGTGAGACTAGACTGTGTGGTCCCAATCTAACCAATGAGGCCACAGCACGCCTAACTCGGGGTAGGAGCCATCTAGAGCCGAAAAATCCCACAATGATTTTTGAAAGGACTGATGGGGATTGAAACCCACAACCTTCCAGTCGGTAGTCCGTTGCGCTAAGCACTACACCACGGCGACTGGTCTTCAGAGCAAACTTTACATGATAGATGGTATTGGAAACGCGATTTATAGAATCCTGCAACTATGTAATCTGTAAAAATGTCTGGGTTACTATGCCCCTCACCTGACAACAGTTGGTAGATGTATAGCTAGTCTGAGTCATCATGCCTTCTAGCATCCAAAAAATTAGTCACATTTTTCTGTTTGATTTTCGAATTTCAGTTTTTCAAGATGTCTCCCATGCTTGGAATAAAGTGCATATAAACGACACCACAGATACCAGTGATCACTTATAGTGAAAAGACGTTAAATTAAAGATGAAAATCTGAAATGACCATGGCATATGCCTGCACAAAAGCCTTAAGCGTTTGTCTAGGTCTTAAGGTTTTAGCTATCATATGGGTTTTATGTCTGGCTTTGTATTAATCTGTTACTGAAACAATCTAAGTCACATTGTAGTGAAATGGAAGTGTTCATCTGATTTAATATGTTCTTATGCATGCACGTTAAAATGTAGAAACAATGACAAGAAGGAGGAGAAAATCCACTTTCTATCTGAGCTGAATACAAACCAGACTATTACATAATGTAAACGAGAAGAACAAAGATGACGCTCTTAGACAAAGCATCTCATAAGCCTACATAGTTTTTTTTTACTTTCCTTTTCCATCACAAAGCTTGCAACCACCACGATATGAATGTCTAATCTCTCGCTGGTTACACATAAGATAATCCACCATCAGTAAAATCATACAGTAGACAAGATCAAAACGGAAATTCTCACAGAAACAGGCAATGTTTTCCCACACAAAATAAAGGCTGATACAATGTATATACCGCGGGAATTAGTTCTTATCCCGCTGGAACAAAACTTAGCCTTATCCGTAACACTAAGGCCCAAGATCTCTTTCGCAGAAATAACTCATGATCTATTTTCAAATCAGTCTATTTACTGTTATAATCTTGACATTTATCTGTATCTGTTTAGATAATACGATCACTACGTGTTGTTTTTTTTCGATAGGTCAGAATCCTACATTATTTTTGGTAACAAATCACTCATAAACAGTCAGAACAGATTGGGGAAAGAGAGAGAGAGAGTTCAGACGTCAGACATTTTATTCAAAAAAGCCATCAGTCCCTACTGAAGGGGTGCTATAAAAGTGTTACAACAGCAGTTGTCAATTACATCAGTTCATGGAGCTGATGTGCAGGCTTAAGACTTGTACCATGATCATTCTGGATCTTTTCCATCACATGGCACCGGTGGCGTCAGTACAAATTAATGGAATTCATTCAGAGCGCGGAGATGTCTTGACAACTCAAACCGAAAACCACACACAAGAGAATAAAGGGGGAACGGACTTTCCTTTTGTCCACGGGTAAATTAAATATACCACGTCTCACCAGTATCCATTCCAAGTATTCATTCCCTGAAGAAACACCTCATCAAACCTACATTCATTCCCTGAAGAAACACCTCATCAAACTTACACAGTGGTTTAAATCGCCCCTCTTTTCTATGTTCAAGGCTTTTGGCGATGCTTGTTCTCTCTCTCTCTCTCTCTCTCTCTCTCTCTCTCTCTCTCTCTCTCTCTCTCTCTTTCTCTCTCTCTCTCTCTCTCTCTCACACACACACACACACACAAACAAACAAACAAACAAGCCAACAACAAAAAACCCCAAACATTTTCCGTGCACATTTAATATGGTCTTCATCATGGATCATTTAGTGCACATTTTGTGGCTCCGTCCACACACACACACACACACACACACACACACACACACACACACACACGCGCGCGCGCGCGCGCGCATCATTACGGGTCATTAACATTAATCTTTAAGCTAACCTGATTTCCTGGTGTTTTCTTTAGAAGTGTACTCTAGCACGTAGGCTACATCAAAGCTTTGCACAAATGTGTGTCGCTAGAGGGCTTGCTATTAAGAAATGACCCCGCAGCTGAGTTGTTTCAAGTGTTTTTTTACATATTAGTTTCAAAGGCTGAACTGCACACAGTTCATCCCTACAGCAATGAAAGACATCTTAACATTTTTGTTGGTTATAGATTTTATTTGCTTGTCTTGCACAGTATTCAGATTTAAAGCTATCTGATTTTGTCGATCACTCTTAACATATACACTACGCACAAAAAGTTAAGGATCACTTGCACAAAAATTCATAATTTTCAAAATAAGAAAGCCAATGCGTTGAAGTTTGGCAAACATTTAATTCCATGCTTTAGTGATAACGATACACAATTGCCTTCAATTTCGAGCAATCGTTTGGTGTGTACATTTGATCAAAGTGGGTACGTATCGAAATTTGATTTCCCAAAGTCATTGAAATCACAAGACAGGGCATTCTGATGCTCCCAAAAGTTCAGTAATGCGTGTAACCGCCATGGCTGTTCTGGCACTCGACGCAGCGAGTCCTCATCGAGTTGACCAGGTTGGTGAAGATCCTCTGTGGAAGCGCCTGCCACTCAGCCTGCAGCATCTGGTAGAGGTATTGGGCATCCCTGGGAGGGGGGTGGTTGCTCCTCACTTTGCGATCCAGCTCATCCCAGAGGTTCTCAATCGGGTTGAGATCGGGACTGCATGCTGGCCACTCCATTCTGTTGACTCCAGACTGCTGCAGGAAGTCGTTGACCACCCTTGCCCTGTGGGGGCGAGCGTTGTCATCCTGGTAGACAGCCGTCGGTCCCATCTGCTGCAGTGTAGGCACAGCCAGCGGTCGAAGGATCTCATCCCGGTATCGGAGGCCAGTCAGGTTACCCTGTACATGATACAAGGGTGTTCTGTGGTGAAGGCTGAACGCCCCCCAGACCATTACAGAACCTCCACCAAAGGCCACCTTTTCTTGGACAGTGGTGTCAATAAAGCGTTGCCCTGGGCGCCTCCAGACCCTCAGTCGGCCGTCGTTGTGGTTCATGGTGAAGCGTGATTCATCACTGAACAGGACCTGGGACCATTGCTGACGTGTCCACCTTGTGCAATGTGTTCAGGCAGAACGGTCCAAAACAAGGTCCTTTTTCGCAAGTTTCCGCTTTTCCGTTTGCGGCCAAGCTCAGTAGTAGAGAATCCCGTGCAATTTTCGCACTAACACAACATCGCCCACTTACAGCTGAACAAGAATTCATAACAATTTGGCTGGACTGAGAAATAAATAACAGTAGCGAACTGAGTTTATTACGCACCTGTTTTCTCATAGTGATCCTTAACTTTTTGTGCGTAGCTTAGTTTATCAACCTAAAACACATAATTTAGAGATTGGAAAAAATTAGTATCTCAAACCCATACCAAATCTGAAGAGAAGTTGAGTCATGACTCTTGCCCTGACCTTTGTACGTCTCTGTACCTTTTGCCCCCCACCCCCCAATCCTCACCCTCACTCTCACTCTCTGTCCTCTCTCTCTCTCTCTCTCCTTTCTCTCTCTCTCTCTCCTTTCTCTCTCTCTCTCCTTTCTCTCTCTCTCTCTCTCTCTCTCTCTCTCTCTCTCTCTCTCTCTCTCTCTCAACCTCAGAGTTGTTTCCAAAGTAAAATAAAGACTAAGATGGAAATAGCTTCCAGTAGTCATCACGTTTGCGTGTTGTGTGGTAAAGTGTATAGGATAAGGGTAAAAACCTGTCATCACAAAGCCTTATAAACACAGAAGTAATTCCAGCAGGAGGAAAGTGACACTTATAGAAGTCAAAGTCACTTTTTTTCCAAACCTCCACTGTGAATCCAGTATACATGTGGTAGTAGCTGATATAGTCCTGCACGGAATATTTATTGTCTTGTAATAAATACTTGAGAAAATATTGAAGAAATTGTCGTAGTAGTTAATTGGCTCTGACGAAACTTGGGCATACCAGTATTCTTCAAGTTTTCTCTCCGGTTCCATAAAAAGATGGTGATCGGGTATAACTGATTTGTACTGAATATCTGTTCGGAGAACAGCATAATCAAAGAAAGTTACAAATAAGAATAGAAATATATAGGTATATAAAAAACATAAACAATATAAACGCTAACATACTGTTAAATACACGTAGCGGTTGGAATAAATCCGATCTGAAAAAATCTTGTTCAATCTCCATCAATTCTTAGTGAACATGACCAGTATCTATCTATCTATCTACATGTATGTCTGTCTGCCTGTCTATCTATTATATATATATATATATATATATATATATATATATATATATATATATATATATATATATATATATATATACTACACGTCATTATTGAAGGGCTAGGAACGTTTTTGAGTCAATTTTTGAAAGGAGAAATAACCTATTTTCTCTTACTCTTTTCTCCAATTCGTTGCCGTAACTGAATGGATAAGAGCTCAGACAACATTGCAGTTTCCTTTTGGCACGTGTTTGGGGATTTGCCGATTTGCAATGGGCGGCCCAAGGAAGACAATTTCCACACGAAATTGTCGAATCTTCAGCAGGGTCTCTCTGACGACGCAGGCAAGGTAGCGACAAAATTCGCTTTGCACGTGCAAGGCAAGCCCTTTTTGAACACTACTCCAGCCAAAGTTGCCCGCAGACGAGGATAAAAAGGACCCGTTCTTGGTTCGTTTTAACCATGCTTGCAAGACGACGGATGACGGATGAGCAGCGGGGGAGAGCCCTCGCTCTGCTTGATGAAGGCCTAGCGCAGCGGGAAGTTGCTAGACGACTTGAAGTGTCGCATTCCACAATCCAGAGACTGCTGGAGCGCTTCAATGAGACTGGAGCAGTCCAGGAAAGGCGTCACACGGGTCGACCCAGAGTAACGACAAGACAGCAAGACCGCTACCTTGCCCTCTCCGTCCTGAGGGAAAGGGCATCCACTGCGGTGACCTTGAGGGGTCAGCTGAGGGACGCAACAGGTGCTAACATCAGCTGCAGCACGGTGAGAAGACGGCTACATGAGGCAAACTTGAGGTCACGGAGACGGGCCGTCCGACCCGTGCTGTCACCGGTCAACAGAGTGCTCCGCATGACCTGGGCCAGGGAGCACGTGACCTGGACAAGGCAACAGTGGGCCTGGGTCTTGTTTTCGGATGAGTCCAGGTTCACCCTGACCTTTAACGATGGCCGGGCTCGGGTGTGGCGACGTCAAGGGGAGAGGTTCGCTGACGCCACTGTCCAAGAGCATAACCGGTACGGCGGCGGGTCGGTGATGGTGTGGGGTGGCATGAGCCGTGGTACCCGGACCCCCCTGCTCCCCATTGACGGCATCCTGAACGGGGTCCGGTACCGGGACGAGGTTCTGGCGGCCGTGGCACTGCCTGCGCTTGTGGACCTTGGTCAAGGCGCCATCTTCCAGGACGACAATGCACCTGCGCATCGAGCACGCCTTGTGACCGACTTCCTGGAGCAGCATGAAGTCGTCCGTATGGCCTGGCCAGCGTGCTCACCTGACCTGAACCCAATTGAACACCTCTGGGATGTGCTCGGGAGGCGCATCAGGGACAACCACCCCCCACCGGGCACACTGGCCAGGCTGGTCGACATCCTGCAGATCGAGTGGGCGGCCATTCCTCAGGACACACTCCGTACCCTTGTGGGGTCGATGCATCGGCGCTGTGAAGCATGCATCCAGGCTCGGGGCGGACACACGCGATATTGAAAACAGATTGGCCAAATCTGACACTTTCTGTTTTTTGAAAAGGGGGGGATGTTCCTTTAAATGTATGTGCTGTTCACTAATGGGTCATTGTGCTAATTTCTTTTTCCAAAACAGGTGTGGAAATGATGAAATAAAACATAGAATCAATTCTAAACATTGTCAATTATTTCAACTTAAAATTAGAGAGGAAGGAAGAAGTGGCCCTTAAATTATGATTAGGAGTATATATACATACATATGATAATGCACACATTTTACCTGGGAAAGGCACACTCCCTACATGTTCCTGAATTTTAAACACTAGCCAGATACAGCTTCCTATGATGACATAAAATATTCCGGTAGCACATGCGGTATGAATGATATGAGGGTAAACATGAGCTGAGGGACCACATGGGAAAAAACAGGGGGGCGGTTGGTGGATACAAACGCGACCATAATACCATGTGAATGGACCATAACGATTCTCAAACAAGCAAGCAAACAAACAAACAAAAAGAAAAAATGGCATCATCACGTCTGGCCACCAGTCCAGTGTGGCAACTCCGGGTTCAACGACCAGTCATAAAAAAGAACCAAAAAAGAAAGAGAAAAAAAAAAGGAAAGAGAATTAAACGAATGAAAGGAAGAAAAGAAAGACAAACAGAAAGAAAGAAAGACAAAAAGAAAAATGAAATGAAAAGAAAAATTCAAAAACAAAGAAGTAAAAAGAAGAATGGGGGTGTGTGTGTCACTGTGACAGAGGTGGTGGCTGTAACCTGGGATCGATACAGGGGATTAGGTACCGTCTGAGCCATTTGAACCAGAGGTTATACTACAAAGAGTCAAGAGGAATCCACTTTCATCAGATTTCAACTCTACTAAAACCTATACGCTTAATCATACGCACGCTCACACACTCATCATCGATATTAGCATCGAGATCTTATGGGAACACGTACAGTCCGAGTCATGTGAATTACATTTTTTTTCGTATAGTAACATAGCCTCAGACTAGACGCATTTAACTTTTTTCTTATTTTGTCTTACAGTTAATTCTTTATGTTGACAACTTCAGTGTACAATCGGCCTTACAACTTTGATGAACAGAACACATGATAGATACGATCTGATCAATCCCAGGTGCAAATGTAAATTAGTCGTGAGCTTAGCAGTTATGCCAGTTATGATCTGCAGTTACGGATTTTGTGGTTGTTGATGTTGTTCTTGTTGTTGATCTTCTTCTTCTTCTTCTTCTTCTTCTTCTTGGTGGTGGTGGTGGTCGTCACAAACTGGAATCTTGGACATAAAGTTTATGATAAGTTTAATACATCTCTCTCTCTTTCTCTCCTCTCTCTCTCTCTCTCTCTCTCTCTCTCTCTCTTCTCTCTCTTTCTCTCTGTCTCCCTATCTCTGTCTGTCTGTCTCTCTCTCTTCTTGCTCTCTCTCTCTCTGTCCTCCTCTCTCTCTTTTAATCTGTTTCCTTTATTTTCTCTTATCATTTCTCTTTTTCTCTTATGTGGGATGCAAAGGGGCAAAAGCATTATTTGAGCCAAACAAATCCCAGCTAATTCACAAAATTGTCAGAATCAGATGTGCTCTAGTGGAATTAATCAGTGAAAAGTATGGGATACATCGAAAGATGATATGACATCTAAGAGAGAAAAAATGATGAAATAAAATGACATAGAATATGATCACATGGAGATCAGATGCAATATAGTATTTTTCAGTTATCTTCATATCGCAAACAAACACGAAATCAAAACCAATACCAACCATTTCTTTAACTAAAATGAAACTTTGCACATATTAATTCGAATTAAACAATAAGTTAAAAGACCTAAAAGACAAAACAACCTGAACATGAAAACCATAGCTCTTTCCCACAGCAGCCCAAACCAAACCAAATGAATACAAACCAATCTCTCATCTAAACATTGGACGGAGTGTATGACAGACAGTGCACAGCTGATCTTCCAGAATGGAAAAAAAATCTCCCAGACATCTTCAGCTAAAAGTGGCATGAGATTAGACATACAGTGTCGTACTCCACTTCCATTCATCAAAACAAATAATTCTGATGGAACGTATGGTGCCGTTTGAAAGTAGAATGGAGGAAGCCCAATTCTACCAGACTGTAAAGTATGCCTGACTTGCCAGCAACTTGAGAAAATCCGGCTTCCAAGACCAATTTCTTCGCCATAGAAGTGAGAGTAAGGAGACTGGTAAGCACATCTGCATGTAACCTTACGAAACACTCTCGATTTGGAAAGGGAGAGGATCAGAGGTCTAAAAGAAATGGCAGGAGCAGCTGAAAAGTGTTCCAGCTGGATCTGATCGAGGAGGAACAAAAATAAACTTTATGACCAGTCAGGCGCCGTGGTGTGGGGGCAGCGCAACGGACTACCGACTGGAAGGTTGTGGGTTCGAATCCCCATCAGTTCCTTCAAAAATCACTGTGGGATTTTTCGGATCTAACCGGTTCCTGCCCAGAGTTGAGCGTGCTATGGGCTCATTGGGAAGACAGGGGCCACATAGTTGAGTCTCATCCACTTCACGGCTGCGTCATTGAGGGTTTTGATCAAAATCTTCTGACCAGCACCGCAGGTGTCTGTATCTCTCAGACCTTGTTGACGCCAGGATATGTTATGATAGTAAGCGTAGAGTACAGCCCTGTCACGAAGTCTCAATCCCAGACGGAACTCCATAGCATTATGATTATCACCTTCATCGACATCATCATCGCATTGAAAAAACTGTGGCAGCTTCTGTGGCCATTAAGGTGGCGTAGAAAATGGGACAGAAAAAAGGGTGAGCACAAAGGTAACCTGCCTGAGTGCGACGATCTTTAAAAAAAAAAACAAACGTTATGAGACGTGAAATTTTCTTAAGTACAGCAGGTGTCCAATTATAAAGTGTTAACATATTCATCATAAGGGTGACTTGGTGGAGAGGCACAGACTATCTTGGAGGCGCAGGTTCGAATCAAGCTGGAAGGGAAATTACAACATAATGGAGCATCGTGATATCATGACCTGGATTAAAAATATCAGGGCCGAAAAACTTATATGAAGGGTAGGGGAAGGGTCTTCTCCTCTGAGGACCCGCTGTCCAGCTCTCCTCAGAGTTTCTTGCTTCCAAGAATTTTATTCAGTCCAACATCTCTGTCTGTCTACCTTTCTATTCCTCTTTCTCACTCTCTCTCTCTCTCTCTACCTCTTTATCTCTCTTGTCTCTCCCACCCTCCCTTTCCTCTCCATCCCCTCTCTCTCTTCTCTCTCTTCTGTCTCTGTCTCTCTGTTTGTTTGCCTCTGTCTGTCTGTCCCTCTCTCTGTCTCGTTCTCTCTCTCTCTCTCTCTCTCTCTCTCTCTCTCTCTCTCTCTCTCTCTGTCTCTGTCTCTGTCTCTCTCCTAAGAGTGTACGAAGTCATGTCAATTAGATCAAATGTAACCAAACGGGTTGGTCACCTTGATCAAATGACTGTATTATGTCAACTCCTGTCGCCTTCTGACAGCTATTTCGTAAGCCAATCTGCAAAACACATTCTGCTTGCAAGTGGCCATTTGTCTGAGTTCTATCAAGCAGCTGAAATGGTTTTGGCTTCTGTGACTGTGGGAAATCTTTTCAAAGATTTCAGAGACTGATCAAAGTGTCTGGGGACTCTGTCTGTCTATCTCTCTGTCTCTCTCTCTCTCTCTCTGTCTCTCTGTCTCTCTCTCTCCCTCTATATATATCTCTCTCTCTCTTCTGTTCTCTATCTCTCCCTATCTCTCTTTTTCCTCCATCCCTCTCTCTCCTTCCCCTTCCTCCTCCTCTCTCTCTTTTCTCTCTCTCTCTATCTCCCTCTCTTTCTGTCTTTCTGTCTCTCTTTTTCTCTCTCTCTCTCTGTCCATCTGTCTGTCTGTCTTTCTTTCTTTCTTTCCCTCGCGTTTTACTCTCTCACTCTCTCCTCTCTCTTTCTCTCTACCCCCCTCTCTCTCTCACTCTCTTTCTATCTTTCTCTCTCTCTCTGTATGTCTGTCTGTCTGTCTTCTCTCTCTCTCTCTCTCTCTCTCTCCCCAAATAGTGCACGAAGACATGTCAGTTAGATCAAATGTAACCAAACGGGTTGGTCACCTTGATCAAATAACTGTATTATGTAAACCTCCTGTCAAGTTTCTGACAGCTATTTGTTAAGCCAATCTGCAAAAACACCCTCTGCTTGCAAGTGGCAATTTGTCTGAGTTCTATGGCTCCTGTCACTGTGGGAAACCTTTTCAAAGACTGATCAAAGTGTCTGGGGGCGTTCTTTCTTTCTCTGTCTCTGTCTCTCTGTGTCTGTCTGTCTCTGTCTCTCTATCTGTATCTCTCTTTCTCTCTCTCTCCCTCCCTCTCTGTCTCTCTCTGTCTCTGTATCTCTCTGCCTCTCTCTGTCTCTCTTCTCTCTCTCTCTCTCTCTCTTTCTTCTGCTCTCTCACTGTCTGTCTGTCTGTCTCTCTTCGCTCGTCTCGCTCTCCCTCTTTCTCTCTTTTCTTTTCACACACACACACACACACACACACACACACACACACACACACACACACACACGCGCAACATACACACACACACACACACACTCACACACACACAACACACACACACACACACACACACACTCACATTTAAACACACACACACACACACACACACTATATATATATATATATATATATATATATATATATATTTATGTTTTTGTGTTTGTAATATACATGTATATATGTATATTACAAACACAAAAACGTCTATATAAAAACGCCTATACACCCGCTCGCGTGTTCACACTGACATTATCGGCAGTCGGCAGCAAAAATAACAATACAATTATCGTCAGCATCTTGTCAGTATGTTCTGATTAGAAAGCTCTGGCTGTGTTTGATTTCAGGCTTTTTATACTAAACTTTATCTAACATCACTGCTGTTGTCAAGCTTACAACTACTGCAGTTTTTTTTTTAAAATACAAAAGATGAAGACCGTTTAGGAGTCGTGAATACACACATTTGAAAGAAATCGTGCCAAGGTCAAGGTCACAGGCACCAAAGAAATGTTTTAAATAAGTATTTATCAGAAAGATGTGCTGACGACACTTTTGCAGTGACTTGTGGCACTTATTACATCCCGTTTTCTTTATTTTGACTGGCTATCAGTGTCCTCATTTTCAAATTTATTTCGTTTGAATCTTCTTCATATCACAATGACCTTGTTTTCCTATAATTTCTGTTTTAGAAAAGAGGGATTATTTCATATCGACCAGAGAGAACCTTGTGTCTGTTTGTTCGTATGTTTGTGAAAAAAAATTGAAAATAATGCTCTGCTGCTTCTGAACGGATCTGAACCAAATATAGGTCAGAAATGTGGACAAATGAAAGTCACAAATGCTTACGTTTGGGAGTCATGGTGCCAAAGTCAAGGTCAAGGTCAAACAGACCATATTTTCATCAAAAGATGTCCATCTCATGTACCAATAATAACAATGTTAACGCACACGTGATTCGTCTCTAATCAGTGCCTGCTGCTAACCATGTATCCACCGATGGTTTCTCTCCATTTAGTCCTCTTTTTCGTTCAACAAATAATTTATATGAACGTGGTCCCTTGACAGTAACACATTCTTAACAAGCATCTCTCATCTGAAGCAAAAGTGAAGCCAATGGGATTTGAAATATTAGGTATAGTTAGAGTCAGACTTTCGGTACTTGGCACAATAGGATTAGTACCGGTGATACCGTATCAGGATCAGTGATACTGTTAATCTCCTTGACACTAATAAAGTAACACTAGGAATTATACAAAGACTGTTGTAAGAGAAACAATTACAGAAGTGGGGAGAACGTGAGTGTTTTCTTGTTGGAACCTGAGCTAAGCCACAAAGGTTACCCGATACACACATAGAAATAGTTGACAACTAAACCTGAATGTCGTACGTTAGGTACAGTAACCTCTGACTAAACCGGATAATGTGTCTGAGCTTTAAGTGTCAGTCTGAATTTCTTCCTGTTTCTAATCTCTCCCAGACTCTGTCTTCATTGTTTGGTCCATGAAGATCCCTTCTATCTTGTACGCACAGACACGTTAATTCTCTGTCTTCCACCTCCTGATACTATTGCTGTTTACATCATACCATTGCTACTGCTGCTACTGCTCCTTCTATTACTACTATTTCTACGTTAAGAAAAATAAAAATGACTGTAGGCGAGGTGAGAAATGAGCATAAAAAGGAATTTGCTATACTCACATTAGGACTGGAACATTGTTCACACAATATTTGTTTCAATATTTGTGTGAATAATGTTTCAACCTTAACTTGCGTACAGTACATTTCCTTTTTGTATAATCACTATTGCTCCTATTTCTAATATTCACAACAAATACCTTGGCTAAAAAAGACCAAATCTTAAGTGCCACAGAACATTCGAAATAGTCGTTTATGAACTTCTATTATTTCACAATAGTTTGTCATTAGACAAAATCACTACATTCTTGCGTAATGGTTCCGATTTCAAAATGCATATTCATGTGAATGCTTGCTCCAAAGTTATCAAAATAAAAATTGGAATGGCAAAGCAAAAAATGGTCCAACTCAACAACATCTGGAAAAACAGAGGCATACCAAATGGCCTGAACGTTGACTCTGAGAAAAGCTGATTGAAGAAGAATTCCGGCAGCAGAAATGTGGTTTTATCGCAGATTACTACGTGTCAAATGGACAGATATAAAAACTAATGGAAATGTCCGGGAAGAACTTGATACCACCAGAAAATTACCAGCAGACATAACAAGGAAAGACTAAAATACACTGGCCATGTGTCACGCAGCAAGAACACAGACCTCATGACAACCATCTTTCAAGAAAAAACAGTAGCAACAAGGAGGAAAGACAGACCTCCAATCTCATACATCGAGAACTTTTCCAACATCATTGGCCTAAATATTCAAGAAATTATCCACAGAAGTTAAGAGTCAAGACAGAGCGGCTGGAGGAAGATGATGGTGTCTTAGTGTGCAGCGGCCAACATCAAACCCGGTGACGCAGACAGGTGAGGCAGGTATGCACATGAAATTATACCACCTGTCCTTACTCTTTGAACTGTATGTTTGGCAGTTTCATAATCACAAGCCATTTGGAGAACCGTTGTTGACATTACTGTGGCAGCCATTCTTTTAAAAAAAAGAACAGGAAAAAAAACAACACAATCACACACACACACACACACACACACACAACACACAACAAGCACACAAACACATGCGCACGCGCTCGCGCACCACACACACACATAGACACATGCACACATACACATTAGCAGAGCTAAAAGATAAACCTTTTCAGTAGAGAATGCATTCAATGTTTTGTGGGCAGTCAAAAAAATGGCTTGAACTGAAGCTTTTGAAATGTGCTCTCTTGGAATTGTACTTTGACTACTTCGATTCACTTAACAGCCACGTATTGGCTCTCAAACTCGGCCCCTTATGTTGTGGTTTATTGACTAAACGATATGGAACCCCATCCCTCCTCTCTATGTCTTACTGTCTCTGTCTGTCTGTCTGTATCTCTCTCTCTCTCTCTCTGTCTTTCTCTTTCTCTCTCTCTCTCTCTCTCTCTTTCTCTCTCTCTCTGTATGAGTGTGTGTGTGTGCGCGCGTGCGTCCGTGTGTGTGTGTGTGTGTGTGTGTGTGTGAGGAGAGAGAGAGAGAGAGAGAGAGAGAGAGAGAGTAAGCAGTCGGAAGTGAGAATCTTTATCTAATAAACCGATCAGTTCATTTCAATTTTTGGAGCATAATCTCTCTCTCTCTCTCTCTCTCTCTCTCTCTCTCTCTCTCTCTCTCTCTCCTCTCTCTCTCTCTCTCTCTCTCTCTCTCTCTTCTCTCTCTCTGTGTCTGTCTGTCTGTCTTCTCTCTCTCTATCTCTCTCCTTTTCCCTCTCCTCTCTCTCTCTCTCTCTCTCTCCCCTTCTCTCACACACTTTTTCTTTTTCTCTATTTCTCTTTTTTCTCACTCCTCTCTTCCTGGAGTTTGTATACATGTCCACGCATGCGCTATGTGTGTGTGAATCTCTCTCCATCTCTCTGTCTCCCTCTCTCTCTCTCTGTCTCCCTCCCTCTCTCTCTCTCTCTCTCTCATATATATATATATATATATATTATATATATATAATATATATATATATATATATATATATATGTGTGTGTGTGTGTGTCTGTGTGTGTATTTGTGTGCTTGCGCGTAAGCGAGTGTCTGTGTCTGTGTCTGTGTCCGTATCTGTGTGTGTTTTTCTATATGTGTCTCGCTCTTTTGGTGTGTGTGCAGTTGTCTGTGTCTCTGTGTTGCTCATGAGCAGAAATGCATACAAAAATCCATAAAAGAAGAACCGAATCAATGGCGCAAATTTTAATTGGTAGACTGTAGCAAGAAATAGATGTTATCAAAATGAACAAATATTGGGAAAGAGAGAGGGGAAGAAATAAAACAGGAAACAAACATAATAATCCGTAGCCTCCAGTTCACCAAACGTTCAATGGATACCTTGCCCTGTTCATGATAGGGCAATAAGAAGATAAAGCCATGAGGAAGAGGAAAGGTTACGACCCTCACAAACGTGGCCGGACAACCCTTGACTTTACAGTGAACCTTGATGTGATGGGGACCTCTCACTGACACTCTGCTTGAGTGTCTGATCGTTTTGGGAAGCCGTGTCTATTGAGATCTGGGTGACATTTCCAGTATTGGGTCTGGCTTCTCTGAGGAGGTACTTTGTCCAAATGAGTCCTCGTCTTTTTCCCTCCACTGATGTTGATCTTATGTTATGCTTTTATTCCATATTGCCTGCTTTTTAAATTTTCTGATCCATTTGGTCTTCCATGATATCTGTCTTTTTTTCTATTTGCCAATCGACCTGTTTAGCAACAGTAGAGGCAGGAGACTCAACGGCAACAATAATAATAATAATAATATGATAATGTTACTGCTGCTGCTGCTGATAATGATGATAACAACAACAACAATGATGATGTTATGATGATGATGATGATGATATGATGATGGTGGTGGCAACTATATTCCTTCAGAGTAGGCTTTTCCCATTCTAACTTAATCACCATTAATGCTGGCTGTTTAAGCCTCACAGCGTATGTCAAAACACAGACATACTATAATAAATATCATTTATAAACACCTCTCACAGAGAAAATCAACTGCAAAATTCAGCGAAACATCTTTTTATTGTGATAACTGTGTGTGGAGTCCTTAGTTCTTGACAGACATAAATATTGACAAATAATGACTGAAAGTAACTCAGAAATTATCACCAAGATATAATACTACTCACAGTCATCAAAACAAAAATGATTCTTATCAAACTCTTGGACTGTACGATAGTAAACAGAAGAAGCCCTTTTTAACAAATACTGAAACGTACGACAGTCAAGCCAGCAACACGAGGAAACCCGGCATCCACACATAGATCCTCGCCACAGTGGTTAGAGCAAGAGAGGTTGGAAGGTACATCTGCCTATGACTTCATGAAACAGCTTTTGATTCCTGGGAAGAAGAAGACTTGAGCCCCAAAGGCAATGGCAGAAACAGCTGAAAACGGTTCAAGTTTGACCTGGTCAAGGACGAACAAAAATGTAAACTTCATCAGGCCTAAACTTTTCCTATGTACAATAGTTGCCTGAAAGCAAAGTAATTAAAATATCCGTCAGAAGGATGACTTGGCTTTGAAGGGCCCTACCACTTTTGAGAGGCAGGCTGGAATCTAGGTGGAGGGAAAAATGGCGGCTGCAGAGTCCTGAGCCTCTAGTTTTTAGCTTAATGAGATTAAATCCAAAACAAGTGCGAACGCCTGCGTTCAAGCGAACAGGAACCAGGAAAACACAAAAATAGAATCACAATGCGTATGTAATACAACCAAGACAAGACAAGCACAAATTTAATACGAACAATATCAGAAGTCTGACTCATCTCTCTAGCTCCAGAGAATTACCGCTGGAGACTGCACTAAGACAACTTTAGCACTGAAAGGGAAAGGGAGAAGAAGGAACAGAGAGAAAATGTGTTTAACGAAGATCAAGATCGTTAAGCCGATGTCAGACTACCTGTTGATATAAAGAAACAGTTGATATCTAAAATCCAGTAATGTCTTGTAGGTATAGTAGGCGTTGACAGTTTGTGCGACTATAAGGATTACTGTGTGGTTTTATACAGTCAATAATCATGTGTCTTGCTTTTTTCTGTCTTACTCTGACTACAGACACTTCTGTGATCAGGCAAATGTCTCCTCTCTTGTGAATACAGATCTAAACTTACTGTCTCGCTACTACTTCTACTACCATCATCACCATAACTATTACTATTATTACTACAACTTCCACTGCCGCTGTTGCTGCGTTAACCAGTACTCCGTTACTACTAGTGTTGCTTCTGCTACCTCTTCTACTATTACTACCACTGTCACCACTATTACTACCACTACTTCTACTACTACTAGTACTACTACTACTATTACTACTACCACTACCACCACCACCACTACTACTACCACTACCACTACTATTAATAGTACCACTACTACTACCACTACCACCACCACCATCACTGCTTCTACCGTTAGACCTCCAATATTCGACTGATAAAAACAGAAACCAAGGTGGCACATAATGTTCGAATTTTTTTCAACTTTTGCGACGCCCAAAAGCACTTCTAATAATAGATAACAATTCTCATCCCCATTTTGTACTCATATCTTCCCCATTATTTTCAATATACGTTTGCCAATTTCATCCCCCAAAAAGATAACACGTTTGACTTTATTTTTGGCAGCCATGCTTGCAGTGTATTGTGAAAAAAGTTATAGCAAGTGTTTAATAACTGTTTCTTGGGCTGAAGAAAATGGTGAAACTATAAAACGCATTTGACAAAACGTATAAAATCTAGAATAAATGGCCAAAAAGAAAAAGGACAAAAAAAATACCTGCAAATAATGTACAACAGTTACAGTGTGTACACAAGTTACTCTTGTGCGTGATGACAACGTAAATTATGAATAAAGAAATATTCACAACTGAAGAAAATAGAAAAAAAGAACCAACTTATCACCAACACACCAATCAACTTTGCACCTGCAATGAAAATACCAAACAACAACGTGGAATAACGCTATGAAGACAAACAACGGGGAGCGGGGTATATTGTCTTATTCAAATTTATCAAACATCATAAAACACAAATTGCGCCATTACGGATAACACCTACGGAATTGATAAAAGCCATATTTCCCACCAACGGAAGTAAAACCTTGCAGTGTAATCTGTAAACCAATGGACAAAAAAAGGCAAAAGGCAATGTGCACGATCTAATTAGACCTCTTCACAGTAAAAACCTCTGAGAAGAACAAGACCTTGACGCTTTAGTGAGATCACTATTATATCCCATAAAACAAACCTCGCACGTTTCCTCAGAGACTTGAATGGGTGAAAATTGTGAAAAAGCCAAATAAAAGAAAGTGACATGAAATAATAACAGACAAATCAAAGAAAATTGATAGATAACTTTAAAACTAGAATGAAATACAATAACTCCAACTAACATTGGAACTAATGAATTTGTCTTACAGCTTCTTCTTACTGTAGTTTTATAACGATACAGAAATCACAATTAAAATTAAGAAATCTGAATCAAACCAAAGTGACTGCCACGATTCAAATACATTTAAACCAGAAACACACAAAAATAGAACTGGTACCCAATTACATTACAAAGAAAAACAAGACAGGTGCAAATGTTTGGGCCAAATAGCTTTTGCCACACGCAGAACTACACAAAACACAACAACAATAACTACACAAAATTCAGAACAGAAACAACAACAAGACTTCATTGATGTTTCGCTCAGCAAAAGAATGTCAGATATGCATATTATTATATATACATTAAAATATTAGTTAACGTTGAGCATGCTTTTTAACTGCTGTCTTTTTATTTTAACCTGAGTGTCGTTGAACCAGAAAAAAGAATAAGAACGCGTATTTAATACCACCAACAAGACAGGCACAAATTCTGTGTGAGCAGCAGGAAAGTTTCAGTATTTTCCTCGTGATGTTTGCATCTGGTGTTTGATTGTTTGTGATCTTACGCTTCATAAAGGCCAGTTGGCCGAAAATTTGCGCCTATCTTGTCTGGTTGTATGAAATACGCGTTCTTATTCTTTTATTGTGTGTTTTTTTCTGTTTCCTGTTCGCTTGAACACGGACAGTCACACTTGTTTTGGATTTCGTATTAAGGTGTCGTTGTTAAAATGGTGTTAGCCTCATATGGCTCTAGTGGTGGCCTCGGCTATAAGCAATACGAAACTAAACCAGACCAACTACGACACAGGTGACTTGATGGCATAGTTCCAAAGACACTGATCACATCTTTAGATTATATGTTCAACACTATTAATGAGAACTTTCAGTATTCTGTGTCAAATAAATCATAGCTATACTAAATAACATATTTTCTCTCAAGTTATTTTATAAACATCATTTTGTCCTTGTTCAGATCAGCTATTTCCGGCTCTTGTCCACGGCGTTAGCTCCCCTTTTTTAAATCACTTCCTCTAGACACTTGTGACGTCTTGATGCTAAACATACTAAGATTGTGTCTCTTTGAATGGGAAAGACCGATTTTCAAAGTCACGAAATTGCAAATGATTAAAAGGCAAAGCATGTGAAATGGTTTCCAGCCTGAAACATGTTGTTTATCTACGTAGCTGACTCTTATCATGCCTGTTTTCTCATGTCATTTTTTTGTTTGTTTCTGGCAGAACAAACAAAAGAACAAAAAATAATAATAATTATAACTATAATAACAATAATAGTAATAATGACGATAATGATGATGATAATAAAATTGATAGTAATAATAATGATATAATAATGATAATAATAATAATGATGATAATAATAATAATAATGATGATGATGATGATAATAATAATAATATGATAATAATAATAACAAAAAGAAGGTAGTTATCATAGTTTGGACATTTCAGTTTATCAGTGATTTTATACAGAATGAGAAACAAAACAAAAATACAACAACAAACGAACAAACAAACAAACAAACACACAAAAAAAAAAAAAAAAAAAAACGGAAGCCAAACGAGGTGTGGTTTGTGAAGATAATGTTACGACTACCATAGACGTGAAGTCTGATGACGAAGGACAACTTGATGAGAGTGAAACACAGACAGGAAGTAGACAGGCAGTCAAGTCACTGGAACGGCCATCATTGTCCTGAAGACACTGTGACGTCAATGGACAAAGTGAACCACTGAATCGGGAGGGGGGGGAGGGGGGTAGTTTGGACGGTAGCTTTAGCGTGTCTGGAATTTGTGTCTGCGGTATACAGCGTTCAGATTTATTTGGATTCTGTCATTAACTAATCTAAAGGTTCAGTTTTAGTTTTCATTCTTTCTGAGTTCTGCTACAGCTACTGCTTCCACTACTACCGCTGTTGTTATTACTCTTGTTACTGTTGTTATTATTACTGCTGCTGCTAGCGTTCAAATAGGTTGCTTTTTTGTGTTTGGTTGTCAACAAAATAGCAATTCGACAATGCTGATATCGATTTTTCTTTAGAAAAAAAAAAAATATATATATATAGCTATATATTAGTGTAATTGAACTACAAACTCTTTTTTTTGCAAAACAATGGCAGCCGAGAGTTACCAATACTGACATTTTGCTTTCCCATTTTTCTTCCACTCTTATTTGGTTAAAATATAGCAAAATAACAGAAAACGAAAAACAAAACAAGCAAAACAAGCATACAAACAAACAAAAAAACCAATGAAATAAAATGTAGACTGTTACTTCGCTTTGTTCGACCGTTTGTTCGTTCCTTTGTTCGTTTGTTTGTTTGTTCGTTTGTTTTTTCTTTCTGTCTTTCTTTCTTTCTGTGGTCTGTTTGAGCTTTTCTAGCTTTGCAGCTGTTTACTGGTGATAGTGTAAGAATGCATCACAAGCGGTTTTGACCCTGCATTAAGATTGTCATCAAAGCAGAACTGGCATATTATACGAGCTGAGTAATTGTGGGCTGATAAAAACAAACAAAAAACAAGGTGATAAAGGACTATTATGCCCACTCACCCGTCAGATCGACCAATGTATACGAAGGCTGTAGTGATTTTGTTGACGTCGTTATTGTTGTTGCTGTTGTTGTTGTATGTGTTCCAGAATGATTTATTTCAAGTTTAATGAACAAATGTTCATAAATGTGTGTCTACATCGAAAGACATCAGAAATGTTTGAAAAAGCTTTATCGCAAATAAGCATGACAATCTGAAACAATACGTTACTTTTTCAGAATCGTAATTTTTTTTTTCTGAAACAACATATTTTGTAAAGGCGAAGGGTGCGTCAGTGATATAGGCAAAACGTGAGACTTCAGATCGGGTGCACACTCTTTCAATTTCCTGTGTCAACATGTGTGCAGAATCATCAATGCCTAAACTTTCTTAGTATGTATACGCGTGTAGAAAATCAAGTATATACGTTATATTTCTGTACGTTACGTGAGTGTCCGATAGTTTATGAACACAAGGAAACACCCAGAATGCATGCCCATTGAAGACGGGGTATGCAGACTGTGCAGCAACATACCAACTGCATAGTGTGGACAAAGTAACATGCATACACTCATGAAAAAAAATCGGTTCGCTTAATTAAAACAAAACACATAACACAGAAACATCAGTAATGGTAAAAATGATGCCGTGGCTTGGCTACCGTCTTGTTATCGCTTTTCCTCCTGGGGAAATAAAACCTTTGTGATTTTTTTGCTATGTCTCTCTCTCCAGAGAGAAGATGATCTGGGAAGGAAAGTTTTCTCAAGTACTCATTGGAAAAGATTCAAACAGGAATTACTTCTAAAAGTTTCTCTGCCCACACGTCTTTTCGTTGAGTTTTTGCCTTCATCAATCTCACTTTTACGACAAGGAAAGACTGATACACAGCTATCCGTGGCGTCTCCACGCTCATGTTTATGTATGTGTGTGTATTGTGCGTGGTATGTGTGTGTGTGTGTGTGTGTGTGTGTGTGTGTGTGTGTGTGTGTGTGTGTGTGTGTGTGTGTGTGTGTGTGTTCTATTGTTGTGTGTTGTTGTTGTTCTTCTTCTTGCTCTTGTTCTTGTTCTTGTTCTTTCGTTCTTTTTCTTCTTGCTCTTGTTCTTTTTTTTCTCCTTTTTCTTCTTTTTCTTCTTCTTTTTCTAGTTTGTTACTGTGTCCTGGTGTGAAGCTCGTCATCAACATATTGCACACATGCACAGTATTAAGTAAACGCGCTTAATTTGTATTTGTTTATCTGCGCGGGTGCGTCTGTGTGTGTTTGGAGTGGGGGCTCATTATGAAGGTGTGTGTGTGTGTGTGTGTGTGTGTGTGTGTGTGTGTGTGTGTGTGTGTGTGTGTGTGTGTGTGTTGTGTGTGTGTGTGGAGGTGTGTATGTTGTGTGTGTGTGTGAGAGAGAGAGAGAGAAGAGGTGTGTATGGTGAGAGAGAAGAGAGAGACAGATAGATAGATAGAAGATAGAGAGAGAGAGAGAGAGAGAGAGAGAGAGAGAGAGAGAGAGAGAGAGAGAGAGAGAATAATATGTGTGTCTGTGTGTGGTGTGTCAGCGCGCGTACATTTGTGTGTGCGTGTATGTTATTTATCATTTGTTTTTCTCCACATATAAACACTTGTCAAACTTGCAGAAAGACAGCAGATGGAAACATGAAGTTAGTATACGTATTCACACTAATTGCATGACCGTGTCTGCCCTACTTCCTTTTCTAATCTGTAAACATTATCTCATGCTTCCTGTGTACTCTCTGTCTGTCTGTCTCTCTCCATGTCACTGTCTGCTTGTTTCTCTGTCTCTCTGTCTGTGTCTCTATACTATCTGTCTCCCCGTCTGTCTGTTTGTCTCTCTTTCTGTCTCTGTCCCTCTGTCTCTGTCTTCTCTCTCTCTCTGGCTCCCCTCTTCTCACTATCTCTCTCTCTTTCTCTCACTCTTCCTTTCTTTATCCCCTCCTCTCTCTCTCTGTTCCCCTCTACCTTCCTGTCTCTGTCTTTCTGTCTGTCTGCTCTTGTCTGTCTGTCTCTCTGTCTCTGTCTGGCTGGCTGGCTGGCTGTCTATCTCTTTCTCTCTCTTTCTCTCTCTCTCTCCCTCCCTCCCCCCTCCCCTCTCTCTCTCCCCTTCTCCCCAAAATCCAGTTCCAGTTTCTTCACCCACATCCAGTCAGTGCAAAAACCTTGGGGTTGCCTCTACACGTCGCCGTCACCCCTTAACACATTTCTTTCTTCCCAAGGCTATATTCGCCATAAATTGATTATGCAATTCCGCCTTCTTTCTTTCTTTCGTTCTTCTGTCTTCTCTCCCTTTCTGTTCCCCTCTTTCTCTTTCTTTCTCTGTCTGTCTGTCTGTCTCTTTGCCCCTTTCTCTTATTCTCTATGTCTGTCTGTCTGCCTGTCTGTCTGTCTGTCTTCTCTCTCTGCCCCTTTCTCTTATTCTCTATCTCTGTCTGTCTGCCTGTCTGTGTCTTTCTCTGCCTATCTTTGTCTCTCTGTCTCTCTCTGTCTGTTTGTTTGTCTCTCTTCTCTGTTTCTCTCTCTCTCTCTCTCTCTCTCTCCTCTCTCTCTCTTGTCTCTCGCTCTCTCTCTCGTCTGTTTGTCTATCTGTCTTCCTCCCTCCCCCTTTCTCTCTCGTCTCTCTCTCTCTCTCTCTCTCTCCTCTCTCTCTCTTTACTCGTTGCTCACTCGCTCGCTCTTTCTATCTCTTTCTCACTCATACTTTTTTTGATTTCCTGCCTTAGTTATTTTGTAATCACCTTTTAATTAATAAGATCGTTTCATCTCAATCTGAGAGGTGCGTGTGTGTGTTGCGTTATGTTGTGCTGTGTTTGTGTTGTGTGTGTGTGTGTGTGTGGTGTGTGTGTGTGTGTGTGTGTGTGTGTGTGTATGTGGTGTGTGAGTGTGTCTGTGTGTGCGTGTGTGTGTGTGTTGTGTATGTGTGTGTGAGTGAGTGTGGTGTGTATGTGTGTGTGAGTGAGTGTGTGTGTGTGTTGTGTGGTTGTGTGTGTGTGTGTGTGTGTGTGTGTGTGTTGTGAGTGTATGCGTGTGTATGTCTCTGTGTGTTTGTGTGTGTCTGTGAATGAGTCTGTCTGCATGTATGTATATGTGTATTATATTATATCTGACACAGCGATTGAGAGAGGAAAAGGGTGTGTGTACGTGATTGAGTGTGTGTGTGTGTATGTGTGTGTGTGTGTGTGTGTGTGTGTGTGTGTGTGTGTGTGTGTGTGTGTGTGTGTGTGTGTGTGTGTGTGTTTGTGCGTGACCGTACGCACACGCGTTTGTGTGTGTGTGTGTGTGTGTGTCTGTGTGTCTGTGTGTCGCTGTCTGTCTGTTTCTTTGAGGTTCAATGAACCGGTCTTCACCAGATTTGAATCAACGGTGAAAACTATCAGGAAGACAACAACACATAAGCTTGCAAGTCATGGTGCTGAGTGCAAGGGCACAGACTCCAAAAAGGAAAAGTACCTGAATCATCACTTTCGAGGGGAAAAAAATGTGTCTGATCATCTTTTCCTTGAAAACTTCTGATAGTATTTGTATCATTTTTGAAGTCTTTGTATAATTTTTGGATAGTATTTGTATTATATTTACAATATTTGTATCGTTTTTGATAGTATTTTTTTTAATCATTTTTATAGTATTTGTTTCATTTTTGATAGTGTTTGTATCATTTTGAATAGTATTTGTATAGTTTTTGATGGTATTTGTGTCATTTGTGATACTGTTTGTATCATTTGCGATAGCATTTGTACCGTTTTTGATAGTATTTGTAACATTTGTGATATTATTTGTGTCGTTTTTGACAGTATTTGTATCATTTTTGATAGTATTTGTATCGTTTTTTGATAGTATTTGTATCGTTTTTGATAGTATTTTTATCATTTTTGATAGTATTTGTATCATTTTTGATAGCATTGTATCAATTTCGATAGTATTTGTACCATTTGTGATAGTGTTTGATTCATTATTTTCCACTTTAGTATGTTTGTAGTTGTCCTCGCCTCATGGCACGTTTTATTCCTTCTGAAGCTCTTCGTGATCGCAGTAATCTTCAGAAGTAAAAACAAAATGTAGATTTTCTCGAACGCTGATTTATTTTTCTATTAAGAAGGAAGACTGATCGTTAAAATCGGCTGATCATCAAAGATGTTTGTTTTTGCGTTGCTTTTTTATCATCTTCCTCCCACCTTTTTGGTATTGTTGTATTATTTTCTCTTATAAGTTTAACACAATATTGATGATGACGAAGAGGAAAAGGGGAAGAAAGTAAAGAAAAGACGAAGAAGACAGAGGAGAAGAAAATAGGTTAACAATACAACTGTAGAAAAAAAAAAGGAATGGTTTGATTTATGTTCTGTTGTGCGCTGCTACGGTGTGTGTGTGTGTGTGTGTGTTCATGTGGGTACGTATTATAGTGTATTTATGTGCGTGCTTGCGTGTGTGTGTATGTGTGTATGAGACAGAGAAAGAGAGAGAGAGAGAGAGAGAGAGAGAGAGAGAAGAGGAAGGTCAAGAAAGGGAGACAATACATGCATGGGGGTGGTGGTGGGGTGGGCGTTTGTCGTAAAATAGGAGTATTACTATATCGAAATTTGAAACTTTAGAGCAAAACGGTAAAAGCTGTTCATTCTTTTGTTTATTCTTGGAATAATTAAAAATCAGTTTCAGTTTTAGTGTTAGGTTCTGAAGATAATGTCTCTGTGCTTGAAACATATCCCATCTGCATTAACGCCATATGATGGAGAAGATTCAAAATGATCTTGGTATAAGCCTTAAACTTGCACATAATCTCTATGCTTTGGCAAACTCTTGATGTCCTATCCATGTATGGGTTTTATAGCTTATGTTTTCATATCAGTCTCTCTTTGGAACATAATAAGTTACATAATGGCACCTGGTTGAACCTGGCTTTCAGTTACAAAAAAGGCTACTTACTGCGTAGATTTCATCGGCGATCCAGCCGACTTCTTCAGCGCAACTGCTGGGTTGAGAACTGGCTTCAGTGCGCACCGCCGTGAGCGAACTCACGACAGTGCGACTGAATAAGTGAGGAGTACACCGAATAATAAGTTACAGTGTACTCAAATGTGTATCTCAATCTGTAATGCTACAAAACAAAACATACACATAGACACGCGCGCGCACGCACGCCACACACACACACACACACACACACACACACACACACACACACACACACACACACACACACACACACACAAAACACACACACACACACACAAACACACACACACACACACTCACACACAAAACACACACACACAAACACGCACACACAAAACACACATATATACACACACGCACACTCACAACACTCACTCACACACACAAACACACAACACACACACACACACACACACACACACACACACACACACAGTCATAACACACACACGCACACAAACACACAACAGACACATACATACGCATAAACACACACAAACACACACACGCACACACACACACACAACACACAACACACACACAACACATACACACACAACAGACACACACCATAACACACACACAACACACACACACACACACACACACACACACACACACACACACACACACACACACACACACATTACAAAGGAAAGGGTTGAGAAAATACAACCAGTCACTTAGTACGATCTTATCTCACTAACGTCCCATGCATCATATCACGAGAGAAAACAACACTTGTAAAAGAGAAACGTGTTTTCATAACCTTCAGCTCGTTTTGGCTGTGAGAGTTGTAGTTCTCAACGTTCTTCTTCGCGTCCAGAAGGATGAGGTCGGTACTAGTGCTATGTCATTCAATGCCTGTTTTCCTCACTCCTGAATGGCGTTGGGTACGCATTTAATGACTGGTAATTTGGAGGCCACACACGAAGTATGTTCTGAGGCTAAGATCGCATCTGTGTATGTCGGTACAGGCATACCGCTTTCAGTCTAACCCGCACCTCTTTGCTTTTGTGCTTTAGCATCAAAGAGACTAAATTACATGTAAACGTGTAAATAGATATGTTTTGCTTAAGGACAAGCACTCACACGTTCACATACATGCACACATTCACCCACCCGCCCCTATCCAATCACACAACCATCCCCAACCATTCCCGCCCACCCAGACCCTCTGCCTCTCTGTTCTGTCTGTCTGTCTTTATGTCTGTCTGTCTTTATGTCTGTCTCTCTTTCTCTCTCTCTCTCTTTCTGTCTTTCTCTCTCTCTCTCTCTGTCTGTCTCTCTCTCCCCCCCCCCTTTCTCTCTCTCTCCCTTCCTCTCTCTCTTCTTCTTTCTCTGTCTCGTTCTCTCTCTCTCTTTATTTTTCTCTCTTTCTCTCTCTCTCTATGTCTCTCTCTCTCTCTCTCTCTGTCTCTCTCTCGCTCTCTGTCTCTCTGTGTCTGTGTCTGTCTGTCTGTCTCTCTCTCTCTCTCTCTGTCTGTCTCTGTCTCTGTCTCTCTCTGTCTCTGTCTCTGCCTGTCTGTCTCTCTCTTTCTCTCTCTCAGAGGATGCACTATGACAGATGGTGGGAGGCAGAAATGCAACATGCAAACTTGATGCCAGGCATATCTTTCTCAGTGAACATATTCTTTCCGTGTACATTTCTGCAGACACATTCTGACAGTGCTATTGTTGTTGTTGATGCTGCTGCTGCTGCTGCTGTTGTCACTGTTGTTGTTGTTATAGTTGTTGTTGTCTTTCATCCTTTCATTCCAGTGTTCAGGGCAAACATTTTCGATATGAAAATTATTTTGGCAAAAATGTGTAAATAAGACGTCAAATAATTCTCTTTTTTTTCTCTTTTTTTTTTCTTTTCTTTTCTTTTTGTTGTTGTTGTTGTTGTTGTTGTTGAGATTGTTTGATCTCATCCTGGTTTTTAAACAGACAGCTTTGCAAACAACATGATATTTACGCTTGCCATGTACATTAGCAGTCGCTTAAGCGTCTGTCATAACACGATGAGCATGGCACAAGGTGAACCGTTCCGGATTCTTCATTACGAGCTGGATGCAAAAAAAAACAAAAAACAAAAAAAAAAGCCCCAAGTGGAAGTAAACACACGTGGGAGTAAACTTCATGTCTCTGTAATGTAGACATGTGGCGTATCTTTCAACAGCTTAACCTGATTTCTGTAAAATGAATCATGCTATATGTATTTGTGACGCTTTGAACGAGCCCACCCCCTCCCCGGAGGTGTAGGGTGGGGGTAGGTGGGCGTTAGGTCAGCTGGTCAGAGTGCCCATGATGATAACGCAGGGGCTGTGGTGTGTGTGTCGAGGGGTGGGTATGTGGGTGTAGGTGGGTTCGACCCTCCGGCGGGCCATGTTTTTACAGTGAGTTAGGGTTTTTTGGGGTTTCTTTTGATCTGCAATCTTGAGTTCAATCCCAGCCTGCAACATTTAACATTGGCCTGTTTCCTGTCCATCTTCATGTTTCCATCATTCTGGTGGTGTTGCTGTCCATCTTCATGTTTCCATCATTCTGGTGGTGTTGCTGTCCATCTTCATGTTTCCATCATTCTGGTGGTGTTGTTGTCCATCTTCATGTTTCCATCATTCTGGTGGTGTTGCTGTCCATCTTCATGTTTCCATCATTCTGGTGGTGTTGTTGTCCATCTTCATGTTTCCATCATTCTGGTGGTGTTGCTGTCCATCTTCATGTTTCCATCATTCTGGTGGTGTTGTTGTCCATCTTCATGTTTCCATCATTCTGGTGGTGTTGCTGTCCATCTTCATGTTTCCATCATTCTGATAGTGTTGCTGTCCATCTTCATGTTTCCATCATTCTGGTGGTGTTGTTGTCCATCTTCATGTTTCCATCATTCTGGTGGTGTTGCTGTCCATCTTCATGTTTCCATCATTCTGATAGTGTTGCTGTCCATCTTCATGTTTCCATCATTCTGGTGGTGTTGCTGTCCATCTTCATGTTTCCATCATTCTGGTGGTGTTGCTGTCCATCTTCATGTTTCCATTATTCTGGTGTTGTTGTTGTCCATCTTCATGTTTCCATCATTCTGGTGGTGTTGCTGTCCATCTTCATGTTTCCATCATTCTGGTGGTGTTGCTGTCCATCTTCATGTTTCCATCATTCTGGTGGTGTTGCTGTCCATCTTCATGTTTCCATCATTCTGATAGTGTTGCTGTCCATCTTCATGTTTCCATTATTCTGGTGGTGTTGTTGTCCATCTTCATGTTTCCATCATTCTGATAGTGTTGCTGTCCATCTTCATGTTTCCATTATTCTGGTGTTGTTGCTGTCCATTTTCATGTTTCCATCATTCTGGTGGTGCTGCTGTTTCTCTTCATGTTTCCATCACTCTGATAGTGTTGCTGTCCATCTTCATGTTTCCATTATTCTGGTGGTGTTGCTGTCCATCTTCATGTTTCCATTATTCTGGTGGTGTTGCTGTCCATCTTCATGTTTCCATTATTCTTCTGGTGTTTCTGTCCATCTTCATGTTTCCATCATTCTGGTGGTGTTGCTATCCATCTTCATGTTTCCATCATTCTGATAGTGTTGCTGTCCATCTTCATGTTTCCATCATTCCTGTGGTGTTGCTGTCCATCTTCATTTTCCATCATTCTGATAGTGTTGCTGTCCATCTTCATGTTTCCATCATTCTGGTGGTGTTGCTGTCCATCTTCATGTTTCCATCATTCTGGTGTTGTTGCTGTCCATCTTCATGTTTCCATCATTCTGGTGTTGTTGCTGTCCATCTTCATGTTTCCATCATTCTGGTGTTGTTGCTGTCCATCTTCATGTTTCCATCATTCTGGTGTTGTTGCTGTCCATCTTCATGTTTCCATCATTCTGGTGTTGTTGCTGTCCATCTTCATTTTCCATCATTCTGATAGTGTTGCTGTCCATCTTCATGTTTCCATTATTCTGGTGGTGTTGCTGTCCATCCTCATTTTCCATCATTCTGATAGTGTTGCTGTCCATCTTCATGTTTCCATTATTCTGGTGTTGTTGCTGTCCATCTTCATGTTTCCATCATTCTGGTGTTGTTGCTGTCCATCTTCATGTTTCCATCATTCTGATAGTGTTGCTGTCCATCTTCATGTTTTCATCATTCTGGTGGTGTTGCTGTCCATCTTCATGTTTCCATCATTCTGGTGGTGTTGCTGTCCATCTTCATGTTTCCATCATTCTTGTGGTGTTGCTGTCCATCTTCATGTTTCCGTCATTCTGGGGGTGTAGCTTAAAGTTTCATGGATCTCTACCCCCTCCACCTTTTCGCTCTCAGTTCAAGATCTTGCCAACGCATAGGGTTTTGCGCAGGCTCAAGGATTCTTCCA
>CM060307.1:65374652-65387152 GCA_030674185.1 Monoplex corrugatus
AAACAGAAACCTGTGTCTGTTTCTGAGTGTGTTCCTCTCTTTTGCAAAATTTTCACTTGTATAACTGTTTCTTGAGATTCCATGAAAAACACAAAATTATCCAGAAGTAGCCATGTGAAGCTACTGACTTTAATCAGATAATGTGCATTTATTTTTCACCCACACATGTCAATAATTGAGATGGTGATTTTCTCAGAATCCAAGAGTACTATTGCTACCGGAAGTGTATTTTCTCGCCACGTTCACACTCTTCAATATTGATCAGACTTTAAACAAATCGTTATTGTTCTTTGTTTTTGTTTTGTTTTAATGACATCTATCATTCATTAATATGTGTGCGTGAGAGAGAGGGAAAAAAGAGAGATCTGAGAGAAGAGAGTGGGCGAGAGAGAGAGAGAGAGAGAGAAGACAGACAGACAGACAGACAGACAAACAGACAAATACAGAGAGAGAAGACAGAGATATAGAGACAGAGAAAGACAGAGAGACATACAGACACAGAGAGAGAGACAGAGAGATATAGAGACAGAAACAAACAGAGACACAGACAGAGACAGAAAGATAGACAGAGAGAAAGGGAGAGAGAGAGACATAGAGAGAGACAGAGAGAGAGACAGAGCAAAACAGAGAGAGATAGAGAGAGAGAGAGAGAGGAGAGAGAGAGAGAGAAGACAGACAGACAGACAGACAGAGAAAGAATTGCTCTGAATCGATTCGAATCACTCTGCTTTGATCCTTTGACTCCCGCACCCTGTCCACCAGCATCCTGCATTGTCAACCATGCTAGCAAAGGAAACATTTATCCCTTCGACTCTCTCACACTATCCACCACCTTTCAGCAGGAAGCTGGTGGATAGGGTGAGGAAATCAAAAGGTTACGTTTTTGCAGTTGGTGGATAAGATGCAGAAGTCAAAGGGTTAGAGTTTGAAAAGAAAAAGTCTCACAACGACAGAGCATGTAAGACAGTGGAACACATTCACTATTTCCAATCTATAAACACGCTTCTCGAAAGTGTCATTCTGCAAGGAAAAAATAACACGACCATTTGATGTTTTTTAAAAGCGGAATTTAAAAGCCCAGCAACGTTGAAAAGACTGTGGATTGTTAAAAATAAAAAAACACACACACACAAAAAACAACTACAACAGACCCATTCGGCTTTTCAACCTCCATAAAAAAACAACAACCTGTCACTGTTGGACACGCAAAACATTCTTTCGTCTTCCCTTTCATCCGAATCCATTATGCCTTTATCGTCTGCCTGGAGACAGACAGTCTGTGGAACAAAGCTAGCATTTTCATGAAAATGAAAAGAAAACAGTTATCCTTTATAAGGAAATATTATCCTTCATAAGACAAACTGAGTCCATTCAATTGCGTGACCAAGCCATTATTTTGTTTTATGGATTCAAATGGCGATGTATAGCGAGAAATGATTTATGTGGATACTTAAATCTATATCTATCTCTGTCTCAATCTCTGCCTGCCTGTCTTTCTGTCTCTGTTTGTCTGTTTGTTTGTTTGTCTGTCTGTCTGTTGTCTGTCTGTCTCTACACACATATATATATATATATATGTATATATATGTATGTTATATCACATACATATGTTAGATAGATAGATACATACATATATACATACATACACACATACATACATGCATACATACATACATGCATACATGCATACATACGTACGTAGTACATACATACATACATACATACATATACTCTGTGTGTGTGTGTGTGTGTGTGTGTGTGTGTGTGTGTGTGTGTGTGTGTGTGTGTGTGTGTGTGTGTACGCATGTATACATGTTTATACATTATCCTCCCTCTCCCTCCCGGAGAATGAAATTGACATATCGGGATTAGTATGCAATAGAAAACTGACTTCGTCTGTGACCAGGAGAGAAAAGCATGGGGGGGGGGGGGAGAGAAAAAGAAAGAAAGAAAAATAGAAAGAAAGGAAGGAAGGAAGTAAGGAAGGAAGGAAGAAAGAAAAAAGAAAGAAAAAACCAAACAAACAAAAAAGAAAGAATCTTACAAAACAACCAAGCTGTTCCTTTGAGCACAGGCTTTGAACAGCTCTCACCATGCGATCTATGTCCAAGTGATTATTTTGATAGGAATTTCTGAGCTTGGAGTTTTGTAAAAAACAGTCAGTCTTTCAGAACGAATTGCTGGCTACAAAAGGACATGCTTCGTTTGTCTCCATCTTTTCTGCTTATTGAAATGGTCCTGTTTATTTGCTGCCGTTTTGTATGCTCGTTGTTTAAAGGGCCATAGCAATAGGGCATTCACTTATATCATGGTCCGTTTAGCAAAAGTGAAGACATGTAAATAGCATTAGAACCTCCTTCCTTGGTAATATCATGGTCCTTTGACTAGCAACCGCATCCAGAACACTGCAAAGCTAGATGTTGGCGGTTTTTAATTTTTTTTTTTACTCCTTCTATTTATGCGGTCGTCTACACATTGATAGTTAAAACATGCGAGCCGAGCTTTGCCTTTTTGTCCCCCCGTTAGCGTATTTGGTTAAAGCGCCGTTCTCATAACGCAGAGGTCGTGGATTCAATCCTCAGCTGCCACAGTTTTTTTTCTCCGGGCTGTTTTTTTGTTTTGTTTTGTTTTTTGACAGAGGTCTGGAATCGATATATGATATCTTGAGATTAGTCTAAGCCCACAACATGAAAAACTGGCCTATTTGCTTCCAATCTTAATATTGTCATCATTTTGAAGGTGTCAGTGTAGTGTTTTATAGATAAACTATCTTTACCAGATTAAGGGAATCTGCCAGATCTCTCTGACAGATTTTGGTGGAGCGCATATGGAATTATCTGATGAATCCCTCTGGAAGACAACTCCAAACTCTAAATTCACGACGCTGTTTTTATTGGCCTAATTTTACAGTGTTAATCAGTTATGTTAAGGGATTGTTAGGCCCGTGTGATGTACGTTATGAAACTCTGAGCTCGTCCAGAATGAAATAATGTATGAGTCAGTATCTGTAACCTTAATTTTCATATGCTTATTTGACACGGTAGGGCACCTTTTTCCCCACATAAGCGTTTACAATTACAAAACATTAGAAAAAAGGTAAAGATGAAAGTGCAAACCTTTTGTTTTGTACATTCTTATTGATATTTTTGTTTATGAGGTCTTTGATGTTGGTGTTTGTTTAAATGTTATATAAATGCAACTGTAATACGTCGGATAGACCTGAACTTTACCATTACTGATCTTACAAAAGTTCCTATACAGAAAGCAAAATCCTTTTGCGTACGTGGAATGCTGGCATGATAATCATGTGAGCCCTGTGTACAATATTTCATGCTAGGCTGGACCAGTCACTCATACCAGTGTGTAGAGATATACCAGTAAATAGCCTGGATATCTTCACTGGCATAATTTGTTCTTAGCTATATCGTACAGTCATTTACACACATGCTCACACCAGCCATTGAACGTTTTGTGAAAAAAACAAACTATAATTCATAAGTTAGGCAGGACAATATATCACCAGCACGCAGATTTATGTAGAGGCTCCTGGCTTATGCTGTGATTATTTCGGATCTTTTCCAATCATACAGATATGCAGTGGTACTGCACATGCAGCTTCATCCCTATACTGAGGCGCTACCTTGAGACATCTGAAACTAGAAATAAAACTCACTGCTTATCACTGATCATACATCAAAACAGGCATCTCCAATGATCTCAAGTCAAGTCAATTAGACAGTGATATCTTTCAATGAAACATTACGTAGTGGTCTTCATCTGTATGTTCTCTGACAATCTCAGTGTATTATGTTCCATGGCAATCTGAAATGCATGTTCCATGGCAGTCTCAGAGTATGTTCCATGGCAGTCTCAGAGTATGTTCCATGACAATCTCAGGACATGTTCCATGACAATCTCAGAGCATGTTCCATGGCAATCTCAATGCTTGTTCCATGGTGATCTCAGAGCATGTCCATGACAATCTCAGAGCATGTTCCATGACAATCGTAAAGTATGTTCCATGACAATCTCAAAGTATGTTCCATGACAATCTCAAAGTATGTTCCATGACAATATCAGAGCATGTTCCATGATAATCTCAGAGTATGTTCCATGACAACATCAGTGTACGTTTCATGACAATCTCAAAGTATGTTCCATGACAATATCAGTGTATGTTCCTTGACAATATCAGTGTATGTTCCATGACAATCTCAAAGTATGTTCCATGGCAATATCAGAGTATATTCCATGACAATCTCAAAGTATGTTCCATGACAATATCAGCGGATGTTTCTTTACAATATCAGAGTATGTTCCATGACAATCTCAGAGTATGTTCCATGACAACATCAGTATACGTTTCATGCCAATCTCACGTATGTTCTCAGAGTTTCATTTCAATCTTAGTGTGTGTCCTCTCATAGTCTCAGTGCGTGTCCTCTTACAATCTCAGTGTATGTTCTCTGACAATTTCGGTGCATGTTCTCTGATAATCTCAGTGAGTATTCTCAGACGATTTCAGTGTGTGTCTTCTGACAGTCGGTGTTTGTTCTATGACAATTTTGGTGCGTGTTCCCTGACAGCCTCTGTGTGTGTTCTGACTCGGCCAGCTCATGGGTTTATGTGCAGGCTTAAGGTTTGTGCCATGATCATTTTGGTTCTCCTTCACCACACGGCACCAGTGACGTCAGTGCATATGGAATTCATTCCGAGCGAGGAAACGCCATCTTGAGAAATTGAAACTGAAACCGAATCTCTGACAATTTCGGTGCATATTATTTGACAATCTCAGTGCTAGTAATCTGGATTTTGTGCGAAGACGGGTCATCTTATTGCGATGATGGTGGCTGGCTGACATGATTCAAGGACACATAATGTCTAGATCACAGGATATCGTGTTGTCTTTTCTTTACAGAAAACAGCTGATTTCTATCGATTCTTAACACTCCGTTTTGCAGATGTGGTTGTCTTGTTTAGACATAAGCATCGCAAGCATGTCATATATATATATATATATATATATATATATATAGAGAGAGAGAGAGAGAGAGAGAGAGAGAGGGGAGAGAGAGAGAAAGATATATATATATATATATATATATATATAGAGAGAGAGAGAGAGAGAGAGAGAGATATGTCTATGTAGATAAAGAGAGACACATAAATGTTGCCATACATATGTAGACAGAGACCGAAACTGATGCGTGGATGTATGTACGTATGATACACACACACACACACACACACACACACACACACACACACACACACACACACACACACACACACACACACACACACACACCACACACACACACACACACACACACACACACACACACACACACACACACACAGCACAAACAAAATTAACCATCTTGCAAGCACATATAAACCAGCTATCACTGCTGGGTGAGCGAAATATCCCCTTGCCACTTCATGCACGCTAATCGAATGCACCCTGCTTCTCCGTCTTTAGGCAACTGATGTGCAGTACACCAGAAGCATTTTCAATCAAATACGAATAAATGATTTTTCAAACAAACTGAATCGACCGAACTGCGTGTGAGCTCACACTGACAAAGAAACATGTATGTGCAGAAAAGAAATGGAAAAATATGTTGAAAGGGAAAAACTAAACAAAACAAAACAAAACAAAGCAAAACGAAACAAACCAAACCAAACAAAATAACAAAGCAACAAAGCAAAGAAAAACAAAACCAATCAAAACAAAACCAAAACTATTGTGTTGCCGCCTACCACTTGCTCAGCACACTTTCTGATCATTTCCAAAGATGAGTTTTCACCCCTTCAATGCAGATTGTCGAATATAGATTTCTAGTAGAATAACAATTAACGGGAAAACGTTCTGTTATTTTTTTTACTTTAAAATCAATAGATAAAACGTTGGTATTTTTTAAATATATAAACTCCATCCAGGTCTTAAAACAAATAAACAAACAAGCAAACAAACAAGCGAAAGAAACAAACGGGAAACAAACAAAACAAACAAACAAAACTACATCTTCGATTTTTCGGATTTTTTTTCCTTTTTTCCCTTTTTTCTTTTCTTTTTTCTTTTTTTTTTTCTTTTCTTTTTTTTTCTTTTTTTTCTTTTTGTCCGTCAGCAGGACTTTTTCCCGTTTGAAATAGGGGCCTCTGTCACCAGGAAAAGCACATCGCCATAGTGTGGCGCCAGCTAGTTTCTTTTTCTTTCCTGTACACGTGCACTTCTCTTTACCTACAACAGTAGATTTTCCATACAATGTTACATGCATGCTGCACAACGGACCTCGGTCTGTCGTCTCATCTGAAAGACAAACACCCAGACCACCACACAAAAGTGTAATGGAAGGCAGACATCGGTGTACTCCTCACTTATTCAGTCGCACTGTCGTGAGTTCGCTCACGGCGGTGCGCACTGAAGCCAGTTCTCAACCCAGCAGTTGCGCTGAAGAAGTCGGCTGGATCGCCGAAGAAAGCTACGCAGTAAGTAACCTTTTTTTGTAACTGAGAGCCAGGTTCAACCAGGTAGCCATTATAGAAAAAAATAATCCCTATTCAACCAGAATTTGAACCCGGGTATGCCGCGTACTAGGCTGGTGCTTTAAGCAGTAGACCACACGCTCTTGGCAAAAACAGCGTAGAGTCTGTTCATGTCATTCCTCAAGAACTGTAGTCTGTTAGAAGTCTGTTATAACACATTTAGAGTGGCTGATGCGGAATGTTCGTTATGTGGAGGTGGATGCATAACGTCTCATTGGAGCTAAACGTAGGTGTGGATAAACTTCGTTTTTCACTCATCTAGACATCTGGCATAACTTTTCACAGCATGGGTTGTTTTCTGTGAGAGAATTATTTCTCAATCATCTATACATCTGTTTTCTGTGATGATTAGATATTTATGTAATAACAACAATGATAATGATAATGATAATAATTATAATAATGATAATAATAACAATAACAAATTATTCTTGTACAGCACTATTTTTCGAACTCTTTCAGAGTGACTCTGTTTTGCCCGTTTACAAGAAACTAAGTATGATACTGTACTTACAGAAGCGCTGATATCACGCAGGCTCAGAAACAACAAACACACACGCGCGCGCTCGCGGGCGCGCACGCACACACACATACACATACATACACGCACATACTCACACACACGCACACACACACCACACACAACACACGCACACACACACATACCACAAAACACACACACACACACACACACACCACTACACACATACACACACATACCCTACACACACACACACATACACACACAACACACACACAACACATTATATATATATATATATATATATATATATACCCGACACACACACATACCCGACACACACACACACACACACACACCACACACACGCGCGCGCGCGCGCGCACACACACATTCACACCCAAAACACACGTCTGTCGTGATGATTACGTTCTCTCCTAACATTCATTCTTTCTGGACCAACTTAGTATGATGATAAAGGACAGACTGATTCGTGTGATCCAAACCATCAACATCTCACCTTGTCCATCACGAAAAAAATATGTATGCTGTTATTCCTGTTACTACTGTTTGAAAATTGCTCGTTTAATGGTCAGTTTTTGAATTGCAACACTCCAAACTGCCAGTAATGAAATCACCAGAGGCTGGGGCACCTCGTGGATGTTGAAATCAAAACTTCTAAATCCAAGGAGAGAAGAAGTAACAAAAACTATGCCAAGAGGATGTTTTGAAATGAACCATAACCGATTTAAGCCTTGCAGTCAAGGTTTCTTTTTGAGATGGATGTATATAAGATGTATAAATGAACAGAGATCATCAGCTGTGTATCTTGGACACACACACATGCACACACACGGGCACACATTGTGCATAAACACACAGACGTACACGAGACACTGGCAACATATGGTGGAGGGAGAAGCAAAGGGTTGGTGTCATCATTATATCTTGTTTAGTTTACACTTTTCTTTTTACTTTTTTGTTGTTGTTGTTGTTGCAAAGCAGAGATGCCTGAGAATACATACCTTGGTTGAAAACTGTTAAGCGCAAACACCATGAGACGAAAACCATGTATTAGAGAAACTGTAACGTATTCTGATAATAGCGTCGAAATAAGATGCAAAAAAGAAAAGTGGGATTTTATTATCCCTTTAATTCCCGCACTCTATCCATCAAATACAAAACAAACAAACAATCAAACAAACAAAAAGAAAAACAAAAATATAATTTTTTGTCTCCTTCACCCTATCTACCAGGTTCCTGCAGGAACCTGGTGGATAGGGTGAGGGAGTCAAAGGGTTAAGTTTTTGCTTTGCTAGCATGGTTAACAATGCAGGATGCTGGTGGGAAGGGTGCGGGAATCAAAGGGTTAAACCAACATATCGTCTTTTAAACAAAACACAGCTTGTATCTTCACTGCAAACAGCGTAACGTTTATGCCTGCCACTCTTCTTGACAGTGTGTTAACACGTTCAGCGTGGCTTAAGGTAAACTGTCGAGGGAGTCAAAGGGTTAAGTTTTTGCTTTGCTAGCATGGTTGACAATGCAGGATGCTGGTGGACAGGGTGCGTGAGTCAAAGGGTTAAACCAGCATAACGTCTTTTAAACAAATTACAGCTTGTATCTTCATTGCAAACAGCGTAACGTTTATGCCTGCCACTCTATTCCTGACAGTCTGTGATAACACGTTCAACGTGGCTTTAAGGTAAACTGTTCCGGAAACTTCATTAGGAGCTTAATGCACTACGACCCAGTGGACATGAACGTAGGCGTGAGTCAATTTCATTTTTCTATCATTCAGACACGTGGCATAACATGCAACATCTGGATCTGCTTCGGGTGGTAATCATTTCTCAATCTTCCAGACATGTGACCTGTTTTCTGTGAAAATTTCCGTTTTCTTCGCCAGTTTCAACGATTTTCAACCGTGTGCACATTGTTTCTTTCTTTTCTTTTTTTTTTCGTGTCGTTGTTTGTATATCAAGCGCAAATAGTCTATTCCTTCTTAGTCACAGTTTGCACTACATGTATTTGTATAGCTATAATGCATATCAGTGGGATAACTGAATAATTTGTTCGGGATCATGCGTTGGTTATATAGCCATACACTCATGGATTGTTATGAGGATGGATTTCTCGTCGATCCGACAGATGAGTGGACACACCGGTTTTGTGCACGTTGTAGGTCTTTATGTGGAATAGAAGAGCAATCCTGAAGGCTTAAGCTCTCCCATAAGACCTCCATAGGAAGGACACATGTGGCCCAGGATTCTGTTTTTTCCCTGTCTCTCTTCTATTGATTAACAGCTGTTTTAACTGTGCAAATGTGATCGTGCCCTGAGTGCACTCCAGTCGCCCACATGCTCTGTTGAAGACCATACACTCGCAGTTGGGAATGTTGTTACCGCACTGCAGCTGTTCAGGCTGACCTTTAGGTATCGTTGGATCGCTTTAATAAGCTTTCCTGCTTATGTCTTTTTTTTTACTTCAGCTTTTCGCACAAGAGCAAGCAGTTGTCTTTCTATAATCCTGACATGACAAGCACAGAGATTTTTTTAAAGAGTGAATGGTACCTGCAATCCTCTATCCACTCACTTGTCTGCTGACGTCCTTAGTTCCACAACGTAGTGCTGACTGTTACATGTACATGTAGAATGATCTCAGCAGAAGCAGATTTTTTCGGAGTATCTGTCTCCCAGGTCTGGATCAACAACCTTCCTCGGAGGCACGAGAGCAGTTACCCAGGGCTGGAGCACCTTGTGGGTTTTGAAATTAAAGTTGTCCGTCTCCTTAACTGACTACTTTTACACAGCAACGAGATCCAGCTACACGAATCAGAACATAAGCATTTAGACTTAGCGCAAAATTGGCGGCGCCTGCCCCTTCTGGTTTGACAGAGCTGACAAGTTTCATCTATCTACATTCAATAAGCTTGGCTCAGATTTGGCAGTGCCTATCTTCTCTACCAAGTCCTGAGAAAATGTGTATCCCAGAATACAACTAAAAGATCTTGGAAGGGACGGGGAATAAGGAAAAACCTAACAAGTCTTACTTTTTTTTCCTTTTGACAAATCAAGATTAAAACATTGATCTCACTGACTGTATACTAAGTAATATTTTTAACTTTATCTGGGGAGCCAGATCCCAACATGATGTAATAAGTGATTCGATCATTTCAACAGATTTTTTTTTATAAAGTTTACAGGAACGTCAATCTATCACACTGTCTGATATTCAATGTTTGGTTTCAGGTAATTTTGTTTCCCAAGAAAATCAACAAGATCGCTTCTGATACGCATAAAACAAAATCCACGAAAACAATTTTTTTTATTGAAATTAGGCCATTTATTTATATCGAGCAAATACACAGTGACCTACTGAAATACTTTTCTGCAAAAAAGAAAAATAGTAGTGTTCACATTTACAGTTTTAATTTAACACGGTTGTAGCGACATGACTTCTCAACCTCGACATGACAAAATGAATGACAGAAGTCTGCAAACTTCCTGATCGACTTGATCAAAGTGTGTACTCTTTCAGCGAGCCACGCTACTTATTGATTCATAGCGTAAGATGAGTCCATGGGCTGTGCCCCGTATTTCCCATGCGAGTGGACATAAAAAATAGTAATAGTGATATGATACTTTACCTTTAGTTATTGCAACCTCATCATCATCATCATCATCAGTCCCGTAGTCTGGTTGACCGTTGGGGCACCACTGAAGATTTTGCAACCAACTTCCTCCACTCCTCACGGTCCTCAGCTTTCCGCAGAATGATATTCCATTCAAGGCCAGTCCACTCTCTGATATTGTCTTCCCATCTTTTTCTCCGTCTGCCTCTTCGTCTCCCTCCCTGAACTGTTCCCTGCAAGACGGTCTTGGCCAGTCCAGATGATCGTGTGACGTGCCCGTACCACCTCAGTTTGCGTCTTTTCACTGAGGTCAGGAGGTCTTCATACGGCCCGATGGCGTTTTCGATTCGGGTTTTCACTTCCTTATTGGTTATATGATCTTTGTACGAGATACCAAGGAGTTTGCGGAAGCATCTCATCTCCATTGCCTGTATCCTTCTTTCAATGTCTGCTGTTATGGTCCATGTTTCGCATGCATACAAAAATATTGACATGACCAGGGAACGCATCAGTCTGATCTTGGAGCCGATTGCGATATTCTTGTCGTTCCAGATGACTTTTAGCTTGGTCATTGCAGCTGTGGTCTGGGCAATCCTGGAAAGTATCTCGGGCTTTGATCCTTCATCTGATACTATAGCTCCCAGATATTTAAATCTATGGACGGTCTCAAGTTTCTTGTTATCTATGGTAATGTCAGTGCTGATGCCATTGGTATTATTTGTCATCAACTGGGTTTTCTCTGCACTGATCTGCATGCCAAATGCTGTGGAGGCCTCATCAAGATGTTTTATCAAGCTGACTAGCTCTTGCTCTTGCCCAGCTAGTCCGTCAATGTCGTCGGCAAAACGCAAGTTTGTGATTGTTCTACCTCCGATGTTGACTGTTCCCTCGTGGTCTTCAAGTGCGTCAGCCATTATTCTCTCTAAGACGATGTTGAAGAGAATGGGGGAGAGCAGGCATCCTTGGCGTACTCCAACTGTGGTTCGGAACCATTCGCCTATGTTGTTGTCATGGTAGACTGCACTGGTCGCCTTTTCGTAGAGGCATTCTATGGTTCTGATCAGGTTGGCATTGATATTGTACAGCCTCATGGTTGCCCACAAGGCTGCGTGCCAAACTCTGTCGAATGCCTTCTTGAAGTCCACGAAGACGTGGTAAAGGCCTTGCTGGTGTTGCAGGTATTTCTCACAGAGCAATCTGAGGTTGAAAATTTGCTCTGTGGTACTTCTTCCTGGTCTGAAACCTGCCTGCTCTTCTTTTATTATCTCCTCAGCTTGTGGCTTCAGTCTACTCAGAAGGATTTTTAGCATGACCTTACTTGGATGGCTGATCAGGCTGATGGTACGGTAGTTTTGGCATAGTTGTAGGTTGCCTTTCTTCGGGTGAGTGATGATCAGGGACTGGGTCCAAGGTGTTGGCCACTCACCTGTCCGCCAGATCTTATTGCAGATGATGAGTAACATATCTATCATGGCCTCTCCTCCTGCCTGGACCAGTTCTGAGGGAATGTTGTCCATTCCTGCCGACTTGCCTTTCTTCAATGATTTTACTGCAGCTTCAACTTCTTCTCGCACGATGGGGTAGCTGTCGTTGTTGGTTGGTGGAGGAACGTCTAGCACCTTGGAATCTCCTGTTGTTGTGTGTGTGTATAATTCAGAGCAGTACTCTGTCCACCTCTGCAGAATCTCTTGATCTTCTGTGAGACATTTCCCTGCTTTGTTCTGTATGGTAGTGGTTCTGCCTTGTTTTGAGCTTGCTAGTCCTTTCACAAGCTGGTAGGCTTTTTTGCTGTTATTTTTCAGAGGTTTGCTTCGATATCTTGGCATTGTTCTTCAA
>CM060307.1:65402152-65412152 GCA_030674185.1 Monoplex corrugatus
ATCTTCATCATTATTATTGTTATTATTATTATTATTATTATCATTGTAGTTGTTGTTATATCATTATTATTATCATTATCGTTAGTGTTGTTATTTTTATTATCATCACAGCAGCAGCAGCAGCATTTTTGTATACAAATGTTCAAGTGTCAGTGTCCGATGTAGTGTTGCTGATGTGTTTTTACACAGTGGCTGTCTGTGACTCCAAACACAGCCTGTTCCAGTTATCAAACAAAGGCATGTTCACGTTATATTCATGAAGCTAGACATGGCTGTTGTCTGCTTGCTTAAAAATACATCTTACAGTGATATTCATATAATTGCACAGTTTAATGCGTGTGTCTTTTCTATGTCCAATTCTGTTAGGACTTACCTGTGTAATATTATATATATATATATATATATATATATTGTGTGTGTTGTGTGTGTGTGTGTGTGTGTGTGTGTGTGTGTGTGTGTGTGTGTGTGTGTGTGTGTGTCTTCGTATGCCCATTCACTTTTGGTTTGGTTGGTTTGTTGGTTGGTTGGTTGGTTCCTTTGGTTGGTTGGTTGCTTATTTGCTTGCTTGCTTGCTTGCTTGTCTGTTGTGTGTGTGTGTGTGTGTGTGTGTGTGTGTGTGTGTGTGTGTGTGTGTGTGTGTGTGTGTGAGTGAGAGGTGTGTGTGTGTGTGTGTGTGTGTGGTGTGTGTGTGTGTGTGTGTGTGTGTGTGTGTGTGTGTGTGTGTGTGTGTGTGTTCTTTGTATGCCCAATGGTTAGTCGGTTGGTTGGTTGGTTGGTCGTTTGGTTGGCTGGTTGGCTGACTGGTTGGCTGACTGGTTTGTTGGCTTGCTTGCTTGCTTGTTTGCTTGCTTGATTGCTTGTGTTTATTTGTTTTGTATTGAAGACACCGGGAGCGAGCTCCACGCTATCGGGCTGAAAACAGAAGTTGTGTTTTCTCTGCAGGTATTTGAAATGTTCCGAGGTATTGTCATGATAACTAGAGCTCTAGTGTGGTTAGAGCCAGCTGATTACTCACACAACAAGCTGTCACCAGGATGAAGCTGTCTGTTGGGCTCATCTTGACTGGTAGTACATTAAGGGCATCAAAGGTCGATGAATTCATATCGAAAGACTCCAACCTTGGCCTCTGCTTGTTTGATCAAAGGCCAGATAGTGGCCAGTGAACCTAGAACGGAAAACCTGTGCAGCAAAATATAAACCGGTAGGTTATCATTTTTTAAGTACAAATTACAAAGAAAGAATAAACAACGAAATAATAATAATAATAATAACAATAATAATAATAACAACAACAACAATAATAATAATAATAATAATGACATGACCCATAGGCTGTCAGTGCTGGAATCCTCATCAGAGTGAGAAAGATGCTGTTCATCGTCAGGTGAAAGTTAATTTAATCGATGTCGACAGAAACAAGTTATTGTTTCCATCTCCTTTTTTTGAAAAAGGACATTACTTTATGTCGATCAGTATAGAGGAATGTGTAGTTTCCTCCTTGCTTGTCCTTGTGTGTGTGTGTGTGTGTATGTGTTGTGTGTGTGTGTGTGTGTGTGTGTGTGTGTGTGTGTGTGTGTGTGTGTGTGGTGAGTGTGTGTGTGTGTGTATGTGTGTGCGTGTATGTATGTTATATATGTATGTATGTATTGTGCATATATCTATCCATATATCTAAATCTATCCATCTACACATACATACATATACAAAACACCACAAATATATATGTATATATCTATATTCATCAAATTTTGTTCACAGGTTCAATTATGTAGCTTACAGTTTCAAGAATGTAAAATAAATGTCAGATTAAGTCAGCTAGTTTAACAAACTTTATAGAGTGAAAGTATGCTGCTTAAAAGAATGTCATACCTGCAGGTTTCATTGCGTTTAGATAATTGTTTTGGGTGGAAGAAAAGAAACAAAAGGAGACAAATACAATGACTGTCAGTGAGATGGAACAGAAGCGTTCACCTACAAATTCTGGCATGAGAGTTCAACGACATGAGAGAAGTGCCAGGAGAAAGAGAAGGGAGTTGGGGTGTCAATGACAGAAGGAGGTGCCAGTTCCGTGTACCATCAAGCCACATATTGCACTAAACCAACACGCATTCTGGACGGTCGGCAAGCAGAGCAGGGCAGGCACCCTACTGTTTCCTATTTGCCCGATCCGCGTTCCCTATCCCTGGCTCACTGTTTTTGACTAACAGTAAAACAACCACTCCTATGTCACTCTTGTATTAGTAGCGATAGCGCTGAAACAGTGGCAGTGGTGGTAGTTGTAGGAAGAGTAGCGGTGACAGGAGTTGTGGTGGTAACAACAGCAGCAGACACAACAACAGAAAAAGCGCAGTTAGTAGTTACACTGACAGTGGTGGGTAGTGGTGCATTATTAAAATCTGTCCTATTCGTTGCTCATTTAATGCTGCCGTCATTCTGATTGTGCCAGCTTATTATTTTATAAATCCCATTCTTCATGCTTCCCGATTCAAGACTAGCAAGCGTATGGGTTTTGTGAAATCTCAGTGATCATATCACCATTGGCAGATTCATGTAGATGAAAATATGGAATCTTCCAGATGCAACGGTTTGCTTTTAGAAACAAAACTCTCGTTCTTCCTGACATCTGCTATCCATATTTCGTGTATTCTGTCACTGGTAACAAGTTCTTTCTTTTCTTTTTTTCCGGTTTGTTTTGTTATACGTTCATGCTTGCCAGCTTCACAATGTTTTCCTGTCTTGGAGGAAAGAGGATACATGAAAAGAAAAAACAATAACTGTGTCATTCAGGCGAGACAGGTCATCGTAAAAACCCAGCTCCGGGAAAGAAACAAGACTTGCCAAGCGTCACTGACTGACATACATGTAAGTGCCAGATCTGAGCAGCATGATGGACCATACCAACACGCATTCTGTACTGTCGGGAAGTACAACAGGGCAGGCACCCTACTGTTTCCTATTTGCCCGATCCGCGTTCCCTATCCCTGGCTCACTGTTTTTGACTAACAGTAAAACAACCACTCCTATGTCACTCTTGTATTAGTAGTGATGGAGCAGAAACAGTGGCATTGGTGGTAGTTGTAAGAGTACTAGTGGTAACGGTAGTTGTGATAGTAACAACGGCAGCAGACACAACAACAGAAAAAGAGCAGTTGGTAGTTATAGTGGTGGGTAGTGGTGCATTATTAAAATCTGTCCTGTTCGTTGCTCATTTAATGCTGCCGTCATTCTGATTGTGTCAGCTTATTATTTTATAAATCCCATTCTTCATGCTTCCCGATTCAAGACTAGCAAGCGCATGGGTTTTGTGAAATCTCAGTGATCATATCACCATTGGCAGATTCATGTAGAGGATATATATGGAATCTTCCAGATGCAACGGTTTGCTTTTAGAAACAAAACTCTCGTTCTTCCTAACATCAGCTATCTATATTTTATGCATTCTGTCACCGGTAACAAGTTCTTTCTTTTATTTTTTTTCTGGTTTGATTGTTTTGTTCTCCGTTTATGCTTGCCAGCTTCATAATGTTTTACTGTTTGAGAGGAAAGCGGATACATGAAAAGCAAGAATAATCACCGTGTCGTTCAGGCGAGGCAGGTCATCGTAAAAAAAGCTCTGGGAAAGAAACGAGAGTTGCCAAGCGTCACTGACTGACAGAAGTGCCAAGTCTGAGCAGCATCAGGCCACATGACGGACCATACCAATACGCATTCCGGACTAGCGGTAAGCAGAACAGGGCAGGCACCCTATTGTTTCCGCTTTGCCCCATTCCACGTTCCTTGGCTCATGTCTGTACTGGAAGTAAAACGATCATTCCCATGTCATCGGTGTACTAGCAGTGATATAGCTGCAGCAACATGCAGTAGTGAACGAAAGAGCAGATATAGTAGAAGTGGTGGAGGTAGTGACACTGGTGGTATTAGTTGTAGCGGTAGCAGCAGTGGTTGTACATATATGTACTCGTACTAGTATTAGCGGCAGCAGTCGTAGCAGCTGTGCTGACAGCCAAGAGTCTAAAGTAATAACGATAGCATAAGACTGCTGGTGGTGGTGAGGTTTCTGCTGCTGTTACTGATGATGATTACAATACTGTTGTCAATGATGATAATGGTGATGATGATGATGATGATGATGATGATGATGATGATGATGATGATGATGATGATGATGATGATGGTGGTGGTGACGATGATGATGATGGTGATAATGATGATGATGGTGTAAATTTCAAGTCATCGAAATGATTGCGATTGTCATGTTGACAAACATGGGCTGGGGAAGTAATTATAAGGTATATATATATATATATCGTATACATATGCATATACATATACATATACGTATACATGTACATGTTCATATACATATACATATACATATACATACACATACACACACATATCTATCTATCTATCTATCTATCTATTTATCTATCTATCTATCTATTTATCTATCTATCTATCTATCTATCTACATGTATATGTATATATATATATATATATATATATATATATATATATACATATACATATACATATACATATATATATTTTGTACTCCATAAACTTCTTTAAGATACAGTATGTACGTCAAGGTTTTAAACTGTCATCGATAAAACGAAGTTGAAAATCAGAAGAAAAACAAGACAAAACAACAAAACAAACAAACAAAAAACAGACACGCTCTAGCCATTATAATATTCTCTTTTTTTTTTATTAAAACAACAACAACAACAACAACAATAAACCACATAAAATCTAGATGTTCTCCAAGTCACCGAGATCTTTGCAAGAGCTTTTAGACTCAAACAACATTTTGTATACGTTAGGCACAATGGCACCTGCCGCAACAGTAAACACAGGTATCAAATGTTGTCAGAAGTTTGTAACAAAACGCTGTCTATTGGATACTCCTGAACAAGTGTTGATTGTATAGGCACTGTTCAAAGTCCACGTGATCTTGACTACTGAGCTTGTCTGACATATACTTGAGTATTGGTGACAGCTTGATATTCCACAGCCGTGACTAAAATTGAATAAAGACCTCCACGTAAAGAGCTGAGAAAATCTTGTTCACACACTTGCGTCAAACACTGAGAGAGAGAGAGACAGACAGATAGACAGGTGGATGGACAGACATATAGACACACATACACAAACACAACACACACACACACACTTAATACACACACACACACACACACACACACACACACACAAAACACACACACACACACATAGAGCGCGCACACACACAGAGCGCGCATACACACAGACCGTGCACACACACACACACACACACACACACACACACAAACACACACACACACACACACATAGAGCGCGCACACACACAGAGCGCGCATACACACAGACCGTGCACACACACACACACACACACACACACACACACACACACACACACACACACACACACATAAGACACATACCTCTCTTCAGCTGACATGAAACAATGCCCCTGCACCACCATCATCCCTTTCTTCAAATGGAGGTTGAAATAAAATAAAAAGCTGATAAAAGAAAAAGAACAGACGTAATCAAATACGAAACCGGAAAATCATGAGAGCAAAAGACAAACACTCAGACAAAAAAAGAAAAACGTTTATGGACATGTGAAAGACAGATGGAATTTACAATAACAGTGAGAAAAGAAGAAATTCGTAAGACACAAAGGAAAAAAAAAAAAGAAGGAATAGGAATGGAAAAACACAACCAGTAAGAGAGAATATAAAAGAAAAAAAAGAAAAGAACAGAAGAAATCTAATGAGGAAAGGGAAAAATGAAACTTATCAATGACGACTATAACGACAGCAACAACAACAACAACAACAACAACAACAGCAGCAGCAACAGCAACAGTAACAATAATAGCAACAACAACAATGACAACAACAACAACAATAAAAAAAAAAACCACAAAAAAACAATACCGACATCACAAAGATAGCAATAATGACAATGACAACGACAATGACAACGGTGACGACGATGACAACATGGACAACAACACAACGACAACAATAATAATAAAAGAAGAACAACAACAACGACAACAATATCAACGACATACGATCCATCTCTAAGCCTGGCAATTGCTAGGGACTCAAAATGACGGATCAGTGATATGACGACGATGCGCATGATCGCTCACGAGCCGTGGAATTAGAAGGAAAGGCTTAACTTCTTTTGTCATTTCCATGAGCTCCAGTTGGGTTTGTTGTGCCCACTGGAAGATGTTTCAAAAGCTGGAAACTGCTCATAAAAAGCAGATTAAAAAAAACTATAAAAACAGAAAGTGTGTGTGTGTGTGTGTGTGTGTGTGTGTGTGTGTGTGTGTGTGTGTGTGTGTGTGTGTGTGTGTGTGCGCGAGCGCGCTCATGTGCGTAAGTATGTGTATGCGCTCGAGCATGCTACGTGTGTATGTGTGCAAGAGAGAGAGAGATGAGAGAGAGAGAGCGGCAGAGACAGAGAGAGACAGACAGAGACAGACAGAGAGACAGAGAAGACAGACAGACAGAGAGACAGACGACAGACGGGAGACAGACAGACAGAGAGAGACAGAAGACAGAGAGAGACAAGGAGACAGACAGAAGACAGACAGAGAGAGACAAGCGGACAGACAGACAGACAGACAGCAGACAGTCAGACAGATAGACAGACAGACAGACAGACAGACAACAGACAGACAAAGAGACAGTGAGCCAGAGAACGAGGAAATGAATAAACGAATAAACGAACAAACGAATCAATGGATGACTCGACCAATCCATCATTGAATAAATCAACTGTCCTTCAATAACCTTGATGTTCTAACAGTAGAGACAATACCATTCGTCAATTATCCATCTTCAAATTGCCATTGCTAGAATTCCAATCGATACATCAAGCTGTCCTTCTGGTTGTGGGAAACATGGGAATTGCCAGTGTCATTGGCTGAGGCCTCAGATACGGAGAAGAGGTTCTTACAGAAACAGATTAAAAACAAAATATACGCCAATGACTGACATTGATGTCAGATCTGTGAGCCATCAACACACGTAATGTACATGCAGTATATGGACACGCGTTCCAGACTGCAAGCAGAACAAATCCGAACAAAGCATGCGTCCGTTTGTTTCCACTTTACTTCATCCGCGTTTCCTGGATCACTGTCTTCGGTGGCTGTAAAGCAATCGTTTTGGGTTTGTTTCGTTTTGTTTTTGTTTTGTTTTGCTTTGCTTTGGTAATAAAAGCAGCACTAGTAGTAGTAGTAGTAGTAGTAGTAGTAGTAGTAGTAGTAGAGTAGAAGAAGCAGCAAGAGTAGTAGTAGTAGTTGTTGTCGTGGTCGTCACAGTCGTAGTAGTAGTAATTGTAACAGTAGCAGTAGAAGCGATAGTATAATAGTAGCAGTAGCAGCGATAGTAACAGCAGCAGCTGAGTTAGTAGCATCAACAGTTGGAGTGGTATTAGTGGTGTTGGTAGTAGTAGTCTAATAGAAGTAGCAGTGGGTGTACTACTGGTGAGTTGCACTGCAGTTTATACTGGTAATCAGAAACACACACACACACACACACACACACAGCACACACACACACACACAACACACACACACACGCACACACACCACCACACCAACACATACACAGCGCGCTTTTGGACTTTGTATGGGTGATGCTTAAGGTAGTGGCAGTGGTCATTACAGTTGTGGTGGAGACATTCGTAGTTGTAGCACTAGCAATAAAGTTGTAGTAGTAGTGGTAACTGTGATAGTAGTAGTAATGGTAATAGTAGTAGTATCGATAGCGGTAGTAGTAGTAATGCATGCAGTAGTAATAGTAGTATTTATAACAGTAGTAGAAGTGATGGTTGTAGGAGAAGCTGCTGCTGCACCAATAGTAATAGAATAACTGCATAGTGTTCACGTAATAGTTGTGGATGCAGAAGTACAAAAAATAGTACTGGTAGTTTCAGTTTCACTTTCAGTCTCTCTTAATGGCGACCTCGTGCTTGGAATATATTCCATATGCTCTGACCCCACGGTGCCACAAGTAAGTAATGGCAATAGACATAATTGTAGACGTGTACGTAATAATAATAGTTGCATTGATGGTTGGAAACCCAAATCTGTATCTGGACATCGAGAGCAAAGATAATATCTCGACGACATTTGTAGCTGTTGCTGTTGCTGCTGCTGCTGAGGATGGTGAAAACGATGATGATGATGTTTATGACGATGATGATGGTGATGGCAATGATGATTTCATTGCCATTAAGTAATTAGCCATAATTATTCATAATATGAATGGGTCATGAAATTAACTGTAGTGTTATTAGCATCACTTGTATGTGTGTGTGTGTGTGTATGTGTGTGTGTTCGTTCGTTCTTTGATTTAACGTCTGTTCACTATGAGTGATATTAGACGTTCTGAGGTTCAGGTCAAGTCTCCATATGTGTCTGGAGCTGTTGTGTTGTGTACAGGAGGCTCCGGTCGCTGATGTTATCATTGGGAATGTTCCTCTGTGTGTGAGTGTGGTGTTGTGTGTGTGTGTGTGTGTGTGTGTGTGTGTGTGTGTGTGTGTGTGTGTGCGCGTATATGTAGTGTATGTGTATGTATGTGTGTGTGTGTGTGCGTGTGTTGTGTGTGTGTGTGTGTGCGTGCGTGTGTGTGTGTGTGTGCGTGTGTATGTGTATGTGTGTGTGTGTGTATGTTGTGTGTGTGTGTGTGTGTGTTGTGTGTGTGTGTGTGTGTGTGTGTGTGTGTGTGTGTGTGTGTGTGTGTGTGTGTGTGTGTGTGTGTGACTGTGTCAGTCACTCGCAATATTTCTATATTATTTTGTGTTCCGTAACTCTCTTGTCAGCACGTTTATGTCAGGTTTCACTTTTGTTGTCACCAAAATAGAAACAGAATTACAGCAGAGGCAGAAGGAAAAAAATATGACAGAAAGGAAACGACCAAGTAAAGAAAGGGTGTAAACAGGATTAGTAAGTTCAAAACTGCAACACGAATTAGCCAACTGAAAATTTAAAGAATGAGAAACACCGGAAGAACAGAGGGGAAGGCAAATTACTTCTACAGCAACTGAAAGAGAAAACGACAAATAAAAAACAAGGAAAAGAAAGGATAATGATAAAACAAACAAACAAAACTACCAAAACAAACAAACAGAACTGTCAAAACAAAGAAACAAAACTGTCAAAACAAAGAAACAAAACTACCAAAACAAACAAATAAACAAAAAAAACACAAAAAGAAAGGAACAAAACTGACCAAACAATGATTGAATGAATGAATTAACGAATAAATGAACGAAAGAACGAACGAACGAACGAATGAATGAATGAATGAATGAATGAGTGAATAAATGAATAAATGAATGAATGAGTGAATGAATGAATGAATGAATGAATAAAATGAATGAATGAATATGAAACTAAAAAAAAAAAGGCAAATGTGAAATAACAACGAAGAAAATAACAAACTGAAAAAAACCTCATAGATAACAGTTACAAACTTTTGACTTTTGCTATTGAGTGTACCGCCTAAATTTTTTGTTTAGTTCTCTGCAAAACATCCAAAATATTAACCCCATAATATGTCTTATGTTTAAAACACAACAGACAAAAACGTATCATCATAACCCAACTGTTTCCACTATACACCCCTATTTCTTTGCCTTTCTTGCTTCTTCATCCCTCTTGCTTCCTGGCTCTGCTTACTTCTTTTCGTACCATGCATCACGATAAGCATCTATCTTATACATCACGATTATCATAGTGACATTCTGTTATAGCATAAACAAACATGACATATAAAAAGGAATTATAAACTAATCTCCTATCCTTTCATCCATATCTCATGTATGTTTATACTGTCACTGAAACCCATACGTGGAAGCACAGCATGCACGTGTTAACGCTTACGCGTACACACACACACACACACACACACACACATACACACACACATACACACACGCATGCACACACACATACACACACACG
>CM060307.1:65419652-65424652 GCA_030674185.1 Monoplex corrugatus
TTTCTCTCTCTCTGTTTCTCTCTCTCTCTTTTCTTTCTCTCTCTCTCTGCTTATGCCACTACCCTCTGAACTAAAAATGGCTTCTTCTTGTGAGACCTCTTTCTCTCTCTCTGTGTCTGTCTCTGTCTGTCTGTCTCTGTCTGTCTGTCTGTCTGTCTGTCTGTCTCTCTCTCTCACTCTCTCGCTCCTTCTCTTTTTCTCCCTCTGTCTCTTTTCTTTTCTCTGTCTCTGTCTTTGTCTGTGTGTCTGTGTGTCTGTGTGTCTGTCTCTATCTGTTTGTCTCTTTCTCTCTTTTTTTTTGTTTTTATTTCTCTCTGTCTGTCTTCTCTCTCTCTCTCTCTCTCACACACACACACTCTCTCTCTCTCTCTCTGTGTCTCTGTGTCTGTCTGTCTGTCTCTCCCCTCTCTCTCTCTCTGTCTGTCTGTCTCTCTTTTTTTTTTTGGTTTCTCTTTGTCTGTCTGTCTCTCTCTCTCTATGTGTCTCTGTCTCTGTCTGTCTCTGTCTTTCTCTCTCTCTCGCTCTCTCGCTCTCTCTCTCTCTCTCTCTCTGTCGCTCTCTCTGGTTCTGTCTCTCTCCCTTTCTCCATGTATCCCCTGTTCCCGTCTTCCTCAGCCACCAAAACTAGTTACCTACACGACAGCATCAGTGAGATGAGAGAGAGGCAAGACTCCAGGGATCGGGGGGCCAGCCGCGTGCGTACACGCGCTAACATCAACAGGACGAAGTTTGTGGCCACAGGCCGCCAGTTGCCGTGTGCTGCTGTTTTCCCCCCCTAAGTTGCTCACAACTGATTTACTGCCTGCAGCTTGTTGTGTCTTTTCTCGGCTCCTTGTGGTTTTTATTTTACACCGCTCGTCGCCACTCTCAGGGGGGAACTGTTGACCGTTTGGGGGGCCATTTTGAGTAGCGTAAAAGTTTTGTTGAATTTGGGAGAAAGCTTCAAGATCTGTTGAAAAAATAATAACATTTACAGCCTTTTTGTCTTTTCCAAAAAAAGTTAGGTGGATCAACCTTTTTGTTCGTTTTAGTGGTTTAATGATTGATGGACATCTGGAAAAGAGCCATGTCTGTATGTGGGGTTTTCTAAGATAAAAAAATAAATAAATAAAGAGTAGAGAGAAACGTGATGCACCAAGGCAGAAACTCAGACTTTATGTAAAAACTCAGACTTAATGTGACTGGTGTGTGCTTTCTCATTTCTGCATAGAAACTTGAAAATACTGTAATACAGACACAACTGTCTTTTCCGGAAAGGAAAAAAACCGAACATTTTTTGTTCGAATAACTAGTGTCTAAATCCAAATACATTAAGGCAATTGCTCACGTATTGATAAGAAAAGACGCCGATTACATCCAAAGGCATCGCTGTTATACGCTGCTTTGTAGATTTAAAACAAGCTAGATTGTTGATATAATAAGCTCAATTTCTGACGACCTGACGCGTATTCAGCATATGGAACAATTCTGATTTACTAATGCTAGTGTGCTATTGGATTTAATGTCTTAGATAAGCAGAGACTTGTTTGGTAAATAGTTACATAAATAGAACTATTAACAGTTAGGGGAAGTTTATACAACCTAATCTGAAATCCACCACGCCGGTGTCAGAACAAGAAGTGTTTGATTACAGCTGAACACAGTTGTACTGATTTGTGGCTTACGTTGACTTTTTCTCATATTGTCGACATCTTTTGATTGGTGTCATCTGTTAAGGTAAGTTTCCTTTTTTTGTTTTTGTTTTTGTTTTTCTTTGTTTTGTTTTGTTTTTGTTTGTTTGTTTGTTTGTTTTTTGGGTTTTTTGGTGGTGGTTGTGGGGGGAGGTGGATGGGTGGGTCGGTGTTTTGGGTATTTTGCTTTTATGAATGTTGCTGTGAATTGTTTTATGTTTATGAGTATATTGCCGTGAATTGTTTTACTTTTGTTTGTTTGTTTCTGTCCTTCTTTCTTTCTTTCTTTCTTTTTTTCATTGTTGCTTTCGATTTTCGGTTCTTTTTCGTTGTTTTATCTATTTTCAAAGAATCTTGATGGATCAATCTTTTTTTTATGGGATTCGCATATGCACGTTGTTTTTGTCCACGCTCTGCAGGCGGCATGTTGCTGCATAGTCAGCACGCCGTCTTTGCAGGACGTAAATGCTGAGTGTTTTCAACTGCATATTTAATGTTCTGCATGTGCTGAAACTCCTCCGCCCCCACCCCCCCACCCCTCTCGCTCTCTATCTATTGTCTGTCTGTCTGTCTGTTTCTTTGTCTTTCTTTGTTTCTTTCTCTGTGTCTTTCTTTTTCTCTCTCTCTTCTTTTTCTCTCTCTTCTTCTCTCTGTCTCTATCTTTCTCTTTCTCTTCATACTTTTCAATATTCAAGTATTCGTTTTGAGCAGGAACGAATCATTGCTCTCCTTGTATATTTCAATGTGCACAATGCACATCTTTATGGAGAAATGAATACATTAAACATAACCGATAGCATACGGCCTGCCTTGTAACAGGCAAAAAGTCGATATCAATTCTTTAATATTTCCCTATCTAAACATGTTTGCTTTGAACTAACAAAATCATTAAATCTTTACCAACCTCACCCATGTTGTTATATAATTAAACGCTTTATCTCACCAGTTGTCATGATTATCTTCAATAAACACCTCACGCAATGTCTCTAGAATTATATGGTGTCATATCGAACTTTCCAAACTGTCTGGAATCGATTTGCAAGCTGTGTGCGTGAAAAAAAAATGTTTCTCTAACGCAAGCTATCTTGGCTTTCCACTGTAAGTTCCCACCCAACATTCTATCCTAAAGGTTTTTGATGACTAATAATAAAAACCAGAAAAACACGAAAATAGAATCATAACGCATATTTAATACAACAAGACAAGACAGGCGCAAATTTTTCGGCCAACTGGCCTTTGTCAAGCGTGAATGTAAGATCACATACAAACACTAAATACAAACTTAGGAGAAAAAGACTGAAACTTCCCTGCTGCTTCGTCCAGTGGGAGAAGAGGACTAAGTTGGCCGAAAATTTGCGCCTGTCTTGTCTTGTTGTATTGAATACGCGTTCTGATTCTATTTTCGTGTTTTTCTGGTTCTTTGTTTGCTTGAACGCGGGCAGTCGCAATTGTTTTGGACTGATAATAAATTGTTCACAACCTATCTTGAATGTTATCACGCCATCTTTATCCTCGGTATTAATTGTCAGCTATCAGAGAACAGAGGACATCTTGCAATGAAGCGTGAAACGTAATTATAAATCTTTGAAAAGCTGTATCGAAAACAAACAGTTGTTAATGGAAAACCATGCTGTAATACCTGCTGGCTTGCATACAACGCTAATGACCGTGATCTGACACCATGCTCCAGTCTTAAATCAAAACACAATGGTTTTGAACACAATGGTCCGAAGGAATTTTCTTTTGATAATGTTTGTGTTTGTTTTGCCCGTAAGGGTGAGCACAATTGGATTACAGTTACAAAAAGTTAAAGACACGCACGCACACGCGCGCGCGCACACACACACACACAACATACACACACGTGCATGCGCGCGCGAGCGTGCACACACACACACACACACACACATACACACAGAAACTCTCTCTACACACACACACACAACACACACACACACACACACACACACAACATACATACATACACATACATACTTACATACACACATGCACAAACACACAGAGGAGAGAGAGAGAGAGAGAGAGAGAGAGAGAGAGAGAGAGAGAGAGAGCGAGAGAGAGAAAGAGAGAGAGAGGAGAGAGAAAGAGAGAGAGAGAGAAACTCACACACACACACACACATGAACACACACACACATACACACATACACACACACACACACACACACACACACACACACACACACACACACACACACACACACACACACACACACACACACACACACAATCTTTGTCAGTTGAAATTTCAAAATCATTGGTTCACAGTCCTGTTAATGCATTGCTTTAAGTTTATGATATTTATACTTTAGCGTTCAAATTTTCCCTTCACATTGTTGATGTTAATTGTTAGTGTTCATTGTTAGTGTTAAGATCCTGTTCCATATCTTTATTTTCCCACCTGCTTATGTCTCTTACTCTGTCTCCCCTCTGATCCAACCCGCCCAACTCTCATCCTCCATTTTTCCCCCGTCTAATATCACTCATAGTGAAAAGACGTTAAATCAAAGAACGAGCGAACACACACACACACACACACACACACACACACACACACACACACACACACACACACACACACACATACACACACACACACACCGCACGCACGCACGCACGCACGCACGCACCACAACAACACAAAAAACAATTATATAGGAAATGTTAATAGGCACTTAGAAAGTGCCATGAATACAATTAACCTTCTCAACTGCATACTGCTGCAAAGGGCGTTGATATTTCCAACAAAACAATCATTCATTTGGTGACAGTAATCACTGACTCAATATTTGCCCATGTTGGTTGGATTTGTACCTCTGAAGAATAATGTTCGTGATAGCTTTTCTGCCGTTTGTGGATTATGATACCTTAGAGGAGAGGAAGAGAAGAAAGAAAGAAAAAAAAAAAGATCAAATCATTATTTTATTATAAAAGAAAACCAAAAAATCCAGCGTGTGTACTTCTCAAGGTCAATGTGACCTCAAATAAGCGTCCGCAGTAATGTAAAACGGGGACAATGTAGATTATCACAAAAGTAAGAACATAATGTAAGTAGTGTTAGAAGTTCCAGGAGAAAAGTATTGTTCACACACCGCCCTCGAAAAAGATTGATTTTAGGCCTTTTTCTCTTATTAACTAACTAACATAACTCTTGAGAGTAGGAGTTATCTCCCATGTAGAATTTCTCAAATCCAAAACAGTTTGCGCTACCCATTCAGCTAGCATAGACGCAGCTGCAAGGCATAAAATTGTAAGCTCAGAACATTCCCTAAAAAAGGAATGCCCAAGTCTACCCCTATACCCTGCAAC
>CM060307.1:65429652-65432152 GCA_030674185.1 Monoplex corrugatus
GACCCCACACGTATACACATGCACGCACGCGAGTGCGCGCGCAAACACACACACACACACACACACACACACACACACACACACACACACACACACACCACACACACACACATACATATATACATATACATATATATATGTATGTATACATATATGTATATATATACGTATATACAAATATATATATATGCAAATGTATATATATATATATATACGTATATATATGTATGTATACTGATGCTGTCTGATAGATATATATGTACATATATATACGCGCCCTAATATATAGAAAAAGGGAAAGATGATATAATGATATCTAAGGGGTTGTAGATAGACATTTGCAAAGAACATACAATATCGTGACCGTGTAACATTGATGTAGAACCAAGGCAAATAAATGCCATACATTTGGTTCTACATCTTAATTTTTAAAGGTCCAAGGTGCTTGTGGAATTATTCTGGAGTATGATGCTATCTTGATGTGTGTTGATGTGAATTCCCCCTCTCATCAATAATTGAACTTGAGTTGGCTACAGCTACATGGATGGCAAGTCATTATGTATGTGCTGTTATAGGATAGTGCTGTCTACACCTGATATTTTGTGTGGATGGTTTCATGCAATATCAATCAATGGTTTGTTACTACAGACATGTAGAATGAGTAAATTCTGTAGGTCAAATATTTCAAGCCGTCATAATCAAAGGTGATGACTTTAGTTACGCCAATTAGTTGTCGCTATTGTGACCTAAACAGAACGTTGAATGCAGCAAAGAGAATTGGAAAGTCAAACTATCTTCTCCACCCTATCTTGTGAAGCAAACGTTTAGTGTTAAACATATGAATAAGGAAAAGTCAATCTTCTGCCTTATATGCCTTTCAGCGGTCCCGATTGAACGTTTTCCTTTTTCATGTTTCTGCTTTTCCCAGTCGCATGTTGAGCACTAGTCAGAGGATCTTCTCTACGCTTATTAATCTCACGTTAACTATTGCGTTGTGCAGTCGCCTGGTAAGTCAATGGCTGCCATTGTTCTGAATATATGTGTATGGCTCCACAAACCATGACACGATGTTGATATATTGTAGCATGTATGGCACAGATTGTGTGTGTGTGTGTGTGTGTGTGTGTGTGTGTGTGTGTGTGTGTGTGTGTGTGTGTGTGTGTGTGTGTGTGTGAGTGTGTGTGTGTGCGTGTGTGTGTGTGTGTGTGTGTGTGTGAGTGAGTGTGTGTGTGCGTGCGTGCATGTGTGTGTGTGTGTGTGTGTGTGTGTGTGTGTGTGTGTGTGTGTGTGTGTGTGTGTGTGTGTGTATGTGAGCAACTTCCAAGGGGTCTTTTCACGTCCGTGCTTACTTGCGCTCACATTCTATTGTATGCATTTATTCAAGCATAAACTAGTATGTGGATATTTGTACATGAGCAGAATGCATCGTCATGCACGCAAGCAGACCCAGATTGAGTAGACAAACGTAGGAACAATCTCCCATCTGACAGACATCTCTGTCTCTGTCTCTCTCTGTCTCTCTGTCTGTCTGTCTGTATCTCTGTCTGCCTGCATGCCTGTCTGTCTGTCTGTCTGTCTCTATCTATCTATCTATCTATCTATCTACCTATGTCTCTATCTATCTATCTATCTATCTATCTTATGAGTGATCTACTTGTGTCTGCCTCCATCAAGACTGTCTCGTTTGTTTTCTTTGCTGTCCATGGGGGGGACTCTCAACATTCTTCTTAGAAACCACATCTCATCTGCCTCAATCTTATTCTGGCTTTGTAGGTTGACTGCCCACGCCTCACAACCACACAACATCATCAGTAGGAAAAGACTGGCAACATTTATAGGCCATTTTATGAGGAGAGGGGATTAGAGCACCTGGTCACAACAGGAAAGCTGGAGGGAAAAGAGCACCAGGTAGACCCAGGGAAAAAATATTGGATGGACTTGCAGAGTGGCTGAGGACAGAGAGAGTGGAAGATGCGTTTGCGGCAATAAGAAATAGATGCGTATGGAGGGCCATGATCACCAACGCCATGTGGCAGGGCACTTGATGATGATGATGATGATGATGATTATGATGATGATGATGACTGTGTTCTAAACAGAACGTTGAATGCATCAAAGAGAATTGGAAACACAACCTATCTTCTCCACTTATCTTATCAAGCAGATGTTTTACGTTAACATATGAATAAGAAAAAGTCAATATGCAGTCTTCTGCCGTATATGCCTTTCAGCGGTTACAATTCAACGTTTTCCTTTTTTCATCTTTCTGCTTTTCCCAGTTGCATGTTGAGCACTAGTGTGGACATTATCTACGCTCATTAATCTCACGTAAGTATTGGGTTGTGCAGTCAGCCTGGTAAGTCAATAGCTGCCATTGTTCTGACAAGATGTTTATAGTTCCACAAACCATGACACGATGTTGATGTATTGTAGCATGTATGGCATAGATCTGTGTTGTTGTGTGTGTGTGTGTGTGTGTGTGTGTGTGTGTGTGTGTGTG
>CM060307.1:65439652-65444652 GCA_030674185.1 Monoplex corrugatus
CAAAAATACACATTGAAAGAAAAAAAAAACAGGGGTGGGGGTGGGGGGAGCGGCACAAGACTGTGGGAAGGCAGTGTCACTGTCGTTGGAAAGTGTATCTCAGAGGTCTGCTATGACCAAAGAGGCACAACTCCACAATGATAATTATACAAATAAGAGGCACAACTCCACAAACGATGATTATGTAAACAACAGGCACAACTCCACAAACGATAATTACATAAACAAGAGGCACAACTCCACAAACGATAATTATACAAACAAGAGGCACAACTCCACAAACGATAATTATGTAAACAACAGGCACAACTCCACAAACGATAATTACATAAACAAGAGGCACAACTCCACAAACGATAATTATACAAACAAGAGGCACAACTCTACAAACGATAATTATGTAAAACAAGAGGCACAACTCCACAAACGATAATTACATAAACAAGAGGCACAAGTCCACAGACGATAATTATGTAAACAACAGCACAACTCAACAAACGATAATTATGTAAACAACAGGCACAACTCAACAAACGATAATTATGTAAACAACAGGCACAACTCAACAAACGATAATTATATAAACAACAGGCACAACTCAACAAACGATAATTATGTAAACAACAGGCACAACTCAAACGATAATTATGTAAACAACAGGCACAACTCCAAAACGATAACTACACGAACAAGAGGCACAACTCCAAAAACGATAACTATGCAAATAAGAGGCACAACTCAACAAGCAATAATTATGCAAACAAGACGCACAACACCACAAGCGATAATTATGCAAACAAGAGGCACGACTCTACAAACGATAACTATGCAAACAAGAGGCACGACTCTACAAACGATAATTATGCAAACAAGAGGCACAACTTCACAAGCAAGACTTATACAAACAAGAGGCACAACCCCACAAGCGATAATTACACAAGCATGTTTAGAAGTGTCAGCATAATCACATTTCTAAAACGTTTATCAAGAGACTCTCCTTTTTTTCCAGAATGCATAACAGTCTTGCCCATAATCACAGATAAGTAATATCCACGCACATAAGCTGTAAGATTTGGATCAGTGTGTTATGGAAACAGTTTACAAAAATTACTGATCTCATAGCAGTTTATAGAAAGGTCTTGATCATTGACGGTACTGCTGAAAGAAAACATAATTTCATTAAGTTGATCATCAAAATAAATGCATCAGAATCACGCACACAGACAGACACACACACACACACACACACACACACACACACACACACACACACACACACACACACACACACACACACACACACACACACACACACACACAACACACACACACAAACACACACACACACAGACACACACATACACACACACACACACAGACACACACAGACACACACACACACAGACACCACACACACACAACACACAACACACACACACACACACACACACACACAGACTGAAATTATATAGCATGGCCATCTCGTTTTGCTTCCTCCACCCACATCCCTACACCCCCCTCCTCTTCTCGTTATTTCGTTTTATGTCCCTCCTTAACCTCTTTACCGTCACTCATTGATCTCACGTAACTAATGAACTGTGCAGTCAGCCTGGTGAGTAGACCACGTCAACGTTGTGAAGTGAGGCCAACCGCCATGACATGTTTGTTTTATGCACTGTGGCTTGTACTGCCCTGACAACATGTGTGCCAGCAACTTACAGGGGGGGGAGGGGGGTCCTATCCATGCAATACTGGTTTCCACACGTACACGATTCATTGTTGACGCTCGTTCAAGTGTGCATGTATACCTTGGCATACGAGCGTGTTGTCACGCACGTGTAGGTCTGAATTATATGCAGGCAGACATTGGGCCCACATGCATTGAGGCGTGTGCTTGTGTGCATGGATGCACAGGCACACAGAGAGGCCTGAACATTAACATAAACGCACATACACATACACGCACGCGCACACAGAGATGCACACATTCACACATACTGACACACACATAAACACACACACACACATACATATACATGCACGTACGTGCACACAGACTGTACACATGTTCACACACACACACAGCACACACACACACACACACACACACACACACACATACACACACACACAACACACACACTAAAACACACACACACTAAACACACACAGCACACACACACACACGCACACACACACGCACGTACGCACAAATAAGCCGTTCTATGCGGACAGAAGATGATGTCTAGTTAAATTCTTTTAAACATTAAGATAAAACGACACATTCCTATGCCTTCTAAGAAGAGCATGTTCTGTGTCAGCAGCATATACTAAAAGAGTCCCTGCATTCCCACGGGCAGAACCAACTGACCTAACAGGACCACAAAGACAGAACAAAGATAGACGATGCTACCATCAAGAAACAGCCATGAGCAGTCCAATATTTTTCAAGGCATGACCACAAACGCCAGATAAAATTGAAACAGCAGAGCAGTTTGCAGAGAGCGACAGTTCTTTAATTAAAACGGCGTCTCTCTCCTTGCGTGAGTATGAATGCATGAATGCAACTCACTCCTCCTCTGCTCGATAAGAGTTTGATTCACTTTACAAATCATGGTAATCTTCCTGAATGCAAGAGGACTAGGGTTAATACTAGGGCGATGGTAAAGAATAGAGGAACAACTGATGTGCGGGAATAATTACGCGCGCTTGCACAACACACACACACACACACACACCACACACACACACACACACACACACACACACACACACACACACACACACACACACACACACACACACACACACACGATTCTCTTCTCTCTCTTTTCTCTCTGTCTGTCTGTCTGTCTCTCTCTCTCTCTTCTCTGACTCTCTGTTTCTCTCTCTCTCTCTCTCTCTCTCTCTCTCTCTCTCTCTCTCTCTCTCTCGTGTGTGTGTGTCTCGGTCTCGGTCTCTGTCTCTGTCCGACTCTCTCCGTTTCTCTTCCTCTCTCCCATCTCTCTGTCTCCGTCTCTGTCTCTCTGTCTCTCTCTCGCTCTGTCTCTCTCTCTCCCCTCTCACTCGTTCTCAAAAGACAAATTAATGTACATGTATATATGGAATGAGAGAATGGTTATGTACGTACACAGACAAACGTGAACACTACCGAACATCAATGCTTTATCAGAACGTATACGTGGTTTAGTCATCATTCTAAGCCGCTATTGGCTCAAGGCAAGGACTTGTCAAGCGCGTCGTTGCTATCTTGATACGTATTGATGGAAATTCTTCACTCCATCAATTATTTAACTCCTTTTTATGGATAGAATTGCATGGAGGATCGATTGATTGCTGCTACTTCAGGAGACAACTTGATGCTTTGTGCGATACAGTTAACAGTGTTCTGTGAATTATTATATGGTATTTCAACAGTGTAGTGGTACATGAAGCTTTCACTATAAATTCAGTGAAGGTAAAATTTGTCAGAAGATCTCGTCTTGTGCAATATAGATTATCCCCGTTGCAGAAGTTGTCTTTATCTTAACTTTAGCAGGAAATGAAACACAAATTTGAAATTAGATTTTACAGTTCGGAATTTGGTTCAAGAGGGAATCGTCACGCTGAGATAAGTCCATACGTGCTACAACCAAATTTGCCAGCAGTCATCTGACAGACTCCTTGAGACTGCACAAAACCCTATGCGTTTTTAAATGGGGAGGTGAACGGATCCTATGAAACAATGACAGCACAAGAATATTTGAGTCATTAAGAAGACTGACAGCGAATAAACATATTTTTATATTGTTGGATGGGTCTGAACTTAAGACGTAAGATCTTGAAACTTTAGGCATTAAACATCAGTTATTGAAACTCTTGAAGCTCATGTGTAGGACTGACATAAGGTTAAAAATTGTAGATATGGTACCATATATGCCTTCTTTCTGCTTCATGCATACTTCTTCTCTCTATGTCTCCCTCATTCTCTCTGTCTCTCTGTCTCTGTCTCTGTCTCTCTCTCTCTCTCTCTCCCCGCTCTCTCACATTGTCTCTTTCTCTCTCTGTTTCTCTCTCTTTGTCTCTGTCTCTCTGTCTCTGTCTCTCTCTCTGTGTCTCTCAGTCTCTCTGTCTCTCTCTCTCTCTCGCTCTCTCTCTCTGTCTCTGTCTGTCTCTCTTTGTCTCTCTCTCTCTCAGTCTCTCTGTCTCTCTGTCTCTCTCTTTCTCTCTCTGTCTCTCTCGCTCTGTCTCTCTCTTTCTCTCTCTCTCTATCTATGTCTCTCTCTGTCTCTCTCGCTCTCGCTCTCTCTTCTCTCTCTCTCTTTCTCTCTGTCTCTCTGTCTTCTCTGTCTCTTCTCTCTCTCTCTCTCTCTCTCTTCTCTGTCCGTCTCTCCCTCTCATCTTTCCAGTCTCACCCTCTCTTCCCACCCCTCCTCGTTCGTTCACACACTCTCTCTCTCTATCTCTGTCTCTCTCTTCTATCTCTCTCTCTATCTCTCTCTCTTGTCTATCTCTCTCTCTCTTTTCTATCTCTCTCTCTTTGTCTATCTCTCTCTCTGTGTCTATCTCTCTCTCTTTGTCTATCTCTCTCTCTCTCTCTCTGTCTATCTCTCTCTCTCTGTCTATCTCTCTCTCTCTCTCTGTCTATTTCTCTCTCTCTATCTCTCTCTCTTTGTCTCTACTCTCTCTCTCTCTGTCTATCTCTCTCTCTCTGTCTATCTCTCTCTCTGTTCTATCTCTCTCTCTTATCTCTCTATCTCTGTCTATCTCTCCCTCTCTGTCTATCTCTCTCTCTCTATCTCTCTCTGTTTCTCTCTCTCTGTCTTCTGTCTGTCTCTCTCTCTCTGTCTGTCTCTCTCTCCCCCTCCTCTCTCCCCCCCTCTCTCTCCCTCTCTCTCTCTTTCTCTCTCTCTCTCCAGTATCCTGAATCTCCTCAGCAGCCTTTCTCCCATTCCTTAGTCTCTTGTAACTGACATTATTTGTAGTTAGACCAGCATACACACTGTAGCCACGGTTCTGAC
>CM060307.1:65449652-65469652 GCA_030674185.1 Monoplex corrugatus
TGATGACGTTCCCACAAAACAACTGTTTTTGTTGAAACATGTTTCTTTTTTCTTTAATTTCATTTTTGAATGCGTCAGGAACGAACAACAAAAAAGAAACCTTTACAGATACGCAGCCAGAGATGTTTCTGAAAGGCTTATGCAAATAATGTTTTCGACTGCAAGTACTTACGGACCAATTTAGTACGAATCTTTACAACAACAAACACAAAAAAACAAAAAAAAAACTACCAACCCCTCCTCGCATTTAATTTCCTATCGTCAAAATTTCTATGGATAAACACTAACCAGTCGCTATGCTTCTTGCTATTTAAATGCTTCCTTTTCTCTTTTCTTTGTTGTTTTTTTTTCTCCTCCTTTTTCGGCTTTATAAAGACACTTAAAACCAGTAGAAAAAGAATGTGATAAATCAGAAGGCAATCACCCATTTTTTTGCTCTTATGTTGTCTTGGCAGCAAAGGCTTCCCATTCAAACAAATTCTTTTAATTGAGAAGCACTTCAGGGTTAACAAATTGTCCTTTCGTGATTTCTGGAGAAAATCGAAGAGTTATTTTATGTTTATGCAGGGTGAATAAACGCGCCATGTCAAAGATTTGTCTTCCTCTCTATACTTGAGGCCTGCTGCCGTGTGGCATGTAACACAAATGTATGTACATGTGTTTTCTGAAATCAGTGCCCCCCCTCTCTCTCCTCTCTCTCTCTCTCTCTCTCTCTCTCTCTCTCTCCTCTCTCCTTCCTCTCTCTCTCTCTCTCTGTCTCTCTCTCTCCTCTCCTCTCTCTCTCTCTCTCTCTCTTTGCCGCCTCTCTCACTCTCTCTGTTGTGTGTGTGTGCATGTGTTTGTGTGTTTGTGTATGTGTGTGAGTGTGTATGCGTGCGTATACACGTGCACGCGTTTGTGAACGTGTGAGTGTGTGTGTGTGTGTGTGTGCGTGTGCGTACGTGCGTGTGTGTGTGTGTGTGTGTGTGTGTGTGTGTGCGTACGTGCGTGCGCGTGTGTGTGTGTGTGTGTGCGCGCATGTGTGTCCGTGTGTATGTGTGAGCGTGTATATGTGTGTCTGTGTGTATGCGTGTGCGCGCGTGTGTGTGTATGTGTGTATGTGTGTGTGTTTGTGCGTGTGCGTGTATGTATGTGTGTGCGTGTATGTTTGCATTGTGTGTATTTGTGTATATATAATATGTGCGTTTCTGTGTGTGCGTGCGTGGTGTGTGCGTACGTGCGTGTATGTGTGTGCGTGAATGTGTGTGTGTGCGTGTATGTATGTATGTGTGTGTGAGCGTGTGTGTGTGTGCGTTTATGTGTTTGTATGTTTGTATGTATGTATGCGTGTGTGTGTGTGTGTGTATGTGTGTATTGGTGAGTGTGCGTGAGTGGTGTATGTGTGTGTGTGTGAGTGTGTGTGTTTGTGTGAGTGTGTGAGTGTGTGTGTGTGTGTGTGTGTGTGTGTGTGTGTGTGTGTGTGTGTGTGTGAGTGTGTGTATCTTGATCCCTTGGTCTGAAGGACTGGGATGCCAGGTGTCCTTGGCACGCAGCCAGTCGTCTCAGTCAACACACCATACACATACAACGTCTACATGATGTGTTTGTGTTAGAAGGCTCGTAAATATCTTGTCAGAAAATTGGAGTTGAAGCATAAATCAAGTGTTTTATTAACAAAAGCACGCCAGAATGTGAGAGCTACAGCAGCAATGGTAGTGAAGAATTAATTAGTAGTAGTACCAACAATAATAACAACAAAACCTGTAGCAGCAGACGTAATAGTAATAGTACTATCCACACCAGTCCAGGAAAAGAAGATTAGGAAAAGACAAGCAACATTTACTGGACATTTTATGAGGAACGGGGAATTAGAGCACCTGGTCACAACAGGAAAGCTGGAAGGAAAGAGAACACAGGTAGACCCAGGGAGAAAATACTGGACGGACTTGCAGGGTGGCTGAAGACAGAGAGGGTTGCAGATGTACTTGCAGCGACAGGGGTTAGATTCGTGTGGAGGGCCAACGCCAACGCCATGCGGCAGGGCACATGATGATGATGATGATGATGACACCACAACAGCTGCACCAGCAATACTGGAAATTGTGGTAGTAGTAGTAGTAGTAGTAGTAGTGATGGTGGTGGTGGTGGTAGTAGTAGTAGTAGTAGTGCGGTGTGTGGTGGTGGTGGTGGTAGTAGTAGTTAGTAGGGGTGTGAGGGTGTAGTAGAGAGGAGGAGGAGGAAAAGTAATTGTCAAAATTGTAGTTGCAGTAAAAATGTGATAAAAAGAGCAGCGATGATAGAGTAGTAATAGTATAGTGGTGGTGATGGTGGTGGTGGTGGTGGTAATAAGAACAGTGGTGGTAGTAGTAGTAGTAGTAGTAGTTGTAGTAGTCTAGTAGTCGTAATAGGAGAAGGAGAAGTAAGAATCAAAATCGTAGCTGCAGTAACAACAGAAAAAAGAGCAACTGTAGAGGCAGTAGGTGTATAGTAATAGTTGAAGCAGCAGCAAAAGTAGTAGATACAGAAAAGCAACAGCATTAGTTTCAATAGTAGCATTCGCGGTAGCAGCATTGATGGTGATAGTAGTAATGGTAATGATAACAACTGCAACAGCAGTGGTGGTTGTAGTAGTAGCAACAGCAGAAGCATCATGGCTGTTGCAAATAATAGTATGGATGGCGTCGATATTAACAGCAGCAATCTCTACACTGATTTGAAGTTATTTAGATATTTCCTTTAGGTTAAAGCTGCTTGCATGAATGGATCTGCCATCACAGAAAATATTCACCCATTCTTGCAAGTGAAGAGAAGATCATTCATATATATATAAAATAGAACGGTCCTTGTACTGAACCTTTCGAAATGACATGTCTAATTTGTGATGCACGTACAGTCACTAAATGAGTGTAAGAGAGCAATAACAGAAGCATCCTCATCAACAACACATAGCTCATGAGTATTAATGAGTCAACAGAAGTTTAGGGTTAAGTATATATAAAACCAAGACATCATGGATTTTGAAACAACACCACGCATGTTCACGCTGACTGCACACATACATGCACACATACATACACACTCTGACCTGAACTTTCCTGAATCCGAACCAGAACCATTTTTAAGTGAAACTGAAGTAGCCACCAAGCACTTAAAATCAAAAGAGAAGATCATTTACATATATATATGAAAAATAGAAGCGGTCCTAGTACCGAGCCTTTGGCAATGCCATGTGTAATTTGCGATGCACGTAGAGTCACTGAAGTTGTGTATGAAGGGGATAAAGGCCGTCACGGTATAGATTGCTGCCAATTCCATCAGTTATTTATCTAGCTCGTACAGCTAAAGCTACATGGACGTGTTGGAGAAACTAGATATTGGTAATGTTTGTGTTTGTTGTGTTGCATTAATCATCGGTTGGTTCACTGACATACTGGGAGTGATGAAATCGTTATGTAAGTGCCATGGGGCATATTAATCAGGAACTGTCATACAGAGGTGATGAATTGTCCTGCACAGTAATGACATATAACAGTTATTGTCCGCAAAAAAGGAAATGCAAACACGGGAAATTGGAAACCTGGATATTGTTTGACCTTTCCATGTAAATATGCATAATGTTAGGAGAAGGAAGAGTAATCATACTTTCTGAGTATGCATTTAAAATGCACAGCAGTTATAGCCATACTAATCGCATTTGATTTGATGCGTGCACAAGCAGACTTTTTTTTTGCAATTTTTGGTAAGTCTGATTACTGCCAAACATTTGTCGTGTCTTTTGAAAGATTCAGTGCTGATTATGCACATGATGATTATGTATAGTTCAGAACATGTCTGACTTTAACATATCAAGAACTGTTAAGTCCAAATTCTGCATAAGATACATGAAGCTTTCCCCCAACCACCTGTCGACCATTCCACTGCTGGATGTCTTTTTTCTTTTTTTTGTTGTTTGTTTGTTTGTTTATGACACCAACACGTTCCACGTGACTCACAAAATAATTTTGTTCGAAAGAGGGATTAACAAAGAGACCTTCCACATTTCTCATCTTAAGGAGAACGATCCTCACTTCTTTGACTTGCTATGAAATCAAAACTACATCATAGACTAACTTCGTTTTATTGTCTATTTGGTGCAAAGAAATCTATTGAAAATACATAAGAAAAATGGACATTGATACTGATGATAACAGTTTTTATGTATTTGAAATATTTCCTTCAAATCAATTACCACATTCCCGGAAGATCTAAGCAGTACTAGTGATAAACCAGCCAATAATGGTCAAGACATAAAGTTTCATAGTCACTGAAACTCAAGACTGTCAAGAGATATCAACTGGAAGGACACTCAAAAAGATCCATGAGATAATCGATATCAAAGTTACGTGGATTCATATCCGGACAATTCACAAAGTATAGCGACAAAAACAAAACAAAACACTTAAACATACGAAACTCAATAGTGATGATAAATATAGCTTTTATAACATAACTTTCAAATAGCTAACATTTTTAGGTGCATGAAAGTCAGTAGCGATGATGAATATAGCTTTTATAACAGAGAACCTTCAGATATCTAACATTTTAAATGCATAAAAGTCAGTAGTGATGATAAACATAGCTTTCATGACAGGAAATCTAAAGATATCCAACGTTTATTTTGACGATGCAATACCGTTAGTCAATGTTGATATTCTTATGAATCTTCTTTCAGTGAAAAATAACCACACACACACACCGTCATATAAAATTGAATAGGGAACTGATCATACTTCTGACTCCCCGAAACTATAACAGATCGTAACCTTGATTTCTTTATTTTACTTGCATGGCGACCATTTTTCAGGGAAAAAAACAGAGACAAACAGGAAGAAAGGCAAACCTCCAATCTCATACATCGAAAACATAACCAACACCAATGGTCTAAATATTCAAGAATCCACAAAAGTCAAGACAGAGCCATTTAGAGGAGAGTGGCGGTGTCAAAGAGTGCAGCAGCCAACACTGAACCCGGTGACGCCGACAGGTGAGACAGGTGAACAGGTGAGACTTGTTAAAAAATCTTCTCATATAAACAGTGATTAAAAAAGGATACAACCTGTTTTTTATACAATCATTCTTACAACAGCTTGAATAGAAGTTAAGAATGGAAAGACACACAGCAAATGCAGATATGAGTCACATGGCATTCTCATCAAAATAGTCCTGTCATTTGCCTTCTGAAACACAATACCCGATCAATTGATGGCCCTAATATTTAGCAGAACGATTAATGATTCAACGAGAAAAGTCATCTTACAGCATAACATGAAAATAAGCTATAACAGAATTTTAAAAGTATATTTTATTATGTTTCATTACTGATAACTATGCTTTGTTTGAGGATTATTTTACATTCGTAGGCTCTCTAGAAAGAAGAAGCATATGCATAACCCAGCACAAAATCATTATTGACATATGGATATAATTTCAATTCAGAATATCTTGTCCATCGCATTATGTTGTTTCTTTATTCTTTGAACTTTTTTCTATATGTTTGTATATTATGCTGTTGTATTGTTCATTTATCTATATATCTGTTTACCTGTTGAACTTTGGTGTATGTGGATATAGTGCAGTGCATGCATGTCTAATAGATCCATTCATTGTATGTTGCGTATATTCCATATGAAAGTAAAATAATGTTTTGTATCATTCAAGTACATCAAAATACGAAAAGGTACGTATACATACATACATACATATATATATATATATATATATATATATATACATTCGTGTGTGTGTGTGTGTGTGTGTGTGTGTGGTGTGTGTGTGTGTGTGTGTGTGTGTGTGTGTGTGTGTGTGTGTGTGTGTGTGTGTGTGTGTGTGTGTAGATTATATACATTCATACATACACACTCACACATATACATATGTATGTATGTATATGTATAAATGTGTATAAAATTTATATATATATATATAATATATATACATATATACACACACACATACATATATACATATATATGTATATTATGTTATATATATATAATATATATATATATATATATATATATATATATATATATATATATAATATACAGAGAGAGAGAGAGATGTATATATGTATGTATATTACAATTTACACTCGACATTTTCTTTTTGGTTACGTTGTTATATCCTATTTTGCCCCATCTTCTGCACTGATCCTGTATCATTACCCCACACGCCACTCATTATGTCTTGAATACACTTCCAAACGCACCTATAATGAGATCATTATGAGACCTGGTCATGAAGGATCTCTCTACCTGAGACTTACACAACAGTTTCCCTCTAATCCAATTGCCTACCAAGTCTGTCTTGGAAAAAAATTGTTATTGTTAGAATTAGAAAAAAAAGAAGTAAAGGTAGAATGATTCAGATGGGCTGTTGGATGTTTCTCGTGTCTAATAATGTCCAAGACAACATGCTGATTCCACATTCACTAAGATTATCTCGATTTACAAGTGTTGTAGATTTATCGAACTGGTCCTTAGGAATTCTGGAGAAGGATCACTGCTGCATATTGCATTCATGTTCACGCAGAGTTAATAAACACAGTGTTTCAGGCATTTGTTTTTCTGCAGAAGGTTATATTGTTTCAGGAACATCTTGTATTTGTCGGCATGCTTTGACATTGTGTGAGCTGATGAAACTCTGTGTGTGTGTGTGTGTGTGTGTGTGTGTGTGTGTGTGTGTGTGTGTGTGTGTGTGTGTGTTGTGTGTGTGTGTGTGTGTGTTGTGTGTGTGTGTGTGTGTGTGTTTGTGTGTGTGTGTGTGTGTGTGTGTGTGTTGTGTTGTGTGTGTGTGGTGTGGTGTGTTTTGTGGTGTGTGTGTTGTGTGTTGTTGTTGTGTGTTGTGTTTGTGTTGGTTGTGTGGCGTTGGGTGGGGCGCGCGTGCGTGCGGGCTTTGTTATTTTGTTTTTAGTTTTGTTTGTTTATGTGCACACGCACGCACAAACACATGAACACACACACACACACACACACACACACACACACACACACACACACACACACACACACACACACACACCACACACACACACATACACACACTCACACACACACGAGACACACACCAACACAACACAACACAACACAACACAACACAACACAACACAACACAACACAACCACACACACACACACACACACACACACACACAACACACACACACACACACACACACACACACACACACACACAACACCCACGGGTTCTCAGCGCACACAATGAAGATGCGACAAAGAAAGAGATACTGATACAATATAAACCGAGAAAACACACACACGCATACACAACACACACACACACACACACACAACGCAACACAACACAACACAACACAACACACACACACACACACACACACACACACACACACACACACACACACACACACACACACACACACACACACACACACACACACACACACCACACACACACACACATACGCACTGTACCCCTACCACACCTCCACTGTCTCTCTCTCTCTCTCTCTCTCTCTCTCTCTCTCTCTCAGTCACTCACTCACATCTGCACATGTCTGTGTGCACGCGCTGGTTAGCACGTACACGTGTGCTCACCAGTGTTTGTGTATATAGGCCAACAGCCACGACAACCGATACGCTCACGTGCTTCGTGGCATGATTATTTGTTGTCTGTCTACAGTCGGTATGCGCCTGAATGTGTCGGGTAAATGGAGATTCCTCACACTCAAGGACTGGGATACTCTATGTTCCAGACTTACAGACAGTCGGCTCAGCTCAAATGCAGCTCACAATGTGTAACTATCTTAGAAGTGTTAGTAGAGGGCTTATCTCATCATCATCATCATCATCATCATCATCATATAAGTGCCCTGCCGCAAGCACATCTTCCACCCTCTCTGTCCTCAGCCATCCTGCAAGTCCGTCCAACATCCTCTCCCTGGGTCTACGTGGTGCTCTCTTTCCTTCCAGCTTTCCTGTTGTGAGAAGGCGTTCTAATTCCCCTTTCTTCATAAAATAACCTATAAATGTTGTCTGTCTTTTCCTAACCTTCATTACTAATGTTCTTTTTGTGTCTGCGTCCATCAAAACTGTCTCGTTTGTTTTCTTTGCTGTCCATTAAGATGCCATAAAGCTATGTTTATTATCATGTCTGTGTGCTTCTTGTTGTGTCTTTATCTTTTTGTTTTGTTTGTTTTGTTTTGTTTTGTTTTTAAAGCGGACTGGTTGGCTCTTTTGACGGATCTCGAACTCAAGATCTGATGTCTTAAGACATAGCACCTACAGCCAAGAGACAGGCACTGTATTTACATTCAGGCACAATCAGGAAATGCTCCATTTCAAAATGTGTGTTCTGTTTCTCTGAAAACAGGCACTATACTGTTGTTCATACAGGTTCAATAAAAGCTCCGATTTAAAAACAAATCTTTTCTGTTCCTTTCGAAAACAAACACAGTAACAATGTCTGCCAGAGCCGGTCAGCTAATGCTCCATTTTAAGGATTACATCATATTCTTCTGTCTCTTTCAAAAAGAGGAGTTTTATGTATGTTGACCCTGAGTCAGAAATGCTTGGTTTTAGGACTTACATTCTAATCTTCTGTCTCTTTCAAAACAGTCACTGTATCTATGTTCACCCAGCCAGTAAATGTTTCACTTTGAAGATGTGTGTTCTGTCTTTTCAAAACAGTTCTAAAGATTCGGGATTATGTTGGTTTGGGCGACCTGCTTTAACAATATGTCAGCTGATCAGTTTATTTTCTGAGATTTTGTCTCTACGTGTCCCTCACCAGACGTCTTTGTTTTTCAAAATGACAGTATTATGCAGGGATGAAGAAGAATACTTTTACAATGCAGATTTGTTTATTTATGGAGGGAAAATCCTATAATAATAGAACAAGCTTGCGGAAAAGTTCTTTTAGGATTTGGCCCTCTTTTCCATCTGTGTCTTATCTTTTGTTATTATTGTTGTTGTTTCAAATTCTTTAAAAAAAAATAGGGAGTTGCTTTATATCTGGTGGAGAGAGGAATATGTCTAACTGATCCTCTCTTTGTGTGTTTGTTAATCAGTATGTTACCAAATATGTTTGGAGTGTTTTATCTTCTGTCCCTGAATGGCTGTTTATCCAAGTTTGGAAACAGTTCTGGATCGTTGAGGAATCCAGATTGCTTAACATAAACGAACAAAGTTTAAGGTCAAAGTTACATAGACTAACGAAACTGCCCCCAAACCAGGAACTTCTGACGATTTCTAAAGCTTTGAATTTTTCTTTTACTTTTGTTCGTTTAATGTGACAATTTATCTTTATCCTCAGTGCATGTAATGTTTTATTTGGACAAAAGTTTCTCCAAGGTCGTAGTCACATCAGACGTACAAAATGTGATGTGTTCGTTCGTTCTGTTTTTTACCGTCTATTTACATACGTGCTTTTTTACGTGCAGAATGTGATGTGATGTGTGCGTGCGTGTATGTGTATGTGTGTGTGTGTGTGTGTGTGTGTGTGTGTGTGTGTGTGTGTGTGTGTGAGAGAGAGAGAGAGAGAGAGAGCGTGTGTGTGCGTGCGTGTGTGTGTGTGTGTGTGGTGTGGTGTGTGTGTTGTGTTTGTGTGCGTGTGTGTGTGCGTGTGCGTGTGTGCGCGCGCGCACCGTGGTGTGTGTGTGTGTGTGTGTGTGTGTGTGTGTGTGTGTGTGGTGTGTGTGTGTGTGTGTGTGATATTTTTTATATGAACAAGAAGATCATAAAACTGCTTTCTTATTTTCTGTAATAATTTTATATAAAAATGGAGATTGATAAAATGGTTAGACCATCTTGTTTCTTTCACTCCTTCACTCCCTCCCTCCCTCTCTTTGTCCCTGTCTCTTTCTGTCTGTCTTTGTCTGTCTGTTTCTCTCTCTCTCTCCTCTTTCTCTCGCTTTCTTTCTCTTTCTGTCTGTCTCTGTGTCTGTCGCTCTTTATCTCTCTCTCTGTCTCTCTGTCTTTCTGTCTCCGTCTCTCTCTCTGTCTCTGTCTGTCTTTGTCTGTCTGTCTGTCTGTCTGTCTTCTGTCTCTCTCTGCCTGCCTGCCTGTCTGTCTGTCCTGTCTGTCTGTCTGTCTGTCTGTCTCTCTCTCTCTCTCTCTCTCTCTCTCTCTCTCTCTCTCTCTCTCTCTCTCTCTCATGGACGCGTTCTCTTCTTTCTCTCTCGTGTGTATGTGGTGTGTGTACGTGCCTGCGTGTGTGTGTGTGTGTGTGTGTGTGTGTGTGTGTGTGTGTGTGTGTGTGTGTGCGTGTTGTATGTGTATGCATTTATGCATCTATGTTGTATGTATATATATAGTATTATGTATGTATGCATACATGTATGTATGTATGTAGTTTGTATGTAGTATTATGTATGATGTATTTATGTATGTATATAGGTGCGTTATGTGTGTGCGACAACGTGTCTGTAGATGTATGTGTTGTGTGTGTGCGGTGCGCGTGATGCGCGTGGCATGTGCGTGTTTACCAGTAGATGCAGAAACTTGTAGAGAAATTCCCAGCGTTTGGCATGAGCATTGTCCACATTGTAATCCACACACATATACCAAGCAACTTAGCATCTATGAATACCGTGAAATCATACTTGTCGCACGTTTTGTAGTGAGACTGTCTGAGTAAAGACGACATGCTATCTATCATAGTCACTGCTGCAGTTGCTGCATCGTGCTGAATACAATATACGTACTAATTATACCTAATGTGGTGTGTGTTAATATATATATATAATATATACATAATTATATGTGTTGATATATATATATATTGAGAGAGATAGATAATAGAGTAGATAGATAGATAGTAGATAGATAGATAGATAGATAGATAGATAGATAGATAGATAGATAGATGAAGATGGATAGATAGTATATAGATAGATAGATAGATATAGATACATACTTCTTTTTCGTAATCGAGCTCTGATTATCATCATTGGTGGGTTGATTGGTGTTGGTTGATTGATTGATTGATTGATTGATTGATCGATTCATTCATTCATTCATTCATTCATTCATTCATTCGTTCATTCATTGTTTCATTGATTCGTTGTTTCATTGATTCATTCATTGATTCATTGATGTTTAGTTTCCAGTTTGAAAGACAACATGGTTTAGTGAAATTGTCCATGTCTGCCGTTGTGTAACCTACTCGATACTTACTACATCATTATTATTAATGAAAACTATAGGCACTGTTTTGGTTTAAACACACTGCCCCAAACAACCATATGTTTAATAGTACTCAACACATTTTCAACGTTGTGGAAGATGAAACAGTGAAGGAGAGATATTTTTAAAAGGAGATGACCCAGTGACTGCAAAAATGGGGGGGGGGGGGGGGGTGTTCACCTTACTTCGTGGAATGATACCAGCATAAGTGTGGATTGACAACACGGATCGATGCATTATTCGAACAAACTCAATTGTTTGATAAATTACAGCTAAGCCCCATGGACGTACAATCAGGATATTGATGGATAACCAGTTTAAACAGCATCAATTATTGAACACTTTACGGCTACAGTGCACTGATGACAACTCGCTTTGTGACATCTTTCTGAAAAGCGACATGCATTGTCGTAATCGTTATTCATCAATTATACATGGCTTCGCTAACATCCTAGCGGCTATCAATTCTTCCATAAAGTAATAGTAGGACAGAATTTGTCTGGGCATTCTGTAAAAAAAGGTAATTGATTGTGTTGCAATTCGGAGTATGGAGTTTATGTAAGAGGGAACAACCATCGTACTTGGGCAAATCCACATGCGCTCCAGTCATCTGTCATTTGTTATCTGGTAGACTCCTTAATTCAGCGCAACACTGGTGTGGATTTCAACAGAACCTACTACTGGCCCAGCCGCGTCTGACTAAGGGTTCTCCAGTTTTCCCTTGAGACCATTGGCTGTTGGTTTAGGATGCTGTCTTTCCTATTCCAAGTTAAGACCGGATTCGTTGCACTAGACACGATCTATTTTATATCGGCCATACCTCTTGATTATACATTTTTCCATTCAGTCAATCATATGCTTACATTTTCTCTTATGCATTCTTAAACTGTAAGATACTTTCATCATCATCATCATCGGGTGCCCTGCCGCATGGCGTTGGCGACCATGGACTTCCAACCATCTTATCTCTCGTTGCCCCCAGCATCTCCCCCACCCTCTTCATCCCCAGCCACTCTGCAAGTCCGTCCAGCATTCTCTCCCTGGGTCTGCCTAGTGCTCTCTTTCCCTCCAGTTTCCCGTTGTGACCAGGTGCTCCAAATCCCCTTCCTCATAAAATGGCCTATAAATGTTGCTTGTCTTTTCCTAATCTTCCTTATCAGTGATCTACTTGTGTCTGCCTCCATCAAGACTGTCTCGTTGTTTTCTTTGCTGTCCATGGAACTCTCAACATTCTTCTGAGAAACCACATCTCGGCTGCCTCGATCCTGCTCCGGCTTTACTTGCTGACTGTCCACGCCTCGCATCCGTACAACAGTATTGGTTCCATATGACATTCAAGGACTCTCTTTCTGATGTTAATTGATAGGCACTTGTTGGTAAGAATGCTAAGATATTTTACATTCCAAAAACTACTCTTAGCTAGTGTACATACAAAGTTTTTGTTTTAGCCCTGGAACCCTCTTCAAGATGGCATGGCCACTTTTCAAATTGTAGACATTATCTCACTTCCCATCTGACATCAAATTTACTCAAAAACACATTACGTTGTGATTTAAATCATCTTCTCCCACTGGACGAGGCAACAGAGAAGTTCAGTCTTTTTCTCCTAATTTTTGTATTTGGTGTTTGTTCGTTTCTGATCTTACGTCTACGCTTGACAAAGGCATGTCTTGTCTGGTTGTGTTAAATACGCGTTCTGATTCTTTTTCGTGCTTTTTTCTAAAACCTACCAAACGCGGAACTGATACTGCCGGAAAGGCTGGAACATTTAGATGGGCGGGTTTTATGTGTGTTGGGGTTGGATATGAGACATCATATATAAGTCCCATAACTGTATTGCCAGACCCAACCAGCCCGCTAGGACGTTTCCTGTCTACAACTACCTTAAAGCAAAAATATTAATCTTAAACGGTCGTCAATATAGTGACCGTGTGTAGGCCAACTTTAAGCGTATGTTTACTCTGTGATATTGACTAGTTTATTGTAATACATACACGAAAAACTGTCCACGATACCTGTCTTAAAAATCATACTTAAATAGTTAGAAACTGAGTGTTGATCGATAGCTTCTTTATGCTGTCTGTATGACAATACAATGTTCATGTTTGTTTGTTTGTACGTATAACGGATAACACTCCACTGTGCCCCCATATTGTTGAGTTCAGCCCTTCTAACTGGCTTTGTTTCAATGCGCAAATGGACTTCATGATTCTGTTGATATCACTTATTGTAAGAATTGGCATCAACAACTGAACTTTGTTTGACCCTTTGACTCCTGCACCCTATCCACCAAGTGCAAAAGCTTAACCATTTGACTCCCATACCCAATCCACCAACTTCCAGCAGGAAGCTGGTGGATAGGGTGAGGGAGTCAAAGGGTTAAGTTTTTGCATTGCTTTCATGGTTGACTATGCATGCTGCCGGTGGAGAGGGTGCGGGAATCAAAGGGTTAAAAGAGAATCATAGCACTCAGACGGTCCCATATACATGCCCCACCCAAAATGTCAGCAATTATCTGGCCCAGTGCGATTAACCCTATCTTAAAACAGAAAGGGAAGATGTTAGGCGTCATTAACGAAATGACAGATGCATTAAGATAGGCATCGAACAGGACAGATTTTCATGTTGTGAGATGGGATCAAACAATAGATACCAGATAAAAAAAATAGATACCGGATCTTGAGTCTGTAGCTCTCTCGACTGAGCAAAAAAAAAAAAAAAACCGCCCGCAAAAGGAAAACGCATTACGCTCAGTTATAAAGTCGTTGGCGATGTATGGCTCTTAGACCAGGAGGTTTATTTATCTTCAATCTTTAAACAGCAATCACTAACGTATTTTACCAACACATTTGGCATCTTTTATGTATCTATCATTCTTGCTTCATCCATCTTCTTCTTTTTCTCACTTTCGGTGGCCATAATTTTCAGACTTAACATGTAAATAAACAGGTACCTGTCCTTTTTGTGTGAAAAATAACGATAATGCAAACAACATCTGTATTGCCAGTTAGTCTATGGTACGAACGCTAGATATATGTATAACTTTAGCTTGAAACGTGTCAATCTAAAACATGTGTGCAGAATCCAGCCCCAGTCAAATAACTGGAATGTGTTTTCCATTATTCTTTACGGAGTCAGACATCAACGTTCATAATTAGCAGCGTCCTTTCTGTGGATACGTTTATACAATTGTGAAAAGATCAGAGAAAAGATCTCATTTTTGGCAGTTTTACAGTTGTTGTACATATGTGCGTGTAGGCATGTTCGCGCAAGTGTGTGTGTGTGTGTGTGTGTGTGTGTGTGTGTGTACGTGTGTGTGTGTCGTGTGTGTGGTGTGTGTGTGTGTGTGTGTGTGTGTGTGTGTGTGTGTGTGTGTGTGTGTGTGTATGTATATGTTTGTTTTGCATGTATGTGCGTGGATGTGTATTTGAGTGTGTGTGTGTGTGTGTGTGTGTGTGTGTGTGTGTGTGTGTGTGTGTGTGTGTTTGTGTTGTGTGTTTGTGTGTGTTGTGTGTGTGTTTGTGTGTGTTTGTGTGTGTTCGTGTGTGTGTGTGTGTGTGTGTGTGTGTGCGCGCGTGCTCGCACGCACGCGCATGTGTTTGCAACATTAAAAATAGCAAGGCATATAAAGTCTGCAAAGTGGCAACCACCCGTCAGGCCATCACTTGACCCAAAGATGATTGAAAACAACTTGATAAATCGCAGCGAATTCATTCCAAAATTCCACTGACTTTGTGATCCACAAATGTCTCAAGCAGCTTCAAGACTTGGATATTATGACTTCCCAAATCAAGAAGGTTGAACATAGACAGCAACACAACCACGCAGACATTTATTGTTTGGTTTCCACATGTGTTGCTCCACCTCCAGCCTCAATAACTGTATCCATATATCCTGCTCACTCTGTTTTCACAACATAGTCCCAGTTCATTCCTTCTCAGTTCCAGTGCCGTGGAATATGCTTGAGACATACTGCCAATCTCCTGGCAGATCAGTCGGATGAAGTTTACTTTTAATATACTAGCTGGTTCGGTTCAGACGCACAGATAGCATAAAGCCAATTTGATCCATCCAAACTCCCAGCCTTTCCCTTTTTTTTCTGAATGAATACAAAGAAATTAAAAAAGTCTTATTTTCAAGAATGATTTTAAATGGAAATGGGTCATTGACAAAGTCTTACCCGCCCTCGTGGTTCTGGCCCCGGAAAAGTGGAGGTCTCTGCCATCTCACAAGGGTAAATATTTATTCAGACTTTCTTTTTCTCATATCCTTGCCAGGACGTGTTCAAATACCGTCACATCAAGATTGTCATTCTTTGAATGCATTTTGGATATATGTTTTGGATTCTATCAAACAGGCGTTTTTGAATTACATTAGACGAGCGAAATCTGTACGTCCTGTGCAAGAAGAATCAATAGACTTCGCTGTTTCAGGGAAATCTGTGCTTCCATCTCTCTTAAAAGAGGTTTCATTTTCAACTTTATCTTCTCCCCTCTCATGGTTCCATTATCTGTGTATTCTGAGGGTAAAGTTTAAAGCCTTAATCAAGTTAGCTTTTGTTGTCTGTTGAGATCGTATGTTGATACGAAAGCCACATTCCGCCTGGTAGTAGAGCTTTTGATGTTTAATTTTCGTCTGAATTAAACGTGGCAGGTATAAATGTTTGTATCTTTACATCAACTGTTTACGTGGAAGACGTTATGGACAGATGCACTATTGTGCTAGTATCTGAGAATTACGTCCTTCTATCTCTGTTTCTGTCAGGCTATCAGCCTGTCTGTCTGCCTCTCTCAGTCTCTCTCTCTCTCTCTCTCTCTCTCTCTCTCTCTCTCTCTCTCTCTCTCTCTCTCTCTGTCATTCTCTCTCTATCGTCCTCTCTCTCTCTCTCGCTCACTCTCTCTATTTGCATTTGTTTACTTACATTTTTGCGGTACTTTATTTTCTCTTGTTTTAATACAAATGATAAGCAATGGGATGTCATGTAAGTTGGTCTTTGTGTTAATATCTATACCGTTAAATCATAAGATAACGTTTTGTTTCGTTTAATTTCATTATGTTCCTCTCTCTCTCTCTCTCTCTCTCTCTCTCTCTCTCTCTCTCTCTCTCTCTCTCTCTCTCTCTCTCAATTTCTGTTTCTGTCTCTCTCTCTCGTCCGTGTCTCTATCTCTGTCTGTCTCTGTCTCTCACTCTCCCTCTCTCTCTCACTCTTTCTCGGTCTGTCTGTCTCTCTCTATCTGTCCCCAGTATTTGTGTATGCGCACTTAAGCCTACATTGTAAAAGAACAACAGCAGGGCGTGGCACACAATATTTGTATATATCTACCTATAAGAAAAAAAATATCTCAGCTCAGGAACGATAGTTTAGAAACAGTGACCAGCGACCATCACATCCTGGATATCGCAATAGCTGTCTCCCATCATTTTCGTCACATCATCCATCGCCATCTTCGTTATCATTGGCACGTGACATTACACTGTCACGCTTTGGTAACTAGTACTGTCACACCCTGTTGGATAATCTAGTCGTACGTGTGAAAAAAAATGATGGAAATCAGTCAGATGGATTTTGCCAACGGCCACTTTGCTGTTAACTTCAGTCTTGCAAGGAAAACGAGGTGATCTTGACTTTTTAACTGTTGTCTTTTTATTTTAACCTGGGTATCTTTTTTTTAACGTGGTATTAGTTCTGGTATGACTCTATTAGTCAGCTATGAGCTATAAGCAATATAAGTAATGGGGAATGTTAACTTCAGATGGTGTGGTATTGGCCAGGAAAGACCCATGACTGATTTCCAAGTGGCTAGGGATTTTCTGATTTCTGCTCCCCCCCCCCTCTCCCCCCGCCTTTCCATAAACAGCCCACAAACCGAATGTTTGATGTTTGAGGCAGTCCTACTCGATTTACTAAAATCATGATTACCACTTCTGGTTAACTTCTCTCTCTCTGTCTGTTCTCTCTCTGTCTGTCTCTCTCTCTGTCTGTCTCTCTGTCTCTGTCTCTCTGTCTCTCTCTCTGTCTGTCCCTCTGTCTCTCTCTCTCTCTCTCTGTCTCTCTCTCTGTCTCTCTCTGTCTCTCTCTGTCTGTCCCTCTGTCTCTCTGTCTCTCTCTGTCTCTCTGTCTCTCTCTCTGTCTCTCTCTCTCTCTCTCTCTTATCTCTCTGTCTCTGTCTGTCTGTCTGTCTGTCTCTCTCTCTCTCTCCATCTCTCTCTCTCTCTCTTTCCTTTTCTTCTTCTCTGTTTTGTTCTTTTTATTTCGCATACTTCTTTTTTTCCTCTTTCCCCTAATAATTTTCCTCTTTAAGTGCCATCAATCAGTAGTTTTTTAGAAACCAAGAGTTCTTTTTTGATTTATGTCTTTTCCGTTCTTCTCCCCCCCTTTTTTTTTTTTTTTTTTTCTCCCCATTGCCTTCTGTGTTTGTGGCAACCATCAATTTTCCACTTCCAGTAAGCTAAACGTCTCATTTTCTTTATACGAAAAGAACAAGAAAGATGTAATACATGAAAAGAAAATAAGGATGCTTTTAGCCTTTCTATCCTGACTTCTATACTGATACGAAATCAGTCAAAAGATAGAGAAAAAAAAGCTCTTGAATTCATCATTTCTTTAATCTCTTTAACGTGTGTGTGTGTGTGTGTGTGTGTGTGTATGTGTGTGTTGTGTGTGTGTGTGTGTGTGTGTGGTCTGTGTGTGCGTCTGTGTGTGTGTCTGTGTTTTGTGTGCGCGCGCGCGTGTGTGTGTGTGTGTGTGTGTGTGTGTGTGTGTGTTGTTTCTGTCTGTCTGTCTATCTGTCTGCATGTGTGTAAGTTTGTCTGTGCGTTTGTTTTATGTGTTTGTGCTAGTGCGCGCGGGTGTGCGTGTGTGTGTATGTGTGTTTGTGTGTGTTGTGTGTGTATGTGTGTGTATGCGTGTATGTGTGTATTTATATGTATTGGCATGTGTGTGCGTGTGCGTGCGTTCGTACATGCGTGAATACGTGCGTGCGTGCGTGTATGTGTGTGTGTGTGTGTGTTATAAGTGTGTGCGTGTGTGTATGTGTGTGTGCGTGCGCGGGCGCGCGCGCACGAATATCTTAAAATAATTTTTAAATGATTTCGATCAGTTATCTAAGCTATATGCATAATAATACAATGTTGAAAAAAACATTTGTACGTTTTAGAAAAACAGTCCACCATGCCAGAACAGCTGCACCTAACACCCTTTCCCCGTTGGCTACGTTTCAATGAGCAAAGGGTTTTCATGTTTTTACTGTTATCATTTACTGTAAGAATTGAAAATCTGGAATTAGACTTTGATTGAAAAGAGAATCATCACACGCAGACAGTTCCATACATATGCTCCACCCAAACCTGGCAGCACTTACCTGGCAGACTCGATCAAATTGCGCTTAATCTTATCTTAAAACAGGAAGGGAGGACACGGGGCGATTTCCACAAATGACAGGTACATTATAAACTGTGGCAAAAAGACCAAGTTTGAATGTTTTGGGGATGAGACTGCACGCTATATATCAGATTTGGACTCCACGTCTCAGTCAGTTGAGCCAGCCATCCCGCATGCCGAAGGAGCATGCGTTAGACTCTCACACGCTTAAAGTTGTGGTGTCGTGCGTATCTCAGAGCAGGCAAGTATATTCTTTGAATGTTTAATAAAACAGCGATTACTCATAGAAGTTTAAATATATTCAGCATTTTCAAAATATCTCTCACTTCTGACCATCTCCTTTTACCCCTCATATTTTATGTTATGGTTCATTTTCTTCTTTATTTTCTCATGTTTTGTGTGTAGAGTGGAAAGGACTGTACACTGTCTGCAAAACAGGTCCAGTCAGTCAGTCAGTGTGTCAGTCAGCCTTCAGCATCACTCCTTGGAATGTTGGCTGCACGCACTGCTCTCCAGGTCTCTGTCCTCCACATCTGTCTTTCCTCAACCATGTTGAAAATCTCTGGACTGTTATGGCCTTTCCACTCCTTGATGTTTTCTAGGTACTCTGTTCTCCTTTGCCCTCGACTTTTCCCTGAATGACATCTTTCACGAGAGTGCATTTTTTTTGTTTCTGCACACATTACTAAAGAAGGTCAATTTATTTTTAAGAATGATCTATACAACGTTTCTGCGGGTTTTCAGTTCGTCCAGTATGCTCGTGTCACTTTTCTTGTCTTTTCAGCTCAGCCTTAAGAGACTTCCATAGAACAACATTCCAGTTGAATTTATTTCTTTGTGTTTTTCTTTTTGAGGGCCCATACTTCAGCTCCGTATGTCATGATAGTCCAGACCAGACATCTTATTATTCTCAAGTTTAGTTTTATGGCTATCGTTATGTTTTTACCAGATTTTTGTGCGGTCTATCGTCCGTTTCTTTTCCGTGCCAATTATGGCGTTGATATCAGTTGAACAATCTGCATTGCTAGATTTGAAAGATCCTAAATATTTTAACTGGCGGACTTCTTCCAATTTATCTTGACATATACTGATGGATTTGGCTGGGCCCGGGCCAATTCATTCTGGCATTCAGTTTAAGGTTCTTCTCTTTGTTGATCTTATTCAGGACATTTATCATAGATGATGCCTCTTGGTGATCGTTTGCACAGAGTTCTGTGTCGTCAACGTGCCTGAGGTTTCAGATTTTTCTATCTCCCACTTTTATGCTATATTCTTCCATGCTGGAATCCCTCATAACCCGTTCCGTATATGTACTGAACAAATGTGGTGACAGGATACATCCTTGGCGCACACCTTTCTTGATCTTAAAAGGCTCAGTGTGTTTGTTGTCCCATCTGATTTTTTCATTATGATCTTCGCAGAGAAATTTTTTGAAGG
>CM060307.1:65474652-65479652 GCA_030674185.1 Monoplex corrugatus
TGGGTTTAAGTTCATGGACTGATTCTCTCTGTCTCTGTCTCTGTCTCTGTCTCGTCTCTGTCTCTCTCTTCTCTCTCTCTCTCTCTCTCTCTCTCTCTCTCGTGCTCTCTATCTCGTGCTCTCTTTCTTTCTTTCTCTCTCTTTCTCTCTCTTTTCTTTCCCACCCCCCTCCTCTCTCTCTCTTTCCCACCTTTCTCTCTCTTTCTCTTTCTCTTTTATTTTTGTTTTTAGGCATATCCATTACACATACTGGAAGCTTTTATTAAAATAGGCGTACTTCACGATAATCACGTATCGCAACTACCCACCTGACTGTGGCTTAGTTTCATACGCTGGCCTTTCATTTATACACATCACGCTGTCTTTCTTTTGACAGTGCACTCGTATATCTGACTATTACACTTGTGTCGTCTTTTGCTTTGGACGAAAATCTGTCATGAATTCCCTAAAGCAAGTTCTATAAACAGAACATATTCTTCTTAGTACCTATCATCTATGTTCCAAACATCCGTTTCACGTTTTCGGAGCTGTTGCTTAGCGATAAACATGTTATAGATGGCATGAACGTTATCTGCCGGAACCGGAAATGTTAATTTACAGATTTAGGCATACATTTTTGTCTCCATGGAAACTGTGCAAGCAAACCTCAGTCAGAGAAGGTGTAAATTCTCACGTGAGACAATCAGTCTGTTGGTAAGAACAGGAGAAAATATCAGGATGAGTTACCTCTTTTCTATTCTTTTTTGCTTCTTTTTCATCATCATCATCACTCATCTTCTTCTTCTTCTTCTTCTGCTTCTTCTTCTTCTTCTTCTCCTCCTCTCTCTCTCTTCTCTCTCTCTTTCTCTCTCTCTCTCTTTCTCTCTCTCTCTCGCTCTTCTCTCTCCTCTCACTCTCTCTCTCTCTTTCTCTCTCTCGTCTCTTCTGTCTCTCTCTCTCTCTCTTCTCTTCTCCTCTGTGTCTCTGTGTTCTCTGTTCTCTCTCCCTGTCCTCTGTCTTCTCTGTGTCTCTCTCTCTCTCTGTCTCTCTTCTCCCTGTCTCTCTCTTCTCTGTCCTTCCCTTTCTTCTCTCTCTTTTCTTCTTTCTCTCTCTCTTGTGTTTCCTTTTTCTTGTTCTTTTCTTCTTCTCTTCTTTTTTCTTCTTCTTCTTTTCTTGTTCTTCTTCTTCTTTTTCTTCTTTTCTTCTTCTTCTTCTTCTTCTTCTTCTTCTTCTTCTTCTTCTTCTTCTTCTTCTTCTTCTTCTTCTTCTTCTTCTTCTTCTTCTTCTTCTTCTTCTTCTTCTTCTTCTTCTTCTTCTTCTTCTTCTTCTTCTTCTTCTTCTTCTCTTCTCCTTCTTCTTCTTCTTCTTCTCCTCCTTCTTCTTCTTCCATTCCTCCTTCTCAGATGTAAATGTTATCAAACGGTTTGTCTACATTATTGGGACTTTGTCTAGTTTATGTTCTTCTTCTTTAAGTCTTTTTTCCCTCTTCAATTTCTTCTCTTTCAATGACGTCGACCAGTTTCCAGAGACAAGAAGACTTCATCAGAAGATACTTCTCTTTTTATCTCCTTTCTATTACTTTTTTTTCTAATCTTCGTCTTTCTATCCTTTACACACATAAATCGTTTTTCTCGGTTTTTTGTTGTTGTTTTGTTTGTTGTTTGTTTTGTTTTTTGTTGATGTTGTTTTGTTTGTTTTTTGTTTGTTTCTTTGTTTGTTTTTTGAAAAAAAGAAAAATTACACTTTTTTCTTTCTTTCTCTTCGTCTTTCTATTTTTTTCCTATTTGGTTTCACTATTTGTGGCACAATGCGTATAGTGCTGCGATGGTAAAAACAGTGCATGAGAGGATGGCAATATATTTTCGTGGAACATGTCACACATCTGTTGAGGCACTGAAGGGTAAATAAACCGAAGGTGAATCAAATCCAAATGCAATTTCTTTCACGAAAACAGTTTTTCTCGACTGCTAGAAAGTCAGCATCAAACACGTTTGTGGTAATAAGCACAATTGTAAACCGAAAGTTTTACGATTTTGAAGTGAAAATATTAGTTTCGGTTCATGAATTAGCTAGCAATGGCCATTCTCCACTGCCTGGCCTCACAAAGTGTCTAACTCTGGGACAGCAAATACTGGTTGGTTGTTTGCCTTGCATGTCAACCTCGGAGTTTGTAGACACAGATAAAACAGAACTCAGTACATTTTCTTTATTCTCGAAGACCATCTGACTCAACGTAATTTCACATATTACCTCTCATTCTCTTTCTCTCATTGAAGCGCGCGTGCTCATGCAACGCACACACAAACCCAATCGCACGAGCAAGCACGCATGCACACACTCACACACATACACGGCCGTATACGTATACGCCTCGGCATTCTCACACACACGAATACATGTATGCATAAACGTGGCGAGAGATTTTTGCTGATGGCTTTTCTTCACATCCACATATGCACAGAGAAAAAAAGAGAGAGACAGGGAAGAGAGAGGAAGTGGAAAGAGAGGAAGTGGAAAAAGAAGAAGAGAGAGAGAGAGAGCGAGAGAGAGAGGGGGGGAGAGAATGAGTGGTGAGTGAGTGAGTGAGTGACAGAGAGACAGACAGACAGACAAACAGACAGACAGACAGACAGACAGACAGACAAACAGAGTGTATGAAAATTGCGAGGGTCGTTTGCATCACTCTCTTTAAGTTTAAGGTGTTGGATTGTCTGCTCTTTCAAAAAACCCATATGATCCACTGAATGATCGTTGCCTTGAGAACGGCTAGCTTCTAATTGTTATAGCCGAGGACTCAAGATCTATGATATCTCGAGTTCAATTCCAGACTGCCACATCAAGAACACCTGCCTGTTCTGCCTATCTAAATATTTCCATCATTCTGGTGGTGTCAGCTTAGTGTTTCGTAATTCCCTTTTCTACCCCCTCCCCACACCACCTTTCAAGACCTTGCCAATGCCAAGGGTTTTGTGCAGATTCAGCGAGTCGTGCCAGACAATTGCTGGCAGATGTGGATGGAGGGCATTTGGAATTGTTCGAGTGTGATGTGTCCCTCTTGAACAAACTACACACTCCAAAAGTTCTTACGGCAATCCACCTACTGAATGTGAAACAGTACCTGTAGTCGTTATTTTTAGGCCTACCGACAGCTCGGTACCGCTTTCCATCTGTTTTCTTCTGGCAGTATTTCACGGAGACTTTGCGTCACTTCCGGTCTCTGTAGACAACAATTAGAGCTAGCTTTGTCGGGTGTCATGTGTGAGAGGTTCCGTTTGTATGATGACATACGTGATGACTGCCAGGAGGGAGAATGTAGTGGTTTGAGGGTTCTCTTACATTCTATCAAAGGACGAGTTAAAACACTATCAAGATCGATCGTTTAACCAGGTCCACGCTGTGGCTTAAGAATGATAACAACAACAATGATTTTTCATACTCACTGGCAATGCACCTTGTGCGGTTTCTCTATAAATTGTGCAGTTTCTCTATAATTGTGCAGTTTCTCCATACATTGTGCAGTTTCTCTGTAAATTGTACAATTTCTATGTGTGAATTGAGTGGTTTCCCTATAAATTGTGCAGTTCTTCTATATATCTTGCAGTTTGCCATAAAATGTGCAGTTTCTCTATAATTTGTGCGGTTGCTGCAAAAATCGAGCAATTTCTGTGTAAATGTGTAGTTTCTCTATAATTGTGCAGTTTCTCGATAAACGTGCAGCTTCTCTGAAAATTGTGCAGTTTTCTATAAAATGTGCTGCAATTTCTCCATATATCTATATGAGAAAATGACGAATAGGAAGAAAAAGAGAGAGTGTGTGTGAGAGAGAGAGGGGGGATAAAGAGAGACAGAGACAGAGAGACACAGACAGACAGACAGACAGATACAGAGAGGGAAGGGAGAAAAAGGGAAAAAGGGAGGAAGAAGAAGAGGGAAAGAGACAGACAGACAGGCAGACAGACAGACAGAAAGACAGAGACAAAGAGAGATCTATACTGAGCGTATCTGTTTCTGTCTCACAGATTACCAGACCATTCTGGATAAGCTTATCAGTCAGTCTTTGTCTGAACACAGCAAGAAATCCGTATACATTTCCAACCCCCTGCAGTAAATATGCGGCGTCAAACCAGTCACACATAGATTTTCCCTTATATTCTAAAGTCCAACCTTTTTCCCATTGTGAGCAGGTCTTCTTGTATTTGCAGAGCAATTCTATTGTGTCCTATTTGAACAAGCCTAAGTCAGTATCTTATAATATTGACGTATGTATTAATATGCGATTGGTGCCCTTCAAAGATCTCCATAAAGCGTTTTCTTTGGTGTTCTCATAGGTACGCCAAGAAATCGCTTATACAATACACACATGCGCGCACGCGCACGCACGCACACGCACGCACGCGGCCACACACACACACACACAAAGGCAGACAGACAGACAGACAGACAAAGGAAGGAAGAAAAAGAGAGAGACAGAGACAGAAACAGAGAAAAAGATAGAGGGAAGAGACAGAGACAGACAGACAGAGAGAGACAGAGAGAGAGAGAATCAGAGCATGTCAGACTTTTTTTGTACTTGTATAAGTATAGATATACATGTAATCCATATTTCATTGTCCTGGCGGTCGAGGACCATATTGAGTGTACATGTACATCCTGATCATAACGATTTAGAAAACCAATTGATAGAAAAAGAAAACAAAAAGGATAGTGTTTTCTATCTGCATCTGCCGTGCTACAGACAATGCAGTTTCTAGATCAGAAACACACCACAGTCTGGCTTGTCCCAAGTAAAACCTGTGAGTGAGAAAATGCTCTTCGTTCTTTCCTGACACGTGCCATCTCTTACACTACGCGGCTGAGGAGAGAAGAAGATACAACGATACCTGTTTCTCATTACCCGAGTCATGCAGATTTATGACCCCTCACAAGTATCAGACAGGGCAATAGCGGTAAATTGTGTAACTGGCAGGAAATAATTTTGCTTCTCGTTGACCCGTAAAGGGTATAAATTATAAACATTGTTT
>CM060307.1:65484652-65489652 GCA_030674185.1 Monoplex corrugatus
ATGTGATTGCGTAGGACGTTGGTGCCATCAGTTCGCACTCAGGGGCCGATGTGTTTTCATTTGTTTCCACGAGGACGTTTTCGTTGTTGTTGCTTTGGGAGGACGGGGGATTTTTGTGTTTCACTAAGATGGGCATAAAGTCCATACTTTAGTTATGACCTCAAGATCTCTCTAGCACACAGGGCTTATGTGGCAGACTTATGGCTTATCACTTATGCCTTAATCACTTTAGATCTTCTCCATCACATGGCGCCAGTGACGTCAGTGCATATGGAATTCATTTTCAGCGTAGAGACGTTATCTTGAGAAGCTAAAACTGAAACAGATCTCCCAACCTTTAAGATAATTTTCTACATAACATATTTCAGCAGCAAGTTCTAACGTCAAACTGGCTTTAATTAATGTTAATAGAAAGATATCGTGGTAAATTTCATATCAAATGAACGATAACAAACTGTAGTTTTGAACGTCTAAACATTGAAACAGCGAAATGACACTACGATTTATGCCACTTGAGAGTGCATCACACATTGTAGACTATGTGTCTGGTGAGAACAGCTGCTCTCATAAGTCAATATTAACGTATGTGAGTTTGAACAAAAATATAGAAGAAAAAAAAACTGTCAATTTGTGTATTTTGTTAATATTTTGTTCAGCTACAGAAGTGATACAAAGATGAATATGCAGACTGTGCTAAGATTACACATTGTATACCTCCAATGTAGGAAGAAGTTCCTGGTGATTGGTGCAAATATTATAGAAAATATTTTACTGAGTTATGGATATGTTTTCCTAAGGATTGATATAATTCATGGAAAGCCTCAGGCAAACAAATGTTGTCAAACAATTAATTTTATCTAAACAGATATATTAGAAATTAAAACATAGCGTAAAGAATGTTCAAACTGAATAGTGTGTAATTCATTTATTGTGATCATGTCCATATATGATGATTATTTCCTTTGCTTGGTTAGGAAACTAAATGAGAAAAACAGTTTGTAAAATAGTGTTGGTTGAAGCCAGATGTATGGGACTCATTAAATGAAGTTGATGGAAGTTCACTAACCTTATAATTTGAAGGAAAAAAACTAATACCACGCTTCCTCCAGGAAAGCTGTCAGAACTGTGAGCGGGAGCTAGGACTTAAGTTGTGGACCAGAGTTTGTTCAAGAGAGATTAATTGTACTTGAACAATTCCATATACGCCCCACTCAATCTGCTAGTAGGTATCTGGCAGTCTCATTGCTCCTGCTCTGTCCATCTTAATATTTCCATTATCCTGGTGGTGTCAGCTTGGTGTCTGATAGGTCCCATGTCCCTTTTCAAGACCTTGCCATCGCATAGGGTTTTGTGCAGGCTTCTGAAGTCTCAGATCATTGCTGGCAGATTGGGTGGAGCGCATATGGAGTTGTCTGAGCACGGTGAATCTCTCTTGAAATAGCTCCAATGACTCCAATAACTCCTGCTCAAAACGTTTTTGCGTTCGCAAGGTCTTCATATAGAGAGCGGAACAGGACCTAATCGGTTTCAGTTGTTAACCATTTGACTCCCGCCCGCAATCCACAAACTGAAAAAAATTAACCTTTTGACTCTCTCACCCTATCCACCAGCTTCCAGCTTCCAGCTACTTCCCTCCCTACCTCTCTGTCTGTCTGTCTGCTCTCTCTCTCCTCTCTCTCTGTCTCTGTCTCTGTCTCTCTCTGTCTGTCTTTGTCTCTGTCTCTGTCTCTATCTATCTATCTATCTATCTATCTATCTCTCTATCTCTATCTCTCTCTCTCTATCTATCTATCTATCTATCCATCTATCTCTTTCTCAGTAAACCGATATTCGCAGATGACGTGCTTCACCAGCTAAACGAACCATCAACTTACAAACAGGTCAGCAATATGAGCTTGGGAACCTGGGCATATCTCTGGCTTTTATCACCGAGTCATCGTCCCTGATGACCAGCCAGCGTCAACGCCATTATCGTGGCAGTTACACAGATAGAAATCACTCAGTGGCCCACATCCCCATCAAGCTGACGATCCATGACCACCACAAACTGTTGCCACAAACAACAGTCACAGTGTCACTCCGAGTCCAGTTGGCGAGCAAGCTGATGTGCTGATTGCCCAGTCACACTGCTTTCATGCTTGTGAATTTGATTGATGTTTTCAGCAGATGAAAATTGTTTTCCTGCCAAAATGTAGTTTATCTAACGTGGAGGGCAGGGTTGAGTGTCATCAAAAAAAATATGACCAAAACATGACTGATTACCAAGTATTATATCAGATAACATTCCGTACTGACAATATTTATCGCCTTCTCTCTCTCTCTCTCTCTCTCTCTCTCTCTCTCTCTCTCTCTCTCTCTCTCTCTCTCTCTCTCACTCAATCACTCGCTCTCTCTCTTTTTCTCAGTCTTTCAGTCTCTTTGTCTGTCTGTCTCTCTCTCTGTCTGTTTTTCTTTCTTTCTCTCTCTCTCTCTGTCTTTCTTTCTTTCTCTCTCTCTCTCTGTCTTTCTTTCTTTCTTTCTTTCTCTCTCTATCTCTCTATCTCTCTCTGTCTCTCTGTCTTTTTGTCTCTCTCTCTCTCTTTCTCTCTCAGTCTTTCAGTCTCTCTGTCTGTCTGTCTCTGTCTGTCTGTCTGTCTCTCTCTCTCTCTTTCTCTCTCTCTCTCTCTCTCTCTCTCTCTCTCTCTCTCTCTCTCAGTAAACCGATATATGCAAGTGACTTGCTCCACCAGCTAAATGAACCTTCAACTTACAAACAAGTCAGCAATATGAGCTTGGGAACCTGGGCATATCTCTGGCTTTTATCACCGAGTCATCGTCCCTGATGATCAGCCAGCGTCAACGCCATTGTCGTGGCAGTTACACAGATAGAAATCACTCAGTGGCCCACATCCCCATCAAGCTGACGATCCATGACCACCACAAACTGTTGCCACAAACAACAGTCACAGTGTCATTCCGAGTCCAGTTGGCGAACAAGCTGATGTGCTGATTGCCCAGTCACACTGCTTTCATGCTTGTGAATTTGATTGAAGATTTCAGCAGATGAAGATTGTATTTTCCTGCCAAAATTTAGTTTATCTAACGTGGAGGGCAGGATGGAGTATCAATAAAAAAAATTTTAAAAAGACCAAAACATGACTGATTACCAAGTATTATATCACATAACATACCAAGTTGACAATATTTGTAGTGTTCAGAGCTGCCTTGGCTGGGGACACAAAAAGCAACATCAAAGGTACATCAGGTTAAAAAAAAAAGCAGCCCCTCAAACACACATACACACACACACACACACACACACACACACACACACACACACACACACACACACACACACACACACACACTCGTCTAATATCACATTATGTGGATAGACATTAAATGAAATTGAAAACACACACACACACACACACACCCACGCACGCACACCACACACACACACACACACACACACACACACACACACACACACACACACACACACACACACACAAACACACACATACACACACACTCACACACACAAACAAACAAAGAAACGAACAAGTATTCTGCACATGCATTGCTTGCAAAGTGAAAGGATTGTATAATCTAGTTACTGTGAAGAGATGCACATTCTTACGTTTGGATCCGTATCTCCACAACATATGACAGTGAACTATGAAATTAAGTCATGTATTCGAACAACTAACAATGAATCTGTCATCGTATTTCTTCTCGATATGGTTTTAGGATGTTCTGATAGGTCTGGTTAATGACAACCTTAGTTCATTTGAATTTACTTAAACTGATATTATTTTTTTCTTAGACACGTACGTGATCCACTAGAGATAAAGATCACACGTTGTCATATATACATGTGGGACTGTTGATAAAATGTGTATCTGATACAAATTCAAATAATTGTCCAAAGGATCATAGGATTTACGATGCCTCTCTTTTTTCACAAAATTCAAATTATCTCTTTATAGAGAAGCAGCATCTGTACGACATCAGGTCCGTTTTAGCGTAAGGGTAACCGTATTTAGCCTTTAAAAAATATTGAAAGCAATCCGGACTGATATTGAAAACATTTCGTACCTCTCTGTTCCATTTCTTTCTTTCTTCCTTCTGCTTTTTTTTGTTTTGTTTTGTTTTTGCCGTTGATGATAATACCCAATTCAAGTAAGATTAATCTATATAAATCTACTTTTTTTTTTTTTTTTTTTGGGGGGGGGGTCCTTTTTTGTTGTTCGCTTCTTTTCCTTGCGTTTTTCTGTTGGATCCTTAACAATATTATTCAAATTGATTTATTCCTTCTTTGTTGTTTGTTGTTGTTTTGCTGTTGTTGTTGTTGTTGTTCTTCTTCTTCTTGTTCTTGTGTCTCCATTGCTGCTGTTTATGCTGTGTTTCAATAGGCTACATGGCCCAGGGAAGTTCAGTCGTACTCGTGGTTCCCTTAGCTAGGCATGATCTCAAAAACGATGTCAAAAGCCTGTAAACACGTTAAGCTTCAAATAGCACACTTAACGCAACCCCTTGTGAAGTTTGACAGATTGCGGTCACAAAAAAACAACAACAAAAAACCCACATTGCCACAAGATGAAATCACACCCTGAACAGCTGTCTCTTACACCTTGATTCCATGTGAAGGCATATGAATGCAAGATGGAATATAATCTCCTCTCTCTCTCTCTCTCTCTCTCTCTCTCTCTCTCTCTCTCTCTCTCTTCCTCTCTCTCCGTCTATCTGTACTTGTCTCTCTGTTTCTCTCTCTCTGTCTCTCTGCCTGTCTGTCTGTCTGTCTGTCTCTCTGTCTCTCTTTATATGTCTGTCTCTCTCTTTCTTCCTCTCTCTCTCTCTCTCTTTCACTCTCTGTCTCTCGGTCAGTCTGTCTATCAATTTGTCAGTCATTTGTCTGTCTGTCTCTCTCTTTCTCTCTGTCGCTCTCTCTCTGTCTCTGTCTCTGTCTTTGTCTCTGTCTCTGTCTCTGTTTTTGTCTCTGTCTCTCTGTCTCTGTC
>CM060307.1:65502152-65504652 GCA_030674185.1 Monoplex corrugatus
TCTGTCTGTATGTATGCATGTATGTATGTCTGTCTGTCTGTCTCTTGTTCTTTCTTTCTTTGTTATTTCTCTCTTTTCTCTCTTTCTCTCTCTCTCTCTCTCTCTCTCTTATCTCTATATGTCTATCTCTCTCCCATCCCCTCTCTCTGTCTTTCTGTTTCTGTTTCTGTCTCTGGCTCTCTCTCTCTCTGTCTCTGTCTCTGTCTCTGTGTTTCTCTGCCTCTGTCTCTGTCTCTCTGTCTCCATCTCTGTCTCTCTCTCTCTCTCTCTCTCTCTCTCTCTCTCTCTCCTGTCTCTCTCTTTCCCTCTCTGATGCTCCAGACATCTCTCTAATCCTCTCTCCCTCCCCCCCCCCCCCCCCCCATCTTTCATGTTTTGTCCAACGGAAAATTATTTTGTCATTCGCAACGATCATCTTTAAACCTATCGATATGGTTGAAGCGAAAAGAAGAAAGATTAAATCCCTGTCTTGCATATAGATTTAAATGCCTCGTCATTTGTTTTTCAGTGCTGCTGTACAGTAAATGAACCACTTAATTATAAATAACTCAACAAGATGACCCTTGTACCTTTCCTATCCTAAGTGCACCCCCGCCCCCTCCCAACTCCCGTTGGGATGCCGGGGGCTCTTTCAGTATAAACAGTATCCCCACCTTCTGGAAATCTTGTGCAAGAAATTTCCTCTTTTCTGTCACTCTCTTTGTTTCTGTCTTGTTCCTTTGCTTTCTGTCATTTCTTCCTATCATTTTCTGCTTCGTTGGTTCATTCACTTATATATTTTACACAAAGTCTAACGTGCTTTCTATTTAGGAGTGATGACTGGGCACATGCATTAAGTGAATTTTTGACTCTAGGGAAATGAGACATGCGGAAGCAGTTTCAGGTAATCTAGGCCCGTTTTTATTGCTTTAGTGTCGGGTATGTGTAAATTTGTATTCAGTATTTTTCAATCTCCTGTGAGATAAATTGGATGGAGTAGTCAACGCCAAGGACATCTCCTTAGATTATGTGCGCCAATGCATTGATACGAGTACTTAATTTTCTTTTCCTTTTTTTTCCCTGTTGAAGTGTGGTGCATATTTTGAGACGGTGGTAGCCCTGATATGGCTCTACGCAGTCGGCCGGGTTTTATATAAAAAATAACAATAACAGTCCTAGGTACACACTCTATCGGGTAAACCGTCATTTGTAGCTAAGAGTGTTTGCCCTCTAAATTCAGTCACAAAATGACTCGGTGAGATAGACCCAGAAGCTCTTTGTCAATCACAGGTTTTATCATGAGGGCATCGTTCCTCGTGATCAGCCAAACGTCAACACATCAGCAGTGGCAAGATAAGGCGGCATCCACACAGATACTCGTAGATAAATATCACTCAGCGGCAGCATCCCATTAAAGCTGTCGAGCCATGAAAGCCACAACAATTGTTGCCGCGAACAGCATTGCCGGTGTCACTCTAGAGTTCATCAAGCAACACAGGCCAGCTGAAGGGCTGATTGACCAGTCTGGCCATTAAGCCTGGGAATGCCCTCAGTGACTTTAGCCGGTCAGGCCTTTGACTCCCGCAACCTGTCTACCTGCTAGCATCCTACAGTGTCGACCATGCTAGCAAAGCAAAAGCTTAACTCTTTGACTCCCTCATCCTATCCACCAGCTTCTTGTTCTGTAGGAAGCTGGTAGATAGGGTGAGGGAGTCAAAGAGTTAAGTTTTTGCAGTTGGTGGATAGGATGAGGGAGTCAAAAGGTTCAGGGTTTTTTTGCAGCTGGAGGATAGGGTGCGAGAGTCGAAGGATTAGGCTAGCTAGCAGTGGCTGCCAAATGATATTATTTCGTTTATGTGGAATTGGGATGGGTTAAGTGGGGCAGGATAAACAGAAAATGTGATAGACGTATTAGTAGGACAGATGTGGGTGGGTTTTTTTTTTCATGTCTGGAAGAATCAATGAAAATCGTCTTGAAAGAGAATAATTCAGAACGATTCGTTTTGAAAATAAAATTGGACATGGTACCTACCTGTGAATGTTTTTAGGAAGAGTGTGTGTGTGTGTGTTGTTGTTGTTGTTGTTGTTGTTGTTGTTGTTGCTGCTGCTGTTGTTGCTGTAGTTGCTGTTGTTGCTGATGTTAATTGGAGGGAGATGTTAGAGTGATTAAAAGGCTACCAATGTTGTCCTAATATTGTCAACAGGCAAATAAACAGAATTCGTTGAGGGTCTATGAAACAGAATGTACCGACAAATGTATATATTCCAGTTTCAGTTTCGAAATAAACAATAAATGGTCGCTCATAGTTATTACCGCTGCTGCCGCTGTTGTTGCTATAGTTTTAATCACACGTTTTGGTGAGTCAGTATTGTAATGATTGAAAAATAAATGGACTCCATATTTGATTTCCATGTAGTTAGCTTGTTCTTATCTTGGAAGGCCAAAATGTTGACAGAAATTATTCATTTTAATTTACTGTAACTGAACTGATATAGTCTTTTATGTGTGGTCATCAAGGTC
>CM060307.1:65514652-65522152 GCA_030674185.1 Monoplex corrugatus
CTTCAGATTTTGTGGCATTTCTCCAACAACATATCACAACTGTTTAATATGCTTTCGTAATCTGTTCAAAATAAAAGCCTTCTTGGAATGTGCTGCGTTTTGTTGTATTGTTCTTGTTTTTTGTTGACTGGGATTTGTTTGTTTTATTCTTTGTTTGTTTGCTAGTTTGTTTGTTTGTTTTGTTTGTTTAATTGCTGTTTGTGTGTTTGTGTGTTTGTTTGTTTACTGATAAATTTACATAAATAATAAGCAGTGTGGACAAGCACAGATTTGTTCTTGTGCGATGCATTTGTATGATTGATGTATATAATAACATCAAACAAAAATAATGACTTGGTCATATCTGCTTCCATTAGGAAAAGTAATGTAGCGACATCCGATCGCCATCGTTCAGCGTGCCACAAATAGTTCCAATGGAAGTGTGATGATGCGGTGTGCATTTTTGAACAGAAAATTTCCAGCCCGTTTAATCTGTTGTACTTATAAATCTTTGCAATGAAAGCATAGTAAGCATGACATAAGCCAGCGTGCCATTATCCCGATTTTGAATCTGAATATAATATAATTTTCCCTTGCTAAGTGGTCTATATTTGTAGTCGTGTGTTTGCTTGATTTGGCTTCTGAACTGATCTATCAACGACATTAATGAAACGACGGTTGGATGGAAAGATTAGGAATGCTTTTAGTGGTATTGTGGCTACATGGGAATCAAAGAAGGATACGTGCTGGGCACTACGCCTGATGACGGAGTGATTCATTGTAGGATAATACTTTTCTGCCTGGGTACCAAACATCTGCTTGAAGCGTGACATTTCTTTGTCAGCGTACAATTAGTAGAAAACAGAAAACAACAACGAACGAACGAACAAACAAACAAAACAAAAATAAACAAAACAAATAAAGCATAAGAAAAACCGTTAGAAACAAGCTGTTACCACGATAACACTTTTATTTTAAAAGCAGAATTATACTCGATCCAACCCTGATAGGAAAGCAATGGTAATTTGTTAACCGCAGTTTCTTTATCTATAAGCAGGCGATCAACTCATTCCATTAACGATTCACATTTTTATAATAGTCTTCCTGTTTTGTTGTTGTTTTTTGTTGTTCTTTCTTTCTTTCTTTCTTTCTTTCTTGAGATACATTTCTATATGATCACACACACACACACACACACACACACACACACACACACACACACGCACATACACACACACGCGCACGCACGCACACACATACACACACTATCCCAGACATCTAGTCATACACTATAGCACACAGACTTATTAATATTAACTATCCCAGACATCAAAACATTGACTTGTCATACACTATGGCACACAGACTTATTAACATCAACTATCCCAGACATACAGTCGTTAAGTCATGCACTATGGCACACAGACTTATTAATGTTAACTATACCAGACATCAAATCATTGTCATGTCATACACGATGGCACACAGACTTATAAACATCAACTATCCCAGACATACAGTCGTTAAGTCATGCACTATGGCACACATATTGTTGATATTAACTACCCAGACATCAAGTCATTGGCACAAGTCATACACTTTGGCACACAGACTTATTGATATCAATTGTCCCAGACATCAAGTCATTAAGTCATACACTATTGCACACAGACTTATAACTATTAACTATTCCAGACATCAAGTCATACACTATAGCACACAAACTTATTGATATTAACTATTCTAGACATCAAGTCACTGATGCAAGTCATACACTATAGCACACAGACTTATAACTATTAACTATTCCAGACATCACGTCATACACTATAGCACACAGACTTATTAATATTTACTATTCCAGACATTAAGTCATACACTGTGGCACACAGACTTATTAATATTAATTATTCCAGACACATCGAGTCACTGACACAAGTCATACACTGCAGCACACAGACTGATTAGTGTTAACTGACCCAGATACAGGAAAGCTGGAGGGAAAGAGAGCACCAGGTAGTTCCATGTAGACGAGGTTATACGGACTTGCAGGTGGCTGAGAACAGAGAGGGTGGAATGTGTGCTTGCGGCAACAAGGGACAGATGCATATGGAGGGCCATGATCGCAGACGCCATGCGGCAGGGCACATGATGATGATGATGATAATGATGCCCCAGATATCAAGTCATTAAGTCACACACCATAGCACACAGGTACTAGGTTCTTTAATATTAACTATCCCAGACATCAGGTCATTAGCACAAGTCATACATTATGGCACACAGACTTATTAACATTAACTTTTCTAGTGTGGAATTTATTTAAGATGGATTCATCATATTCATCCTATTTGTATGCGCTCCACCCACATCTACCCGTAACTATCTGGCAGAGTCCCTGGGTCTGCACAAAACCGTGTACAGTGGCAAGGTCTTGAAATGGGAAGTTGTGGGATTACAGGTGGGAGTTGGGATAGAACAGCAAGGATGTATCAAACACTAAGCTAACATCAGTTATCAGAATGACTGAAGCATTACTTAATGTTAAGATGGGCAGTGACAGGACTTTTTTTTTTGGTCTTTTTTTCAGGCTAGGATTAAACACAAAATGTCAGATACTGAGATCACGGGTCTATCAACATATCCAAAATTTCTCCAGTAAACTCGGGCCGACTTGATGGTCAAACGCATGATCCCTGCATTATCAGCATGACATTAATTAACTGAGTTTATGGGGGACTCTGAACGATAGCACGAGCATTATTTTTGTGGTATATAGACTTACCAGATAGACCCATGGAAAAAATATTGGACGGACTTGCAGAGTAGCTGAGGACAGACAGGGTGGAAGATGAACTTGTGGCAACAAGGGATATATACATATGGAGGGCTATGATCACCAACGCCATGTGGCAAGGCACTCGATGATGATGATGATGAAATGGTGTTTATCTGGAGATGGACGCATGTACGTATTAGCCAGCCAGACAGGCAGGCAGACAGACAGGCAGGCAGACAGGCATACAGACAGACAGACAGATAGACACAGACGAAAATGTACAGATAGAAAGAAACTCTAGGGAGAGCTAGACAACAGAAGGTCTTCAGAGAAGTAACCCCCTTTAGACAAGTGTTTCGGCCCTGGATTCCTTACACTCTCGGGGGGCCGGGCCACATCCAGGTCATGACTCCTGGATGCCCTTCTGCTGTTGTCTATTTTTTTTTCCCACGCCGGGGAGCGAACCTGGGCGATTCTGCGCTTCAGAACTGCGGTACGCGGTTTTACCAATGTGCTAACGGGGCACACATCATCTGTAGGGAATTTAATCCTTATGAAGTTCACTTTTGGTTCCTCCTTGCCCAGATCCAGCTTGAGCTCCTTTCTGCTGCCTCTGCCATCGCTTTAAGGGCTCTAGTCCTCTTCTTCCCAGAAATGGCGAGTTGTTTCATGAGATCATAAGCGGAGGTGCCCACAAACCCTCTTGCCCCGACCTCTATGGCGAAGATTTTGACCCGCAGACCTGCTTTCTTCAGGGTGCTGGCAAGACCGGCGTATTTTTCGGTCTTGTAGATATGTGCTTCTTCCATTCTGCTTTCGTATGGCACAGTGAGTTCTATCAGAATCACTTGTTTCGAGGAGTCAGAGTGGAGAGCGATGTCTGGTCTCATGCCTGTCTTGCTGATGACATCTGGGTAATTTCTCCACTCTGGGAGGTCTGCTGTACACTCCCAGTCGACTGCTCCATCCAGAAGACCCTTTGGCAATGTGCTGGTTGTCATAGCACTTTCGGGCCAGACCTGTTTCCCTCCTGCTTTGTAGAACGTTGTCATAGCAATTGGTGCATTTGGGGTCATGGTTTTTTCGCTAACCACGTCTGTGATCACTTTCAGAACTTGGTTGTGCCTCCATGTATACCTTCCTTGGGCTAGCGCTACTTTGCAAGAGCTTAGGACATGTTCCACTGTTTGTTTCTTCTGACAGAGCGGACATGCTGGGTCGTCTGATTTCCCCCATTTCACTAAGTTTGCATTCGAGGGGAGCAGGTCATATACAGATCTGAGGAGGAAGCTTATCCTTAGAGGAGCCATGTGCCACATATCGTTCCAGCTGAGACTTCTTTGGAGTGCACTGTCCCATGTTGTCCATTGCCCCTGTTGACCTTGCTGGACTGCCTTCTGCACTCTTTTGACATCTTCTTCTTCCTTCAACTCCTGTATGATCATGTCTCTTTTTTCCTTCCCTTTGGCTTTGGACCACCACTGCATTTTTGTTGCTCCCAGTCCCTGTCTGTTGGTTTGCGTGTGTCCAATTATTTCTTTGATGCTGAGGTTTCTCTTGGCATATATAAACAGACCGAAAGAGGCCAGAGACAAATCTTCCTTTAACGTTACAATCTTAGCACGACACGTTTCCTGGAATGTTTGTCGGCGATGGCTTTGACTGAACACTTTACGATTTCCGGGCATCGTCTTCCGTTTTCACCTCACAAGTTTAGGGCCATTGGGAATGTACCGAAGTGCGCTTCAAGAAGTTAGGGTCTGTTGACTGGGTTATAGTGTGCGTTGAACTGGGACTTGGCGGATATCCTTCCTTACATCGCAGCTCCTCTGTAATTTCGTCCTGATGCACTTTTTAAACATTTTCTTTCCCCGCCTCAGTTTCCTTTTCCTGTTTATTTTTTAAGGATTGGATGCACAGAGATTGGGAGGGAGGGAGAGAGAGAGAGATTGACGGAGAGAGAGTGAGAGAGGGGGAGAGAGGGGGAAAGAGACAGAGACAGACTGACAGACAGAGATTGAGAGAGAGAGACAGACAGACAGAGACAGACAGAGAGAGACAGACAGAGATAGAGACACAGACAGACAGAAAGAAGAACTCTGTATGTTCGAGGGTGATAGATAAGAGCTATGTACGCTTTCTTTTTTACTCTGTCCAACAGAAAATAAGTACATCCGAAATTGTCTAACGATAGGATACTCAAATATTCAGAAGAAAACTACACAGTGTTAGAACATTTGATAAAAATTGCTGGTTTCAACTGATTTTTCCGTCCACAAATGAAGTTTCACAATAATATTTTTGGAATAAGCTTCAATCGATCAATATGCAATTTTGAACATTTTAAAATAAAGTGAAACTCGTCACGTAAAGCATTGTCTTCACAGAATTTACATATTCTGCTTTGTCTATTTACTTCTTTGCATCTACTTAATTCAGCCACAAGTTTGTGACAGTTGCGTCTAATTAAGTCCCACACATGTTTGGTAATTCTATCCTCTTTCAACTGTTTTGCTGACGTTTCAGATGTGCACGATCAGTCAGTCATTGAAGGTGTGTTTGTTAAAATGTTAACAGAAGAGTTTAGTCAGATGTGTCTACAAATCATGTTAGTGTTGTTTACAGTATGAATGCCAAGACAGCACACCGCTGCTGTGATGCTTTTGGCATGTGGTTATGTAAGTGCTAATTGGCAAAAGTTCTTTCGCACTTTCCGTGGTATTTTCTACATGTTTAGTCTCTGTAGTTCGAAAAGATGTCGGCAGAGATGGTGTCATGGGTAGTCAAACATATTTACAGTGCTGTCAATAGCAGAGCACTCGCAAAACTTAGAAATAACTTAACTGAAATATATGGAGTGACTGACTGTTATTATCAGACGAGCAACTTCTACAGAGATCATGAGAGGTGTGTGTTTGCTCACGTGCTTCTTGCTTGCTTGCAAAATGATAACTTTTGAATAAAAAAAAAATGCTTGACTGATCCCAATGTTCCGAAGACAGAACAATAAACTTTTTACCCTTGGTCTCTGTCCCATCCTGTGTGTGTGTGTGTGTGTGTGTGTGTGTGTGTGTGTGTGTGTGTGTGTGGTGTGTGTGTGTGTGTGTGTGTGTGTGTGTGTTTTCTCTCCTCTCTCTCTCTCTCTCTTTCTCTCTCCCCTCTTTTTCTCTCTCTGCTCTCTCTCTCTCTCTCTCTCTTCTCTCTCTTCTTCTCTCTCTCTCCTCTCTCTCTCTCTCTCCTCTCCTCTCTCTCTCTCTCTCTCTCTCTCTCTCTTCACAACAGAGTGAAAAAAAAACGTTTGACAATGTACAGTTCATTCAGCCATAAGGCCATTTAGATATAAGGCACGATGATGTTCCGTGAGTACATCATAAAACAATGTACATCTTTTCTCACGTACATATTCATATACAGACAGCTATCCATACACGTTCACACTCACACCATCCCGCAAACTAACTAAACAACAAACGACATAGAACTAACGAACATAACTGAAGAAAAGAAAGAAAGAAAAAAACGAAAGCAGTTCCAGCAAGCACGATGTATGTATACACTCTCGTATGTCTAGAGCTATCCAACTCCAGCCCCTGCACAAAAACACCCATCACACACACACACACACACACACACACACACACACACACACACACACACACACACACACACACATACACACACACACACACACACAATATATATATATAATATATATATATATACATAGCGAGAGAGACATACATAGACATGTATATATACATATATATATATATATATATATATGTATACAATCATACTATATATATATATATGTATATAAACATATAAACTTTAAACACACACACATGTGTGTATATAAAGATATATATATATATATATAAGAGAGAGAGAGAGAGAGAGAGAGAGAGAGGTATATATACATATTTATCTACATATACACACACATATACATGTATATATACATACGAGCGTATATATATATATATATATATATTATATATATACATATATATTATTATATATACATATAAACATATAAATCTTAACACACACACACACACACACACACACGCGCGCGCGCACACACACACACCCACACACACACACGCACACACACACACACACACACACACACACACACACGCACACGTGCCTCGCACGCAAACATTCTCCGACTGATACAAAAGCATCCCTTCGGAAACGAAAGAATAGACAAAAGACGAAGACTGACCAGTACACGTTTCAACACAACGTGCCAGTACAGAGAAATCCTTACATATTTTGTCTGAGGAAGAAAAAAAATACATCTTGCTGTCTCCCAGTCTAAAACTACTCTAGGCCGACCACTACGTTCTCTTTTATACCAGCTTAGTCAAAGATTAAGCAGCTTTCATCCTTGTATTTTGGAAGATAGGCCTTGCATAAACTTTCCCCATCGCAATGTTAAGGGGGAATAACTTTTCACTTTCAAACATAAAGGCTCTCGTTTTGGTTAACTGAAATGAAATCTCTGCTGAGTTTGATGATCTCTTGATGGCGGTTTTTTTTTTTTCAAGTTCGAACATATACTGTAAACGCAAACTTTAAACATTGCCAAAGTTTTAGGGTCTCAATGTTTATTCTTGATTTGAGTCTGGGAGACTTTGGAGCAAAGGAAGATGAGCTGTTGTGACGACCCTCCTTTTAAATTCATTATTAATTTTGCTTAGAGAAATTCTATTACTTGTATTTATTTATTTATT
>CM060307.1:65527152-65529652 GCA_030674185.1 Monoplex corrugatus
AGAAGAAGAAAACGAAATGCAGACAGATATAAGCAGTTGGGTATACTGACATGAAGTCATGCAGAGTCAGTCGGAGAATGAAAACAAAACAGGCAGGCAGTTTGACCATTTGATTCCCGCACCATATCCATCAATTGCAAAAACTTAACCCTTTGACTCCCTTACTCTAATTACCAGCTCCCTGCAGGAAGCTGGTGGATAGGGTAAGGGAATCAAATGTGAACATTTTGCTTTGCTAGCATGGTTGACATTGCAGGATGCTGGTGGACATGGTGCCGTAGTCAAAGGGTTAAAAAAAACCCAGGCAGGCATCAAAAATATAGACTGGCAGACAGACACCATCATCATCATCATCATGTGCCCTGCCGCATGGCACTGGCAATCATGGCCCTCCACAAGAATCTATCCTCTATCGCTGCAAATACATCTCCCACCCTCTCTGTCATCAGCCACCCTGCAAGTCCGTCCGGTATTTTATCCCTGGTCTACCTGTCCTCTTTCCCTCCAGCTTTTCTGTTATGACCAGGTGCTCTAATTCCCCTTTCCTCATAAAATGTCCTGTAACATTTGCTTGTCTTTTCCTAAACTTCTTTACCGATGTTCTTTTTGTGTCTGCCTCCATCAAGACTATCTCGGTTGTTCTCTTTGCTGCCCAGGAACTCTCAACATTCTTCTTAGAAACCACATTTAGTTGCTTCAATCTTGTTCTGACTTGCGTGTTGACTGTTGTCCACGCCTCACAAACCGTACAACAGTATCGGTTCTATATAACATTTAAAAACTCTCTTCCTGATGTTAATTGATAGGCCTATGTTGGTAAGAACGCTTTTCATCTTCATGAATGGCAGACAGAGAGGAATCCTATTTTTACGTTGCTGGCCTGCTCTAATGATAGAGCCATGGATGTTACATGATGTCATGTCGAAAGTTCAGTCCCACTCTACAACATCAATGAGTGGTTTACTGGCTGGCCATCTTAATGACTGATTATACTGGTGACCCAGTGTTTTACGGGTCCTGTTCTCTTTCCCCATTTCTAGACATTAGCCAGTGTTTAGGGTTCTGAGCAGACTTTAAGTCTGTCAGATAACATCTGGAATGTTTAGGTGGAACACATACGGAATTATCCGAATATGTTTTTTTTTTCAGGATCATTGCACTCAGGAGGTTACCTTAGTGCTCACGTTTCTTTTTTTGTTTGTTTTTTTCTTTTTCTTTTTTTTTTTTTTTTCTCGTCTCATTTTCTACGCCACTTTAATGGCCACAGAAGCTTGAAACAGTTTTTATTATGCGTGATGGATGTCGATGTGGATGATAATCATGATGCTATGGAGTTCCATCTAGGATTGAGACTGCGTGACAGGGTTGTACTCTACGCTTGCTATCATAATATATCCTGGCGTCAACCAGGTCCGAGAGATACAGACGCCTGCGGTGTTGGTCAGAAGATTTGAGCAACATCCCTCAGTGACGCATCCGCGAAGTGGATGAGACTCGACTGTGTGGTTCCAGTCTTCCCAATGAGCCCATAGGACGCCCAACTCTGGGTAGGAGCCGGTAAGAGCCGAAAAATCCCACAATGATTTTTGATGGTACTGATGGGGATTCGAACCCACAACCTTCCAGTCGGTAGTCCGTTGCGTTAACCACTACATCACGGCGACTGGCGTATCCGAATATGTTGAATCCCTCTTAGATAGACTCTGAACTTCAGAGAGAGAGAAAGAGAAGAGAGAGAGAGAGAGAGAGAGAGAGAGAGAGAGAGAGACAAAGAGAGAGAGAGTGAGAGAGTGAGAGAGAGAAACACATACACACACACACACACACACACACACACACATGCACACACACACACACACACACACACACATACACACACACACACACACACACACACACACACACACACACACACACACATACACACACACACACACTTAACGAAAACAACACTGATATTTTCTTTCATACAGGCTACCCCTCATCTTTTGAAACGGGGAGGAACAGGAGGTCAAAGGGATCGGAGGGAGGAGGAAAATAGCAAAGCAATAGCGTGGAGAGGAGCAACATGGTGATGTTAATGCAAATTGTCATTCCCAGCTAGGTAGAAGGAAGGCTGCGTTGTTTGCATGTATCCCTTACAAGTCAGGACTGTGTGACGGAACATGATGAGAGTCGTACTTCCACGCCAACTAAGTTTATGTAAGAAAAGAAACGCACGCACACAAACGCACAAAAACAAGACTGGCAAAATAAATAAATAAATTAACGCAAAAAAAACCCCCACAAAAAACAAAAAGATGGGTAGAACTATGTCCGTGCAAAAAATATGCTTGTTAGTGACGAAACTACTGTTTTCTTGGAAAACACAGTCATGTTTAGGTTCGTTCATTCGGAAGACAGGAACGCGTAAAGAATATGACGTGGGTTTGTTTACTGACCATGCCGGTGTAATTATGATGTGATGCGTGCCTGGCATAGGTGATAAATGATGTACACC
>CM060307.1:65539652-65562152 GCA_030674185.1 Monoplex corrugatus
CTTTTTGTATTATTGAAGATTGACTGTGAGTTCTATGTTGTAATCATTTCAAAATATTTGAAGCATGCATTATCCAAGAACGACTGTGTATTATATTCTGTGTTTTATAATGTTTGTAATGTGTTCACACCCCTTCAAGTGGGGCTTTGGCCTTACTAAATACATTTCTGATTTGATTCTGATTCTCTCTCTCTCTGTCTCTCTCTCTCTCTGTCTCTCTGTCTCCCTCTTCTCTTCCTCTCGCTCTTGGATCTAATCAGAATATCAACACTGCAGAGTCTGCAGTATGTACTCAGATTGTCTGGAACGGTTTTATGTCTCTTACAGATAAACAATTTTTGCTGTGAGTAGCAGTAAATATGCATCACCTAAAGATAATTCAATTACAACGAAATTTAGGGAATGGGAGAGGAAACAATATATGAAAATGAAGCCAGCCAACCAACCAAACAACCTGTCAACAAATCAACTGGCAATCCAGTATACCAATATTCAAACGACTAGCCTGACAGCCATGCAAGTAACTAACCAACTCAAATAGCAACCAACCAATGTAGACGTAACTACAGCAACAACAAACAAACAAACAAATAAGCAACAAACCAGCAACCAATTAATCACCCAATCAACCAGAGAACCAATCAGTCAAAAACAAAAAAAACAAAGACCTAGCCTACAAACAACCAATCAGAACAAATATCAGCATGCAGAAATTTACGATGCACATTTGATTCGCTAAGGAAAGAGTTTTAAAATGATGATCAAGGACTGAGAGAGATTAGACGTAAGTGTGTGGGGAATTGGTAGAATGGAATATTTATTTTTCCATTTGAATCTTTGTGAACGTTTTGAAAATAAGCACAAGTCCTTGGCAGGTGCCAATATTTCCAAAAAACAAACATTCTCTCTTTCTGTGACTGTCTGTATGTCTGCCTGTCCATCTGTCTGTCTGTCTGTCTGACTGTCTGTCTGTCTGTTTATCTGTCTGTCTCTGTCTCTCTGTCTATGTCTGTCTGTCTGTCTTTCTCTCTCTCTCTCTCTCCTCTCTCTCTCTCTCTCTCTCTCTCTCTCTCTAACTCGATCTCTTCCATGTGACAAAGTACGTCCTTTAAAAAGGGAAGCCATACTGAAAAGTGAAATTTCAACATAATAAACTTATTCAACAAACATCCCCGTTAATGTAGGTCTGAGAACGGAGTTTGCAGTGTCTCCAATCTTGGGGTAAACTAAACTTATATATGTATGTATGTATCTCTCTCTCTCTCTCTCTCTCTATATATTATATATTATATATATATATATATATATTATATATATATATATATATATATATATACTATATTATTATATATTATAGTATATTGTCCCTGTGAGTCTGGAAACAGTTCCTGCAGTTTGTCTCAGTCTTAAAATAAACAAAACTTTATTGTCTTCCGTTAGTCTTGAAACAGAAAAGTCGCGTCTGTCTGTCTTACAGTAAACCAAACTAACATACATGTCCCCGTTAGTCTGGAAACAGTTCGTGTGGTTTGTCCCAGTCTTAAAGTAAACAAAACATGTCTCCTGTTAGTCTAGAAACAGAACAGTCATGTCTCTCAGTCTTAATAGTAAACTCAACTTATTTGTCACTCGTTCTACCAGCTCATTTAGGAGAGATCTGGCAACTGTAATGTTCACATTCAGAAACCAGATCTGGCATGCTTTTTTTGCATAACATGTGAAGGAACGTATGTTTTCATTTGCATTCTTTGAGAATCCAGTAACAGGGGCCTAAAGTAATCAGCAATATTGATGATTGCAGTGATGTCTGGATAATCTGCTTGCGTTTGCAAAACAGCAATCACGAAATGTTATAGAAGGAAATGGCGTGCTTGACCTTTGAAGACTGAGAGGCTTTGGAACAAAACAACACAACTGATCCATTAATCAACTCAATACGCGTTGGCGGCCTCTTGATATCGACAAAGACTGGTTGCTCATTCTGCATTCAGTTCTTACGGTTTTGGTGAGGTTCGGAAGTCCAGCGAATGAGAGAGGAATAAGTGAGAAAGAATGGAAATCAAGATGGTCAAGCCATTCTAATGTTTTTCCTTTCTATACAAAAATTACTACAGAAACTCCACATTCCCTACGAGTCAAATGTCGCTGTAAATTTGGAGAAGCTTCCTTTAAACTAAGTCTTACCGTGCATCAAGGACAATGGTAGACAGTCACAACAGTAAAAAAAATAAATCAATCACCGTGGTGTAGTGGTTAGCGCAACGACCTACCGACTGGAAGGTTGTGGGTTTGAATCCCCATCAGTCCTTTCAGAAAACATTGTGGGGTTTTTCGACTCCAGCTGGCTTCTACCCAGAGCTGAAAGTTCTATAAGCTCATTTGGAAGTCTGGTACCATACAGTCGAATATCATTCACTTCACGGATGTGTCGTTGAAGGTAATTCTCAAGTTTTCTTACCAACGCTGCAGGTGTCTGCATCTCTGGAGTCGGGTTGACGCCACGATATATTATAATAGTAACCATAGAGTTTAGACAGCCATGTCATGTGGTCTCAATCGTATATTGAGCTCCATAGCATCATCGTCATCATCATCGCATGATAAAAACTGTGCCAACTTCTGTGGCCATTAAGGTGGCATAAAAATAGGACCAAAAAATGTGTACGCGAACAAAACCTCCCTAAGTGCGGTGATCCTTAAAAAAAGTTTTTAAAAAAGTTTAAAAAATGAAACGATATTAAGTATCATCAGAAGTTCCTAGAGAGTGCTATTTACACAGATTTCCGGTAAAGTGCTAATTTTAGGCAATCATTTGGGTCCTTGACCTTTACATCAGTGCTTTACCTTCCAAACATACAGTTTCACGTAGCTTCGACATTCCACACCTTTTACCAAAAATCCACTAAGAAATGCTGACAAACTCTTGTTCATACATTGTTTTATTTTTTTCTCACAGATAGACAGACATACGGGCACACACATACACACTTTTCTCCAGTCAACATGAAATAAGCTCTCTTTTATTTTTAAAAAAATCTGGTGGTTGGGGGGGGGGGGGGGAATAAAGAAATGAAACAGACAGAAAAAGACAGATCGGCAAACAAAGACCTAACCAACCAAGCAACCAGCTAGCCAACCAGCCGAATAGCCTGGCAGCCAGACAGACAGACAAACAAAGAGACAGATTCAATTATAGATCAGGATTTTGTTTTGTCAAGAACGAAACAGTTTTGTAAGAACCACACCGTTCAAAACTAAGTGGAGGTATGGTAAAATGCACCACTTTCGTACTCAGCTGAATACTTGACGTGTCTGTCCCGTTGCCCAAAGAGCAACGGCAGTTGGCACTCCATCAGAATACATGTCATTCTTTCCCTGTCTATTGCATGTAACGAGAGCAGTATAAACAACTGTGTGTAAAACAGTGTGTTCGAGTTTCTTTCAGACGTTGTGTTGGTGGTGGTGTTATTTTTTTGTTTGCTCGCCGTTGTTTTATTCATGTGTTTGTTTGTTTGTTTTGTTGTTTGTTTGTTTGTTTTTCTTTTTGCATACATCATGAGTAGTATTAGTAGTAGTACTACCAGTAGTAGTAGTAGTAGTACCATGATGATGATGATGATGATGATGATGATGATGAGTGGTGGTAATGGCAGTTGATGATGTTTATATTGTTGCTGCTGTGTTGTTGTTGTTGTTGTTGTTGTTGTTGTTCATGCTTCTGTTGCTGCTGTTATATTTGTTGCTGTTCTTGACATCCTCATTATCATCGTTGTTGATGTTATTATTTGCTTTCATTCTTATCCTGCATATTCTTTCTCTCTCTCTCTCTCTCTCTCTCTCTCTCTCTCTCTCTCTCTCTCTCTCTCTCTCTCTCTTTCCTCCTGTAGCTCTCTCTCTCTGCTTCAAACGCTGTCTTATTCCTCGCAAGCAAACATGGATAACTGTCTCTATGTGGCTTCATTATTGCTACTCAGGAGGATAATATGTAACAATGGCTCTCACAGCCAAAAACAACAGCCCTCCAGAAAACACTGCTCTGCACGAGGGTGTACAATTACTAAAACCATTTTCACCCGAAACATGGAAAGTAAGATCTCACTTTAACCGTCTGTAAGTGTTTCAGTTTCTGTGACCCTCTTTCCCCTGTCTCTCTCTTTCTTTGTCTGCTTGTCTATATGTCCAACCCTTATATTTGTCTCTTGCCCTCATTCGTTGACACAGCTCTTTCATTCTCTGTCCTGTCCCTGTCCCTGTCCCTGTCCCTGTCTCTCTTTCTCTGTCTCTGTCTCTGTCTTTCTCTCTTTCTCTCTCTCGCTCTCTCTCTCTCTCTTGTTGCTCTCCCCTCTCTCTCTCTCTCTTTCTATCTCTCTTGTTTCTCTTCCCCCCCCTCTCTCTCTCTCTGTCTGTCACCATCTCTTTCTCTCCCTCTCTCTCTCTCTCTCTCTCTCTCTCTCTCTTTCTCTCTCTCATACATACACACACAAACACACAACACATGGACACACACACACAAACACACACACGCACACACACACACACATTCTCTCTCTTTCTCTCTCTCTCTCTCTCTCTCTCTTCTCTTTGTCTCTAATCTCTCTCTCTCTTTCTCTCTGTCTCTCTACCCCTCTCATCTCTCCCTCTCACCCTCTCTTTCTCCCTCCCTCCCTCCCCCCTCTCTCTCTTTAAAACAAAGTATGGTGCTTACGTGTTTATGTCTGGAGCTGGTTTGCTTCTGTCTGCCTGTCTGTTTCAATCTGTCGATTGTGTCTCCGTGTGTCTAGGAACGTTTTTAGGACCATAGTGTTGAAAGTGTTCAAATACAATGTGGCATAATAATCAAACATATGTGACCCATTCTATGTATAGACAACTAGTGGTTAATGGCCATGGTAATGTATCCCGTTGAATGGAGGGGTTGTCGTGCCAATAATCATGGCATTATATCCAACTTGAGTGTAGCATTTGTCTATCAGGTATGGCGCATCCACATTTTGAAAGTTCGTTTTGTGCAGGAAAGTAGTTGTAAAAAATCGATATCACATGATTGTGTATGTATGCGTGTGTATTATGTGTACATGAGAGTAGGCGTGCATGTACACACATATATATATATAGATATATATATATATATGTGTGTGTATATATGTGTGTGTGTGCGTGTGTATGTATGTATGTATGTATGTATGTGTGTATCTATGTATGTATGTATGTATGTATGTATGTGAGTGTGTATGTGTGTATATGCAGATGTGTCTGCATTTTTTGTTTCTTCCTTTAAATGATATAGGCTATATTTTAATTGATGCCTGTTTTCTGTTGCTTGAATGTGATTTTTATACTGTAACTGTTAGTGAACTGTAACCATGTGTAAGTATGTTTCTGTGTGTATGCTTGTCGTGTATATGCAGCTAGGTACATGAACTTATTCAATTTGCATAAGCACCATTTTGATCTGGTATGACATTTCTCGTGAAATTTTAGACTAATTAAAACAAATGATAAGAGAAACAGACTTCAAGTGTTTTAATAATGTGTGCAGTACGAGTAAGCAACAGCAGCAGCAACACCTACATCTACAGCAAGATTATGAACATGAAAATCAATGTATAAATACACCGTCATTCAACATATAGCATTCATCAGTCAGGCCACACAAGCTTGCCCGAGTCATTGTTCACAGACTGAATGTGAAAAAAAAACGATGGCTGACTTTACATATCGAACAGGTGGCAAAACAGCAAAAGACTCATCATCATCATGTGCCCTGCCTCATTTGCCCTGGTGATCATGGCCCTCCATACGAATCTACCCCTTGTTGCTGCAAGTACATCTGTCCATACCTCTCTATTCTCATTCACTCTGCAAGTCCGTCAAATATTTTCCTCGCTGGGTCTAGCTGGTGCTTTTTTCCCCTTCGGCTTTCCTGATGTGACCAGGTGCTCTAATTTCTCTGCCGCATACAATGGCATGTAAATGTTGAGCAAGAGACTACGACAGAAGAAATAGCATACATATTCACCCTGCTTAGCACTGGAGTCACATACCAGTAATTGTGGGCTCAAACTATTGGTCGTCTACGTTAAACTGGCCTTCTTATTGTCACATCTTAACATAACTGTTGTTTTGGTGGTGTCAATGTAGAATTAGGTAAGCTTCCACTTTCCCCTTTCCCCATCCCCCACAACTTTCCATGGCTATCCCGCGTTGGTCATGTCACCTGAGGTGGTTGTTGACGTAAAATGAATCTATTGGAAGTCTGAAAATACCACTACTATTCTAGCAATTCATCATCATCATCAGCAGCAGCAGCAGCAGCATTTCACTTATAAAGCTTAAACGATCTATGTCAAAAGCATGCTTTTTGCACTGTACAGGAAAAGAACATTATTTCACTTTAAATCAATTAACAATAGACACTGACAATCATATAATGAAAATAAGTGTTTAGAATCATAGTAACGTAAGTATCAAAACCCATAGCAAAAAGAAAAGAGTCAAATAATGTAAATGAACGCAATAATCATAGACACACAAGTAATGCGCGTGTGCGCATGTATCCACACACAAATACACACACTTGCACGCGCTCGCGTGTACATAAGATCTTGAGCTAAGGTACACTCATCCTGTTAGGCGTGTGATCCTTCACCCAAGTTGTCATCCCCTCTCTCTGTCACTTACACAAACACACGCGCAAAGGCTAGGGTACACTCAGCCTGTTAGTCTCTCTCTCTCTCTCACCACACACACACACACACATACACATACACACACACCACACACACACACACACACACACACTCACTCACACACACACTCACACACATACACACACACACATACACACATACACACACACGGCACACACACACACACACCACACACACACACACACACACACACACACACACACACACACACACATAAACACACACGATCCTGAGTCGGGGTACAGTCCACCTCTTTGGCGTGTGACCTTGACCCAAGTTGTCTTTTCTTCCAACCAGGTGGCTCATCTCATCCAGCTCATGAACATGAGGCCGTTGAACTCCTGGGAGCCCCTTTGTCCTAGCCATTGACTTCATTTGAGGCCGTTGACTTTTTTGGGGGGGTTGGGGGTTGGGGGGGAAACACCCAGGTTCAACATATGGGATCCATCAATCATTCCCACATACGCTTGATTGTTAACCGTTGTTAGAGAATGAATTGGGAACAGAACACATCCACTCTGGTGGCCTTGAGCTTTTGAAATAGGTAAGAAAACAATAAAACTATTACTACAACAAAGATGTGGTGCACAAATACTCCCTGTTTCATCATAAAAATAATGTTTATCACTCTGTCCACGCATGTTTGAATCTGTGTTAACTCATCGAACTCGAAAGAGAACAAAAACAGACCAAAACGAAAAACAGAAAAACAGACACAGAAGTAAATAACAGATAAAAAAAAAAGACAGAAATAAACAAACGAACATGTTAACTACCCAATTAATAGACTAACTAACAAACAAAACAAAACTAATAATACAAAAAAAATGGTCGACCCAGCCTGAAACGGGCAGCCAAAACAGCAACACACTACGACAAAATAAAGAAACAAAAAGCAGAGTTCAAAGTAATGATCTATGCACAACATATGGCACTGGTACTTGTAAGGCAAAAGAAAAAGCTATGCGCAACAAAAGCATTGTAGTGTTTGTGCAAATTGTCATACCGACAAACACGTTATTGACGGTTCACTGATAATGGTGAACAGCATAAAGAATATGTTGACCTTGGATTGGAGTGGGTTTGTTTGCTTGCTTGTTTTTTTGTTGTAGTTTTTGGGGAGTGGTGATTTGGGCTTATTTTGGTTTGGTTTGGTTTGGTTTGCTTTGCTTTGCTTTGCTTTCGTTTCGTTTGGTTTCGTTTCGTTTAAATACAGGTTTTGGTTCGGTTTCATTTGGTATGAGTATTGGTTTTTGGTTTGGGTTTTTTTGGGGGGGTTTTGTTTGTTTGTTTGTTTGAGAAAGAGAGAGAGAGAGAGAGAGAGAGAGCTGGAGAGAGATAGCCAAATAGATAAAAGTATAGCTATGTAACGACGTGGGCAGACGAATAGACATACATACAGACAGACAGACGGTCATGACTCCTGGATGCCCTTCTGCTGTCACCATTTTTTTTTTTTTTTTTTTTTTTTGTATAGAAATTTGTCTTCCTCCTGATATTGAATCCGCGTATACCAGGTGGTCAAGTTATATTTCAACATACATGTAATCTTCTAGGCCACCGACTGTGATCTTGAAAAGAACAAAATCCAGTGTTTCCGTTTCCTTTCTTTCTATTTTTTTTTCAAGGAGGGAATGTTGGAATGGTATGACTGTTTTGATTTTTGTTTGTTTATTTGTTTGTTTGTTTGTTTGTTTTTTGTTTTTGTTTTTTCTAGTGTTGCTGTCAGTGGCGCTGGTCTGTTGTTTTATATTACATCATCTTCTTTTTACTTCTTTCTCTTTTCCTCCTCCTTCTTCTTCTCCACTTTTGTTTTTTCCCTAATTTTCGTTTGTTTGTTCGTTTTTTGTCATCCACTGCTGCTCTTTTAGATCCCGCTGGCTTCGTTTTTGTTTCTTTTTTGTTGTTGTTGTTTGTTGTTGGATTTTTTAGTAAAGATTGTTATCGTGGAAAAGTCGTCAAATGATGCAACCACTTACCGTGAAGACATCTGTGGGTAATGACAAATGATGGTCAGATGTTCTGCGGCCCTACTGCATCCTCTGTAGTGCTTTGCTACCGGCCCATTACCAAAAGGCTTGTTCCTTATGTGTGTTGTGTGTGTGTGTGTGTGTGTGTGTGTGTGTGTGTGTGTGTGTGTGGGGTGTGTGTCGTGTGTGTGTGTGTGTGTGTGTGTGCGTGTGTGTATGTGTGTCTGTGAGAGAGAGATAGAGAGAGATAGAGAGAGAGATATGTGTATGTGTGTGTGTGTGTGTGTGTGTGTGTGTGTGTGTGTGTGTGGTGTGTGTGTGTGTGTTGTGGGAGTGGTGGTGTGGTGATGGGTTGGTGTTTTCGTTGTTTTTTTTTTTACGGTGTTTCGCTGCTTGTACCAGATTCTTTTCCGTTAGTGCTTTGTGTTTTGTTTGATTCCTTTTTTTTTCTGTGTTGTTCAAAATGTATTCTTCCATGAGCTGACAGATGCTATGCTGCAGACGCAGTATGTTATTTGTTGTACGTGCTGTGGTGTGTTGTGTGTGTGTGTGTTTGGTGTGTGTTGTGTGAGGTTAGAGTTTAGTCTGCGTGTTGTGTCATGTGTGTGTGAGCGTGTGTATGTGTGTGTGTGTGGTGTGTGTGTGTGTGTGTGTGTGTGTGTGTGTGTGTGTGTGTGTGTGTGGGGGTGTGTTGTGGGTGTGTTGTGGTGTGGGTGGGTGGGGTTTGGTTTGGTTGTTGTTGTCTGTTGCGTTGTGTTCGTGTGTTGTGATTTTGTGTTTGTTGTGTTTTTTGTTGTTTTTTGTGTGTGTGTGTGTATCTTCTGGGTGTCAGAGTGTTTGTGGTGTGGTTGTCCTTGTAGTGGTGTGTTGTGTGTGTGTGTGTGTGTGTGTGTGTTGTGTGATGTGTGTGCGTGTGTGTGTGTGTGTGTTATGTGTGTGTGTTGTGTCGTGTGAGGTGTGTTGTTGTGTGTGTGTGTGTGTGTGTGTGTGTGTATGTGTGTGTGTGGGTGTGGTGTGTGGGGTGTGTGGTGTGTCTGTGGTGTGGGGTTGTGGTGGTGTGTGTCTGTGTATGTGTGTGTGTGTGTGTGTTGTTGTGTGTCTGTGTGTGTGTGTGTGTGTGTGTATGTGTGTGTATGTGTGTGTTGTGTGTGTGTGTGTGTGTGTGTGTGTGTGTGTGTGTGTGTGTGTGTTGTGTGTGTGTGTGTGTATGTGTGTGTGTGTGTGTGTGTTGTGTGTGTGTGTGTGTGTGTGTTGTGTATTGTGTGTGTGTGTGTGTGTGTGATGTGTGTGGTGTGTTGTGTGTGTGTGTATGTGTGTGTGTGTGTTGTGTGTGTGTGAGTGTGTGTGTTGTGTGCTGTGTTGTGTGTATGTTGTATGTGTGTGTGTGTGTGTGTGTGTGTGTGTCGTGTGTGTGTGTATGTGTGTGTGATTGTGTGTATGTTGAGTGTATTTTTTTTAGGTGTGCGGCCTTGGTATTTGGTCATTCTGCATGGAAGAGTTAGTTTTTGTTTTGTTTTGTCTTCTCTCTGTTGTCTGTCTGTTGTCTATTGTTGTGTTGTCTGCATGTTTGATGTTGTTGTTCTTTTTCTGCCTTCAGCTATCGTCTGTGCTTCTTTTTTCCCCTCTATTAAAGTCCTTTACACAGATTCATATGAACTACACTTGTCAAAACAGTTCTTCTGAAGACATCAGTTTCGAACAAGATTACATTAACTATACATCTTACCATCAAGACACATTTGCGGTCACCAAAGGATATCAAAGCAAATACAAGTCGAGTTCTGTCCCAAGACTATTTATCGAAGTGTTTATCCCAGTCATGTACCCTTAACTCACTTCAAATTCTGTCAGCCACAGAACAAGGAAAGTCGAAATCTGTTTGAGATTTGTTACATAAATCAGAAGAATCTCAAAAAGGTAGTGTGATCCGTCAACTTTCACCCATGTGTGATCTTCTACAGTACTTCAAAGTTATTAAATTTAAAGAAACGCTCATACGTCAGTTTTCAATCATAATTCATATTTCTCTTGTAAAAATGATCATATATCTACGTATCTATCTACATGTATCTATCTATCTATCTATATGTCTATCTATAATTATGTCTATCTATCTATCTATCTATCTATCTATCTATCTATCTATCTATCTATCTATCTATCTATCTACTATCTATCTATTTATCTATCTGTCTATCTATATCTGTCTGTCTATCCAGCTGTCTGTCTTCTGTCTCTTGCCTGTCTGTATGTTCTTAATCTGCTACCTACTATAATATAAAAGACACATTCATCTTTCTCTTGAAAAAATTACCATCTTTTATCTATCTATCCATCTCTCTATCTCTCTATATATCTATCTATCTATCTATCTATCTATCTGCTATCCATCTATCTCGCTATCTATCTATCTATCTCGCTATCTATCTATCTATCTATCTATCTATCATCTTCTATCTATCTATCTATCTATCTGTCTATCTATCTATCCGCTATCTATCTATCTATCTATCTATCTGTTATCTATCTACCATCTGTCTATCTATCTATCCATCTATCTCGCTATCTATCTAATCTATCTATCCATCTTCTATCTATCTATCTATCTATCTATCTATATGTCTGTCTGTCTGTCTTTTTATCTACCTTTCTATCTGTCTGTATGTATGTCTGTATGTCTGTCATATATTATATATGTTGTGTGTGTGTGTGTGTGCCTCTCTGTGTCAATGTGTGTGTGTGTGTGAGTGTGTGTGTGTGTGTGTGTGGTGTGGGGGGGGGGAACGTTTGTGTGATGTGACATATAGTAGCACAAGTAGTATGCTTTAACATTAAGTTAGATTAAAGATTTCAACCCTCCCCCCCCCCCTTTTTTTTTTTTTTTTTAAGGCGAGAGCTCGATGTGAAGTATACATACAATGTTTATCTTTTTTTCCGTGGAAATATAGATTATTATTATACTTTTTTCTTTGTTAATGAAGAACATCTATAGGACATTTTGATAGGCAGAAATGTGAGCACCTAGTCATAACAGGAAAGCTGGAGAGAAAGAGAGCACCAGGTAGACCCAGGAAGAAAATACTGGACGGACCTGCGGAGTGGATGAATACAGAGAGGGTGGGAGATGCACTTGACGCAACAAAAGATAGATTTGTATGGAGGGCCATGATCGCCAACGCCATGAGGCAGGGCACACGATGATGATTATTATTCTTTCTTATCATTTTTAGGCTGTTCGTTGTCAGTTTACTTTATCTCTCTTTGTCTTCCTCTCTTTCTGTCTGTCCGCCTGTCTGTCTGTCTGTCTGTCTGTCTTCTGTCTCTCTCTCTCTCTCTCTCTCTCTCTCTCTCTCTCTACCTCCCTCTCTTGTTGTTTCTCTTTGTCTCTGTGCCTCTCTCTGTCTCTCTTCTCTCTGTCTCTCTCTCTCTCTCTCTCTTCTCTCTCTCTCTGTCTGCCTGTAGTCTGTCTGTCTGTCTCTTCTCTCTCTTCTGTCTCTCTCTCTTCTTCTCTCTCTCTCCTCTCTCTCTCTCTCTCTCCTTCCTTCCCTCTATTTCTCTTTGTCTCTCTCTCTGTCTTTTGTCTCTGTCTCTCCGTCTCTGTCTATCTCTCTCTGTCTCTGTCTGTCTATTTGTCTGTCTCTTCTCTCTCTCTCTCTTCTCTCTCTTCTCTCTCTCTCTCTCTTTTCTCTTTCTCTCTCTCTCTCTCTCTCTCTCTCTCTCTCTCTCTCTCTTCTCTCTCTCTTCTCTCTCTCTCTCTCTTCTCTCTCTCTCTCTCTCTCTCTCTCTCTCTCTCCTCTCTCTCTCTCTCTCTCTCTCTCTCTCTCTCTCTTCTCTCTCTCTCTCTCTCTCTTCTCTTTCTTCCGCTTGTGCTCCACATCCACGTCTCAAGGTTTATGTGGATCGTATGTGACAAGACTTCTACAGTCATGAACTCAGACTGTCCCGTAACGCAATCAACACAAGAATGACTGCTGCACGTGCCTCTCTACTTGTATCTATCAATTTCTTTAGCGATGCTACATTCAATAACACCAGAGGGGGGGGGGGGTGAATTTTCATGCTGTGTGATAGCTTGAACACGAAACGCTGTGACGCTATTTCTCGTAAAAGATGGGAAAGATAAAGGGGAAACAGACAGACAGACAAACATGCATGAAAAAAGACATAAAGTGAGCCCCTTTTACTATAAAAGCATGAAAAGTGTTTTCTTTTCTTTTCTTTTTCTTTTCTTTTCTTTTTTTTTTTTCTTTTCTTTTCTTTTCTTTTTCTTTTTGTTTGTTTGTTTGTTTAAACTTTAGTTTCTTTGCAATATCCTATTATTTTCTTTTTGTTTTAATACAGGTAGATTAGCAAGGGCAGATTTTGAAGCTGGCCTATGTGTTAACATAATTATATAATTATACAGTTGGAAAAATACTTGTTCATTTCACATCATTATCTGTTGTGACAAAAGACAAACACATAGCCATGAACTCAGACTGCAGTCAACACACAAAGATGACTGTTGGACGTGCTCTTTACCCGCTGTGTCTGTCAGTTCTTTGGTGGTGCTGGCATCAATGGACACCAGCAAGGTCTTCAGAGAAAACCTAGTTGCATAACAAGCTTACATAGAAAACAATCCTTCTTGCCACGTACACACACACATGCACACACACACACACACACTCACACACACACACAACACATGCACACACACACACACATACACACACACATACACACACACACGCAGATAGACAGACAGACAGACACATAGACAGAGAGAAAGAGACAAAGACATAGACAGGAAGACAGAGAGAATCAGAGAGAGAAAGAGGGACACACAGACAGACAGACAGACAGATAGACAGACACACAGGCAGACAGACAGAAAGAGACAAAGACAGAGACCAGGAGACAGAGAGAATCAGAGAGAGAAAGAGAGAAAGAGAGAGAGAGGCAGACAGATAGAGACAGAGACAGAGAGACACACAGATAATCCGAGAGAGACAGAGAGAAAGAGACGCGCGCACACATACATTACATACATACACACACACATACACACATACACGCGCACGCGCGCGCAGAGAGAGAGAGAGAGAGAGAGAACTTACAGAATCACTTATCAGCATTAATATTCAGTGCTTTCCTGTGAGGCTGTCTCCATCCTCAGGTCATTTTGACCACAAATCACGTGGTGCATATAGCATGCATTTTATATATTAAATCCTGTGTAAAGTGAAGGATAACCTTCCATAAACTGAAAAGTTCCTACTCACCCCTATATTTCACCTTAAAGAGTGCTGTACTGTTTGTTGATAGTACGTAGGTTGTTTTAGTTCTGTTTCTTTTTGTACTTATTCTAGTTCAAGGTACGAAATTAGAGATGTCATGTATATTATAGAAACTGAACGTTTTCTAAGAACAGTCAACGTTGAGAAATAGTTAGCACAACAAACTACATAGTGGGTTCTCATGTAAGAACAAATGAGGAAGAAGAAAGAATAGGTAAGATAGATAGATAGATAGATATATAGATATATAGATAAAGACAGAGAGAGAGAGAGACAGACAAAGACAGACAGACAGAGACAGGGACAGACAGACAAACAGACAGACAGAGAGACAGACAGACAGGCAAAGACAGTTTCAGTTTTAGTTTCAGTTTCAGTTTCTCAAGTCGACGTCTCCACGCTAGGAACGAAATCCATATGCACTAACGTCACAGGTGCCATGTGTATGGTGATCCTGGCACAAGCCTTAAGTTCGCACATAAACCCATGAGCTGGACAGGTTCTGAGGCCCTACCTAGAGAGAGAGAGAGAGAGAGAGAGAGAGAGAGAGAGAGAGAGAGAGAGAGAGAGAGAGAGGAGACAGAGAGAGACAGAGAGAGAGAGAGAGGAGGAGGAGAAGGAAAAAAAAGGCGATGGGCGGGAGAAACAAAGACAGACAGACTGATGCGGGGTGATCCCAAACAAAGATAAACTTTCATACATCATACATAACAGGGGTGAATCAAAGACGGAGGAAGAGAGACACAGACAAACACAAACAAATAAGAAAAGATAAATGAACATGAAACTCTTTCAACAGCAGTATAAACAGGTCAAATCACCAATATGCCATCGTTAATCAACATGCCTCAAAAACAAGAAGAGACGAAACAGAAACAAAGCCTCAGATCAAGACAAACACAAACAGACACAGACACAATGTTTACAATCTCAGACAAACCATCCATCATACCAATACACTCTCCGAAAACAGGTCTCAAGACAGACGATCACAGCATCCGTCTTGCAAGCAGACACATATCCATATCCGAATCCATATTTTCCTGTCGCCTACAATGTTCACAGAATCATTAGACAAGAGAGAACAGCAAAACGTTTAATTTAAGGCACGTAGTGGGTGGATGATGGATAGGACATGATTATCTGTTGTTTTGACAAGCGGGTGATCTATTATCTGTCTGCTCTGGCTGTTAACATGAAATAGAAGAGGAAGTGTGTGTGAGTTAGAATTTAATTGAAAAAAAAAGTTGGTGTTTTGAATAAGCGAAGATGGCAGAGTTTGGAAAGATTTGTGATGCATTACTACTTGGGTTCAAGAAAATGTTTTGCATTTAGGCGAAAAAGCAAGACCTTGAATGAATGAATGCTTGATTGAATGAATGAATGCTTGATTGAATGAATGAATGAAGGAAGGAACGAAGGAACAAAGAAACGGACGAACGAACGAACGAACGAACGAAAGAACGAACGAATGACTGACCGACCGACCGACCGACAGACCGGCTGACTGACCGACCGACCGACCGACAGACCGGCTGACTGACTGACTGACTGACGGGCTGAATGAATGAATGAATGAATGAATGAATGAATGAATGAATGAATGAACGAATGAACGAATGAATGAATGAATGAATCTTTTATTTAATGTCTGTTCACAATAGTGATTTTAGACACACACGCACGCACGCATACACATACACACACACACACACACACACACACACACACACACACACACACACACACACACAACAAAAGGTGGGGTGGGGGATGAGTATGGGGAAGGGTAATAGAAGTTTGAATGTAAGAAGGAGAACAGTGCAATTAATAATTCAGAACAATGAATTAACAGTATCAAATAATAATATACAACAACTAATTAACTCTTCATAACAATCTCCCAACAGGGGATCTGAGAATCAGCTGGACTAGCAGGATAATATCATTATTTTTGTTGTAAAGAATATCTCTAGCATCAGTACGTGAAAAATCAAGATTGTTATTTCTATATGTCGTAAGTAAGATAGGACATTCAAAGAGCAGATGGTGGACTGATAATGTTTTTGAACAAATACATACATTCTGTGTATATTTCGTTTTCCAAGAGTTAAGCCTTAGTTTGTATATCAAGGACGCTAGCTGTCTGGGGCAGTAAGGTATCAGGCTATGGGTATTGGAGAAATTTGTATAAACTGAACGTTCTAGCACAAAACCAAGTTCATGAACTGAAAGTCGTATATTATGGCATGTTACGGTATTGGCATTTTTGGATGCTCCGTTTCTTGCTAACTGGTCTGAAACTTCATTCCAATGAAGTCCGCAATGTGATGGAACCCAGCAAAACTTTATACCAACACCGCTGGATGAAATACAATGTATCAAGTGTTTGATTTCAAAGATAATGTCATTTCGTATTACATGTTCTGCTTGTTTCAAGCTACGTAACACAGATTTAGAATCAACACACAATAGTATATCGCAGATATCGTATGAGAGGCTATTGATATATGTAAGAGCCATCAATATCGCATGTAATGCTGATGTAAAAATAGAGTAGCCTTTACCTATGTAAAAAGATTTTTGTAACTTTAAGGCAGGAATGACGAATCCAGCTCCACTATCAGATGAATCTAAAACAGACCCGTCTGTGTAAATTTTCAGGTGATTAAAATAACAGGTGGCTAGATGAGATTTGACTTCTGATACTAGAATATTTCTTTCTTCTGTTTTATTAAGATTTATATAGTCTATGTCAAAGTTGGCATTTTCAAGTTCCCAGGGAGGTATGGATGGAATAAGTGGCATTACTGGAATATTAGTTACATCAATATTGTTTTTGCTTATGAGAACATCTGCAAAATTTCGAATAGGTTGGAGTATGCATCTTTCGAGCTTTGGGGATAGTCAGTTTCTGACGTGTATAGTAATTCATCCTTAACTAGTTCTTTACAGCCAGACCTCTAAATAACATACTTTGTCACCGCTAATTCACGTTGATCTGTAAGGGGTTAAAATGTTACTTTCTTTATAAGACTTCATTGTGTTTGTATGAAAGGGCACACCGAGAGCCAATTTAATAGCTTTGCTGTCTACACTCTGTAATGTTTTGAAGAGTGGAGTCGAGGCAGTAAAATAAACCTCTTGTCCACAGAGCAGTTTCGATCGAACCAAAGAAATCGCTAAGTGTAACATAGTTTGTGTGTCTTGGCTCCAGGACTGTCTTTGGTTATTTTTAAGAAATTAAGTCTTTTGTTTGCTTTCGTAATTAAATATTCTATATGGTGTCTCCAATTCAATTTTCGTGTTAAGTACACTCCAAGAAATTTAACGGTGGGCTTATAAACAAGCGGATTACTATCCAGTAATAATGTAGGGAGAGTTTTAGGGTTTTCTCCATTGTTGAAAAGCATAAGATAAGTCTTTTCACTCGATAACTCTAGATCATTGTCTTTCATGTAATTACTCAGGTTATCAAGATCACATTGGTAGAGCTTTTGTACATGGGTGATTGTTCGTTTGTTTGTATTTTTTCGAAGAGTGGTATTCATCCAAATAGCAATATCATCTGCATACTGTACGACATTAGTGTTCTTCGACAAATATTTTGGTAAATCATAAGAAGTATATTGAACAGGATGGGGGCTATGATTGACCCTGAGGGATCCCCATGTCTATGTCTTTAAATGAAGAGCATACAGTCCCTAATCTTACACATATTGATCTACAGGTTAAAAAGTATTTAATGTAATAATACATTTTACCTGTTGCACCAATGCTCTTTAATTTATAAAGCAGTCTTGAATGCCACACAGTGTCGTAAGTCTTCTTCACATCAAAAAACGTAGCCAAAGTGCTTTTTCTACGAGAAAATTGCTTTTTGATTTGACTTGTAAGTTTTACTAAATGATCTGTTGTACATCGCCCTTTCCTAAATCTGCCTGATGAGGTGGAATAATATCATTTCTTTCACAATAATGGAACAAACGCTTGAGGATAATCTTTTCCATCAGTTTTCCCCATATGAGAAGTTAAAGCTATTGGTCTGTAACTGTCAATGATGACCTTGATTTGCCTTCCTTAATGATGGGAATTATCACGGACTTCTTCCAGAGTTTTGGAAGAGCTCCATTAAACCAACATTTTTGGAAAAAATGAGTGTAACAATTCCTTCCACTTCAGAGGCAAATGAATTAGCACAAAAATGACATATATGTTGATCCAGTTTCTAAGGAGAGTCATTATATCAATTCTCCCATTCATTGGACGAATTCGTGGAAACTTTGGCGTCTTTTTCATCTAATAAATCTTCTGTGGGCTTAGATGGTATTTTTATCAGATGAACGAATGAAAAGATTGAATAAAAGCTTCTTGTGCAGTCTCAATCCGGAAGGAAATTCCTTAGCGTCACCATTTCCCAGTTCCATGCATCATGCCCACACCCATTCACATAAATCACCCCATAAAAATTAATATGATGAATGAAAAATAACAACTTATTTAACGTATTAACTAACTATATAAACTAACTATATAACTAACTATATAACTGACTGACTGACTACTGACTGACTGACGACTGACGACCGACCGACCGACCGACCGACCGACCGACCGACCGACCGACCGACGACTGACTGACTGACTGACTGACTGACTGACTGACTGAATGAATGAATGAATGAATGAATAATGAATGAATGAATGAATGAATGAATGAATGAATGATGAATGAATGACTAACCAACTAAGTAAAGGGACAAATATTTGTTACGAATAAATAGAAATATATATTCATTCTTAATGAATGAATGAATGCTGATAATGTTAGAGTAAAAGCCTGTCATACAGTCTCATGGATATCACCATTGTTGGCTGGCTGGCTGTCTGTCTGTGTGTCTGTCTGTGTGTCTGTCTGTGTGTCTCTTGTCTCTCTCTCACTCTCTCTCTTTCTTGTCTGTCTGTCTGTCTGTCTGTTGACTAGTTTAATACATGTCATGCGTAGTTAATCCATGGAATTTGGACGACAGCACTGTACAAATATGATTTACTATTATCTTTGTCATAGAGTATCATGAATGATCAGTAAAGTGGACCACATTAGGCGTGAACCAGACATTACTCGGTTGCTTCATGACCTATACTATGATGAAGAGAAGAGGGAAGAGCGGAGCAGACAGTGTCTGTTTTGGATAGCCTGAGAGGTGATAGCAGTGGCACTGAGACGTGCAAATTAGCCAGTAATGATGGCTGGAAAGGACAGACCAGCTCCCTGCAGCAATAGGTACTGCAGCAAGGGAGGTAATTAAGCTGAAATCTTCCCCTCAAGTTACTTAACTACGTAGATCTGTGTCCAATAGTCGTGGTTCGCGGTCTTTTCTTTTCACTTTTCCTCTCCTCCTTCCTTTTGTCTTTCAAATCTTCCTTGTTTTCTTTTAGGCTGACCTTCCACTCGGTTCCTTTCTTTCCCTTATATTTAGGTTTTATTTAATATGGATGAAATATTCAGACTCAAGAGAGGCTGTAAATGTGTGTGACTGTGATTGGTTATGAATAGTATTTCTTTACCAATATTTTATTTCATCATAATTAAGTCATAGCTTCTTTTTTAAGCATTGTAACGGCTGCATAAACTTGAACAGGTGCAATCATTTCTGGATCACAAAAGCCGAAAAATGTGTACAATGGCGGCATGTTATTTTTCACAGGTGTATATAGTTGTATATTGATGAAGATAGGGTCAAAGACAGTGTGTTAGTAGATAAACGAAATCTGTTATATTTAAGACTTCATAAACCGTCATCATTTTAAATCGTGAAAAGTAATTTGTTTGACAGAGAAAATAATCTCTGTTGAGGATGCATTGTTTAGCAAGTGATAATCTTTCGGCGATTGATTACAGATGTTCAACAAAAAGAAACCGCACAAACCTGCTCACAACCACCACCACCACCCCTGCAGACACGTACACACATTTGCACATTAGTACATGCACACCCACATATACACACATGTGTGCACACAAGTACACACATACATGCATGCACAGATTAGACAAATATACAAAAATCCTTGATTTTACATATTTGAAAGTGTCCTCCAAGAAACTGGAATGGATCACACATGGAGCAATCAGGCGACTTTGAACAATATATATTACACAGAAGTAAGCACCATCATCATCATCATCATCATCATCATCATCAATCAGGATGTGCCCTGCCGCATGGCGTTGGTGATATGGCCCTCCATATGCATCTATCCCTTATCGCTTCAAGTACTTCTTCCACCCTCTCTGTTCTCAGCCACCCTGCAAGTCCGTCCAGTAGTTTCTGCCTGGGTCTACCTGGTGTTCTTTTTCCCTCCAGCTTTCATGTCGTGATAGAAAGGTTTTTTGTTTTGTTTTTATGCAATGGACAAAAATCTAGAATGGACGGGTCTGCTTTTGGAATGATCAGAAAAGTAAAAACACGTTGATGTTACTTTTCTATAATACATTTATAATATGCTACTGTTTAGAACCATGGATAATAAGTATGAAAGGTAAGTCAAACCACAGAAAAATATTACACAGAATTCTAGTCCTGCACATTATTACAAAAAGAAAGAGGCAGGTGCATAGATATTCCAAGGCAGGTCAGAAACTATGCAGTTTATGGTGCAACTGAAGATGACTGACGTTTCCTAGCTAGCCCTACCATATGCAATACTGACACTGATTAACACGACATAGACACACACACACAGACACAAACACACACACACACACACACACACACACCAGCACGCTGCGCGCGCGCGCACTGAGAGAGAGAGACATGCACACACACACAAGCACATATACATATACATATGTATACACATATTATATAATATATATATATGTATGTGTGTGTGTGTGTGTGTGTGTGTGTGTGTGTGTGTGTGTGTGTGTGTGTGTGTGTGTTTGTGTTGTGTGTAATGTATATGTGCTATGTGTGTACATATATTATATATATATATATATATTGTGTGTGTGTGTGTGTGTGTATGTATATATATATACATCTGCACGTATACGTACATAAATACATACATACATACATACATACATACATACATACATACATACATACATACATACATACATACATACATACATACATACATACATACATACATACATACATGCGTTTGTGTCTCGGTGTGTGTGTCTGTCTGTCTGTGTCTGTGTCTGTGTATGTTGTTATGTGTATTGTGTGTGTATATATATGGGTGAGATTTATAGACAAACTGCAATACGAAGCGACATAGAAGAGCCGCAAGCATCAATTAATAAATTTTGAGAGATTTTTTAAAGATACGAGTTTTGAGGTGCTTTATCGTTCAGACATTGAAAGTGAATTCCATGTTGTTTGGGCCAAAAATCAGAGAGGGATTCTTTCCGCAAGTTTGTAGCGAAAAACCGAGATACGGATAAAAAAGAAGCTTCTTGGAATCTTTTGGGAACATAGCGCATAATCCATTTTATCACAGGTCAGAAACGGTTGAACTCGTGTCAAACAATTGAAAGGATGCATTGAACAGGAACGAGTTCTCATTGCTTCTTAGTTTCTTTAAGTTGTGACATTTTGGGGGCCTTTTTGACCGCTCTTCGATCTGGAGAGACAAAATAAAACACAGATCGTGTTAGCACGCTGGGGGTTTGAAGTGCATCTCTTCACCTTGTCATAGGGGTCAACCGTTCCATTCCAGGGATGCGCTGATTTCCGTTAGCTAGACAGGACGTTGCTGAAACAATCATCGTTTCTTTCTCTTGGCGACCGTGACTTTTCACCTCCCTCTGCCTCTGCCCTTGCCCCTGCCCCTCATCTTCTGTATGTGTGTCTGTATGTCTGTGCGTCTGTCTCTGTCTCTGTCTGTCTCTCTCTGTCTGTGTGTCTGTATGTCTTTGTGTCTATCTGTCTGTCTGTCTGTCTGTTGATTCTCCTCTCTCTCTCTCTACACACACACACACACACACACACATATATATATATATATACAATATATATATATATATATATATTATACATATATATATTATAATATATGTATATATATGTATATATCTGTCTGTTCTCTCATATATGAATACAGGGTACTGCGTTTTCTTTGGATTTGCTTTGTTTTGGTTTTGGTTTTGCAATATTCAACGAAGTGCCAGGCAGGACTTGTCTAGACTTTATCACATTAACTGTGAGGTTTGACAAGTTCGGCATGTTGACATGCTTTAGTAACTCACCGGTAATCAAACATGAACTTTACTTTGCTTGCTGTTGCTGACTTTGAGGTAAGTTAAGGAGAAACATGCCGTATTACGTCTTGTTCTTGTTGTTCTTCTTGTTCTTGTTCTTGTTCTTCTTGTTCTTTCTTGTTCTTGTTGTTCTTCGTTCTTGTTCTTGTTCTTTCTTGTTCTTTTCTTGTCTTCTTCTTGTTCTTGTTCTTGTTCTTGTTCTTCTTCGTTCTTGTTCTTTGTTCTTGTTCTTGCTTCTTCTTCTGTTCTTGTTCTTGTCTTGTTCT
>CM060307.1:65567152-65579652 GCA_030674185.1 Monoplex corrugatus
CAAGCGTAAGTTAGCAGGAAAAAGATGAAGGGAGTGCACGTCCTATACACACTTGGAACATTCCCTGTGGTAATCAGGCGTGCAGACAACACCAGAACACGTACCTCCAGAACTGATCTATCCCGCTTGAATACCTTTACCACATGCTGAAGACAGGGTGTGCCAACTGAACCGTGGGATCATCATCATTATCATCACCATCATTATCATCATCTTTATCATCATCATCATCGTCGTCGTCGTCGTCATCATCATCATCATCACCATCACCATCTTCATCACCACTATCATCATCATCATCATCCCATCATCATCACCACCACCATTATTATCACCATCATCATCATCGTCGTCGTCGTCGTTGTCGTCATCATCACCACCACCACCATCATCCCATCGCCATCTTCAGGACTATCATCACCATCGTCATCGTTGTCGTCGTCGTCATCATCATCATTATCATTGTCGTCGTCGTCGTCGTCATCATCATCATCGTCATCATCATCATCAACGTCGTCGTCGTCATCATCATCATCACTGCATTTCTGTGTGGGGTTTTGTTTGTTTGTTTGTTTGTTTGTTTGTTTGTTTGTTTTTTTGTTTTGGCTGGAGGGGTGGGGTGGATAGGTGAAGGTGGGTGGTTACGAGGAAGGGAATGATTAAGAGATAAAAGGAAAAAAACCAACACTGCGTATCTGTCTCCAAACCACGCAAGCCCTAGAGTGAAAAAAAGATACAGGAAAACGTGTGTTTTGATGATGTTTAGGGCAAACAGTCTTTGTTTGTTATAACATGTGTTGTGTGGTAACGAAAGCACAGGTTTATCAGAGCATGTAAAGAACACGTATGGATCATAAGCACCATACACTTTACTCTGTCTGTCATTATTGCCTCTCTGCTTGTTCTGTGGAGGTGAGCTGCACCAGAACGCGAGTGTAGACAAATATCCTATTACATGATGGATGGTGAGAGAAACAGAGAGAGAGAGAGACAGAGACAGAGACAGAGAGAGACACAGAGACACAGAAAACACAGAGAGAGAGGGGGGGCGACAGAGAGTGAGAGAGAGGGAAAGAGAGAGAAAGAGACAGACAGAGAGACACAGAGAGAGACAGAGAGTGGGGGCGGGCGACAGAGAGAGAGTGAGAGAGGGAGAAAGAGAGAGACAGACAGAGAAGGGGGGGGGGGGACTAAGAAACAGAAACAGAGAGAAAGACAGAGGTAGAGAGACAGACAGGCAGACAGACAGACATACAGAGAAAGAAAGAGAGAGAGAGAGTACAATCAACGTCTTTCACACAATCTTTGAGCTGACAGATAGAGACAGACACACAGATGAACACAGGTCTACAATGCTCATACTCTCTTTGAATTAAACCTAAACAAGGACGACTACACAATCCATCATGTAAACAGACACCTATTCGTCTTTTGCGTGGTTTGCTGTGGTCTGTCTTCTTCACAGAGCAAATCAAACACAAGAGAACAGCAGACACATCACGAAGCTGGCGATGATGGATACAACACAATTACCGGCTGCTTTGACAAACTGATTCTTTTGTTTTTCTGTCTATCGTTTTCGATTTTTCAATCTGTTAAAAGAAAAAGGAAAAAAAACGGAAAAAGTGTGTGTGTGTTTTGTGTGTGTGTGTGTGTGTGTGTGTGTGTGTGTGTGTGTGTGTGTGGTGTGTGTGTGTGTGTGTGTGGTGTGTGTGTTGTGTGTGTGTGTGTGTGTGTGTGTGTGTGGTGTGTGTTGAGTGAAGTTGGTGAGTGGGTGTGTTGTATGATGGTGTTAAGTTGAGTTGGAACGTTTGAATGTAAGAGTAAGATCGATGGAGGTTCATTATTATGAGTGATGTAAGACTTAGATTAAACGGTTAGTAATAATGAGTATGATTCGAAGTTAATTATTAATTAAAATAACGAATAAATGATAATAATGAGTGATAGGAATTAGATGAAGAAAGGAAAGAAGGAAAAAGAAAATAAAGGAATGCTGAGAAGCTAGTGTCTAAAAGTCTCTCAAGCGGTTGTTTTGTTTTGTTTTGTTTTGTTTTGTTTTGTTTTGTTTTTGTTTAGTTTGTTTTGTTTTGTTTTGTTTTGTTTTGTTTTGTTTTGTTTTAATGTTCATGCAACTCTTAACATTATTCTTAGAAACCATGTTTCAGCTGCCTCAATCTTGTTCCAACTTTTGCATGTTGACAAACCATTCATTTATTTAAACATGTTTTGATATATACTAACAATGCCTTTCAATCTGTTCAAGCCAACAATAGAATCAATCACCCTTCCACTTTTTGTTGCCGTATGTTCTCTTTGAAAAGAAAAAAAGGTGCTGTCTTGCTCTCTGCCAGATAAATATCCTGCGGGACCTGATCGCTATCGATCTCAGGTGGGTGTTAAATTATGGCCTGAGCTATTCTTTGCATGTGCACTTCTGTCCTGCGCGGAGCATCCATCAGACCATATTAAACAATAGCTGCCAACCACAGCCTGCAATAACCGAGAAAGGGGAAACGACTTGAGTTTGATTGCTTCGTGACAAGACACACACTGATAAATCGGATTGCATTATCTGCCTCCAGGGGAGAAAACAAGGTCTGCAAATTTTAATCAAATCTTCGTCTTGGCTTGAAAAGAAAAAAACAACGAAAAACAGGTGGTATTGTTCTGAAACCAAAATAAACAAAACAAAACAAAAAAAACGAAAAAAGATTCAGAACGCGTGTTTAATACAACCGCACAAGACAGGCACAAATTGTCGGCAAACTGGCCTTTGTCAAGCATAAGATCACAAACAAACACACACAAAATACAAAAATTAGGAGAAAAAGACTGAAACTCCCCTGCTGCTTCGTTTCGTCCAGTGTGAGAAAAGGACTCAATCTTGTCTGGTTGCATTAAATACGCATTCTTGTTCTTTTTTCGTGTTTTTTTTTTTCTGGTGTGTTTGCTTGAACGCCGGCAGTCACACTTGTTTTGGATTTGGTATTGTTCTGAGATTGGGTTAAAACGATATGATTTAGTCATTTCTGTCGTAAAGATAACCTGTTCATTTTATTTGTACATGATGCTATTTTTTATGTATGTCATGCATCCAATATGAATAATTTACTATGGGTGACGTGGATGTTTCATGTAATTGTGCATTGATTTACAGAATGAATCGTTGGAAAGGAAAGAACCCTGTTTGCAAGGTGAAAAAAGAAATAAGTTGGAAATGTTTCATCTATTTGTTTTTAATTCATCCATTTGTTTTTAATGTCCGTTTAATTTTCCTATGGCAATGATTGATTAGACCTGTTTAGTTCAAATCCATATTGTACTGGGTGATTGACAACAATCAAAAACCCCACAAAGAATGCAACAATGGTTGATAAATTCTAATGCATGTTTTGTTCATATATTTTACAGCAGTCTCTAATAGTGACATTACAAACATGTATGATAATAAAATATACCTTATGTTTTGTACACATTTACATTGCATCAAAACAAGTTTGTTATTTATCCTACTGTGTCACGTGACTCGTTTTAGGTGGGAGTATTGGCCCTGTTTCTTTGTTTCCTGTCACTAAAACGGCTTTTGTTTATCATTCTCCAAAACTCTGACTGTTTTACCTGTCAAATATATATTGTGATGTGAGCACAAAATATTAGAATTTAACATGTTATCTTTTTTTCTTTATTACAATGCTGTAACGCAGTTGCACATAAAGTTTGTCTTCTTTAAGAATGACAGCAATAAAAACCTAATCTACGAGATGAACTATATATCAGATTCGAATATTGTGCAAATTGTTTCAATAAAATGGGGTTCTGTCTAGGTTTCCACTCTGTGTGTCTCCTATCGTTTATTCCATTTGAAATTTCATGTGAAGGAGGAAAATCGAAAGATCTTATGTTTCAAGAATGTATGCCATTTAACCGTGTTTTTTTTTTTTTTTTCCAAATCCGTATTTTAATGCCAGCCGTGACTTGTTCATTTACATAGCAAAGTTTGAAATTTACACCATTTGGATATGATGAATATTTCCAATATCAAAACGATATAAAAAAAAATGTAGCTTTGATATGTAGGTTTGCGTCGACACTTTCTAATCTCATGATGAAGTTCTCCTCAGATGTCCAGCAAATATGGATTCTCCATCACTATTCCAGTTAACAGCTTTTACACTGTGATGTTGACAGGGATGGCGAACGTGTTATGAGAAAGAGCTCAATTGCAGGCTACATCTTTGATGTCCCAATAATGAAGACATTAACTGTATTCTCTGTCATCAATGGTAACCACATTTGTTGTATTCGTTGCTATTGTTGTGTTTGTTGTGCGCACACCCCTTTCTTTAATCATAGATTGCTTCTTTTCAGCCACACGAAGCTTTCGGTGTGTGTGTGTGTGTGTGTGTGTGTGTGTGTGTGTGTGTGTGTTGTGTGTGTGTATGTGTGTGTGTATGTTTATATATATATATATTAGTATATTGTGTGTGTGTGTGGTGTGTGTGTGTGTGTTGTGTGTGTGTGTGTATGTGTGTGTGTATGTGTGTGTGTATGTGTGTGTGTGTGTTGTGTGTGTATGTGTGTGTGTATGTGTGTGTGTATGTGTTGTGTGTGTGTATGTGTGTGTGTATGTGTGTTGTGTGTGTGTGTGTATGTGTGTGTGTTGTGTGTGTGTATGTGTGTGTGTGTGTGTGTTGTGTGTGTATGTGTGTGGTGTGTGTGTATTGGGGTGTGTGTGTATGTGTGTGTGTTGTGTGTGTGTTGTGTGTGTGGTATGTGTGTGTATGTGTGTGGTGTGTGTGTTATGTGTGTGTGTGTGTTGTGTGTGTGTATGTGTGTGTGTGTGTTTGTGTGTGTAAATGGATGTATGTGTGTGCTGTGTGTCTGTGTGTGTGTGTCTGTGTTTGTGTGTGTGGGTGTGTGTGTGTGTGTGTTTGTGTGGTGTGTGTGTGTTGTGTGTGTGTATGTGTGTGTGTGTGTTGTGTGTGTGTATTGTGTGGAGTGTGTGTTGCTGTGTGCTGTGTGTGTGTGTCTGTGCGCTGCACTGTGTAGCGCGTGTGCGTAGTATGTATGTGTGTGGTGTAGTGAGTGGTGTGTATGTTTGTGATGTGGTGAGTGAGTGGAAGATGAGGGGAGCTCTTGCACATCTTTTCTTTGAAGGCAGCTTTGTCCATTAATTCAAATATTTATCACCTGACCATCAATAGTCCTTTTTACAGATTGACTTATCGGTCAGATACACATTTCATTCACTTCTTTCTATGACCTAATATGAATTCCAGAACCATTTCAATATCAAGAAATCATTGCTCTGGTAAACAACATGTCATATACATAGTTCATTTCTTTCTTTCCATGACCTTAAATGTTTTCCATAATCATTTCAATATCAAAACGTCATGGATGAAGTAAACATCATGTTTGATCTAACTTTGATAAGCATGTTGTCATAAACAGTTGCAAAATTATCCACACTATTCTATCTTTCAAATTTTGATATGATAAACAAAAATAAGATTGGCCAAACCAAACTTATGTTACAGTGACTACGTTTAGAAATGAAAATATAGTTTTCAATTTGATAACATGTATTGTTAAAGACATTTTTATCCACAAACACAGACGCACATATGCACAGCCACTTTGGGTCTACACATATTTTTTGTTTTTTTTGTTTTTTTGTATTTCGAAGGGTACTGAAAAATAAACTCATATAACAAATATACAGAAAGAAAAAGAAAAGCAGACAAAACAAAGGCAAAAAAACTTAAAAGGAAGAGCCCAGGCAATGGTAGTGTGACCTACACTGGACACTAACTATATCGCCAAGGGAAATGGTGGAGCACCTCCTTCGTTGCTACAGCTTTTGCTGCAGGGAGCTGATCTGTCCTTTCCAACAGTCATTATCGGCTAATTAGAACTGCTAAGTGTCAAGACTACTGCTTCTGAGACAGCTGAACACAGAGACTGCCCACCCACCGTTCTGCCTCAGCCCAATACAGGTCATGTTTTGAAGGAACGTGCTCTAATTTGCCACTCTAACAATGTGGTCAGTCCCAGTGAATGAATACAGAGACAGATATAGATTTAGAGATGGATAGATAGACAGATATATAGATAGACAGACAGGCAGGCAGGTAGGCAGCTAGGTAGATAGGTAGGTAGGTAGGTTGGTGAACAGATAGATAGATAGACAGACAGATGCATAGATTTACAGACTGATAGCTTAACAGACAGATGTATAGATTTACAGACAGACAGATAGATAGACAGACGGACACACAGACAGACAGACTATCAGACAGACAGATAGACAGACAGACAGATAGATAGATAGATAGATAGATAGATAGATAGATAGATAGATAGATAGATAGATAGATAGATAGATAGATAGTTTGCAAATACTTTGTTAATTAACAATATTAACATTATGTCCATGGATCTGTCTTCTGCTAGTTACGTCTGATCTTCACAAATGACATAAATGTACAAGCATAAAAGTCAAAACATAACACTCAAAAGTAAAGAAATGAGACTTAATCAGTTATGAAAGAATAACTATTTACAAAAAGAAACAACAATAACGACAACATGAACAACACACACAAACACACACACACACACACACACACACACACACACACACACACACACACACACACACACACACACACACACACACAAACACACACACACACACACACACACACACACGAACACACACACACATACGCACACACACACACATACGCACACACACACACTCGCTCTTGCACACGCACATACACAAACTAACTGATTTACTGATTGAGTGATATGTATTTTCCAACGATTGAATTAGCCACACAGTACGATAGTGTTCGATGGATATAAATGTGTGCGGGTGTGCGTGTGTTTGTGCGTGAGTGCGTGCGTGTGTGTGTGTGCGTGTGTGCGTGCTGTGTGTGTGTGTGTGTGTGTGTGTGTGTGTGTGCGTGTGTGTGTGTGTGTTTATTTGATTTTCTGGCCTTATCAATGAATTACAAGAGAATACTAGGCTAGTTCCAACATGACAGGGATTTCAATTTCTACATGTTTTGTGTTATCTGCCATGTGTTTGTCATGAAAAGTGTACATTGCTTCTATGTCTTCTGTTTTTACGTGTGTGTTGTGTGTGTCTGTGGTGTGTCTGTGTGTGTGTGTGGTGTGTGTGTGGGGTGTGTGTGTATGCGTGTGTGTGTGTGCGTGAGTGCGTGTGTGTGTGTGTATGCGTGGGTGTGTGTCTGTGTGTGGGTGTGTGTCTGTGTGTGTGTGTGTCTGTGTGTGTGTGTCTGTGTGTGTGTCTCTGTGTGTGTGTCTCTGTGTGTGTGTCTGTGTGTGTATGTGTCTGTGTGTGTGTCTGTGTGTGTGTGGTGTCTGTGTCTGTGTGTGTGTATGCGTGTGTGTGCGTGTGTGTGTGCGTGCGTGTGTGTGTTGCGTGCGTGCGTGGTGTGTGTGTGTGTGTGTGTGTGTTTTTATTTGATTTTCTGGCCTTATCAAAGAATTACAAGAGAATACTAGGCTAGTTCCAACATGCCAGGGATTTCAATTTCTACATGTTTTGTGTTATCTGCCATGTGTTTGTCATGAAAAGTGTACATTGCTTCTATGTCTTCTGTTTTATTTTACGTGTGTGTTGTGTGTGTGTCTGTGTGTGTGTCGTGTGTGTGTGGTGGTGGTGTGTGTGTGTGTGTGTGTGTGTTGCGTGTGTGTGTGTGGCGTGTGTGCGTGTGTGTGTGTATGCGTGGTGTGTGTGTCTGTGTGTGGTGTGTTCTGTGTGTTGTGTGTGTGTCTGTGTGTGTGTCTGTGTGTGTGTTTGTGTGTGTGTTCTGTGTGTGTGTCTGTGTGTGTGTGTGTCGTGTGTGTGTGCTGTGTGTGTGTGTGTGTCTGTGTTGTGTGTGTGTATGCGTGTGTGTGTGGTGTGTTGTGTGCGTGCGTGTTGGTTGGTGTTGCGTGCGTGCTGTTGTGTGTTGTGTTTGTGTTGTGTGTGTGTGTTTTATTTATTATTTTGCCTTATCAGAATTACAGAGAATACTGGCTAGTCCAACATGCAGGATTCAATTCTACATGTTTGTGTTATTGCATGTGTTTGTCATGAATGTACATTGCTCTATGTTTGTTTACGTGTGTGTTGTGTGTGTCTGTGTGTGTGTAGTGTGTGTGTGTGTTGTGTGTGTGTGTGCGTGTGTGGTTGTGTGTGTAGTGTGTGTGCGTGTGTGGTGTGTGTGTGTTGTGTGTGTGTTGTGTGTGTGTCTGTGTGTGTGTGTTGTCTTGTGTGTGTGTCTGTGTGTGTGTCTGTGTGTGTGTCTGTGTGTGTGTGTCTGTGTGTGTGTGTGTTGTTGCGTGTGTGTGTGGTGGTGTGTGTGTGTGCGTGCTGTGTGTGTGTGCTGTGCGTGGTGTGTGTGTGTTGTGTGTGTGTGTGTGTGTGTGTTGGTGTTATTTGATTTTCTGGCCTTATCAAAGAATTACAAGAGAATACTAGGCTAGTTCCAACATGCCAGGGATTTCAATTTCTACATGTTTTGTGTTATCTGCCATGTGTTTGTCATGAAAACTGTACATTGCTTCTATGCTTGTTTCGTGTTGTTGTGTGTGTGTGATGTTGTGTGTGTGGTGTGTTGTGTGTGTGTGTGTGTGTGTGTTGTGTGTTGTGTGCTTGTGTGTGTTGGCGTGCGTGTGTGTGTGTATGTGTGTGTGTTGTGTGGTGTTGTGTGTGTGTGCTGTGTGTGTGTGTGTCTGTGTGTGTGTCTGTGTGTGTGTCTGTGTTTGTGTCTGTGTGTGTGTGTGTTGCTGTGTTTGTGTGTGTGTTCTTGTGTGTGTCGTGTGGTGTGTTTGTGTGTGTGTCTGTGTTGTGTTTTTTGTTTTCTGGCTTTCGATGGATCTGCTGTTCGCCGTTTCTTCTCTGTTTGTGTTATCTGCCTGTGTTTGTCTGAATGTTTGTTCATGTCTTTTGTTTTACTGTGTGTGTGTGTATGTGGTGGTTGTGTGTGTTTTGTGTGTGTCTGTTGTGTGGTGGTGTGTGTGCTCGTGCGTGGTTGTGTGTGTTGTGTGTGTGTGTCTGTGTGTGTGTGTCTGTGTGTGTGTGTCTGTTGTGTGGGGTCTGGTGTGTGTTCGTGTGTGTGTGTCGTGGTGTCTGCTGTGTATGTTTCTGTGTTGTTTGTGTTCTCTGAGTTGTGTCTGTGTGTGTGTCTGTGTGTGTGATGTGTGAGTGTGTGTATTTTGTGCTCTGTGTTGTGTGTGCATGTCGTTGTGTTGTGTGTGTGTGTGTTGTTGTGCTCGTGTGTGTGTGTGTTGTGTGGTGTGGTGTGTGTGTGTGGTGCTGTGTGTGTGTGTGTGGTGTGTGTGTGTTGTGTGTATTGTTTTGCTTTTCTGTGATTTTTTTTATTTTTAGTTTGGTTTGATTTGGTTTGGTTTGGTCTCCCTGCTGCCTCTTTCTCTGTCTCTTTCTCTGTCTCTTTCTCTGTCTCTTTCTCTGTCTCTTTCTCTGTCTCTTTCTCTGTCTCTTTCTCTCGCTGTGTTTGTCCATTTTCTCAACTACTTCGAGTATGTTTGAATCTTTTCCACACATTTAACCACTTAACCCTTGGTCTTGTATTAAATTTTCTGAGTTACTCTCTCTGCTTCTCTGTCTCTCTGTCTCTCTGTCTTTCTTTCTCTCTCTCTCCTTCTCTCTCTCTCTCTCTCTCTCTCTCTCTCTCTCTCTCTCTCTCTCTCTCCCCCTCTCTGTCTCTGTCTCTCCCTTCTCTGTCTCTGTCTCTGTCTGTCTGTCTGTCTCTGTCTGTCGCTCTCTCTCTCTCTCTCTCTTCGTTCTCTGTCTCTGTCTCTCTTTCTCTCTCTCTCTCCTCCTCTCTCTCTCTCTCTCTCTTCTCTCCCTACTCTCTCTCTTTCACTCCACTATTCCTTTCTTCTGCTAGTTTGAGCACAGTCATCAATCTTGGCTTTTACCAGCAGCATCACCTATCCCATCTGTCCCACCGTTTTCATGTTCCCTTTCCAAATTTCTTATATGTGAGCCCTGTAGACGGCAGATAAATAATGTTTTCAGCTCAGAGGACAGCAGCGAGAGACAAGGTGGGTGTTATTTATGGTAGTTCTGATTTATTCTAAGACTGACTGATGTTCGTTTGTGTGTTTTGACCTAGATCGTTCGCCTCCCCCTCCCCCCCCCCCCCCTCGCTCTCTCTCTCCTCTCGCCTCTCTGCTCTCTCTCTCTCTCTGTCTCTGTCTCTGTCTATCTCCGTCTCTCTCTCTCTGTCTCTGTCTCTCTCGCTCCGTCTCTCTCTCTCTTTCTCTCTATTTCTGTTTCTCTGTCTCTCTGTCTCTGTCTCTCTTTCGTCTGTCTCTCTATCTGTCTTTTTCTGTCTGTCTCGCTCTCTCTCTCTCTATCTATCTGTCTATCTCTATCTCTCTCTATCTATCTATCTATCAATCTATAGATCTATCTATCTATCTATCTATCTATCTCTCCATCTATCTACCTATCTACCTATCTATATGTTTATCTATCTATCTATCTATATATCTATTTATCTATCTATCTATTTATCTATCTATCTCTCTATCTGTCTATCTATCTATCTGTTTATCTTTCTATCTATCTATCTATCTCTCTATCTATCTAATCTATCTATCTATCTATCTATCTATCTGTCTGTCTGTCTATCTATCTATCTAATCTATCTAGCTAGCTAGCTAATCTATCTATCTATCTATCTATCTAATCTACCTATCTATCTATCTATCTATCTATCTATCTATCTATCTATCTATCTGTATTCTTTTTTCAGAAGAAGAAGAAGAAGAAACGTACGTGGGTGTGACGGACTTTCCAGTAACCTAAAAATCTTTTTTTTTTGTTGGTCTGTTTCTCTCTTAGTCTATGATGCTGTAAATCTACCTATCTACCTATCTATATGTTTATCTATCTATCTATCTATTTATCTATCTATCTCTCTCTTAAGGGATGGAGAAAATAAGACAGACAATGGGCGGTACTCATATTATTCTGGTTCTGAGAGAGAGAAAGGTCTCTAATGACTTAGCGGTTTCTATGAATGAAGAAAGTAAAAAGAAAAATAATAACAATAACAATAACAACACGATAATGATAATAATAATGATAATAATAATAATAATGATAATAACAATAATAACAATAATAATAATAATAACAATAATAATAACAATAATAATAATGATAATGATAATGATATCAATAATCCAGAAAGCAAATAAGTTTGTATCTGATAAAACTCACATTCTCTCAAACCGTTTCGAACTGCTACAATCAGGTTGATATTTCGTTCTTTAATATACAACACTGTCGACACAAATTCAGCTGTATCCCAAAGTCTATCACAATTCTTGAATGTAAACGAAAAATCGATCAAGCTAAGGAAGGAGCATGTGTGCATGTCGCCGTGTCTGTTTGTTCGTGTATACGTACTTTTGATAAGTTGCATAAATATGCTTAAGTGTAGGTGAGTAAGTGCGTATTTGTAAATGAGTGAGTATGGATGTGTGTGTGTGTGTGTATGTGTGTGTGTGTGTGTGTGTGTGTGTGTGTGTGTGTGTGTGTGTGTGTGTGTGTGTGTGTGTGTGTGTATGTGTGTGTATGTGTGTCACGGCTGTGCAAAACTGGCCAAATCGTTCTCTTTAGTTTATCTGCGGACGGCAGCTGTAGGCCTGCAAAGCCTGGCATTCCAGAGTGGGGGAAGGGGGTGGGATGCAGGGTCGAGACGGGGTCACGACAGTAGCTGCGGACGAATCCCTTCTTTGTCTGTATTAAAACTTGATCATTTTACCCGATCTTCTCCTGTCTGTAGACACGGAACCTAAAATATCTGGATGTTGATTTTTTGTGATTTACAAGTTTGTTCTAAGTGCCCGCGTTACGTCTAAGAATTAGAATTTGTACCGTTGGCTGAAGTTTGTAATCTACAAACTTTTGCAGTGACTATGTGTTCAGCTGCTGTGCTTTTTTGTTAAAACGTGTATTGTTCACGTGTAAAAACTTCTAATTCCACTGATGCTGATTTTTTGTTCCCTCCCCCCCCCCCTTTTTTTTTTTTTTTTTATCGTTTTCTCATCCTTTTGTTCTCGTTTTATTTCATCCATTTTTTTTTTTTTTTTTTTTTTGTCGTTGACTTGGAGACTGGTTTCCAAATATATATGTGATGCTGAAGTATTGATGTATATGAAGTTAAGTGAAAGTCTAAGGATAAGTTACTCACTATAATCTGCTTTGAACATCACATCATTCAGTCTTGTACTCAGAGCACTGTTGTGAGAGAACTGAACAGTTTTGTTGTTTTGATCGTAGTTCTTTCCTTACGTATTAGTGTTGAGTGTTGTGTGTATAATTGAACAATGGCTGTTGTTTATGAACACACTGCAATTTTGCACAATGAGAGACTTCAGTCTTTGTGTCGAGCATGTGGTGGGCGTTCCAGCAAAAAAAAAACAACAACAAACAAACA
>CM060307.1:65607152-65609652 GCA_030674185.1 Monoplex corrugatus
TGCTGGGGGGGGGGGGGGGGTTGTCACACAGATCGTGGTTGTATTAGATGCTGGGGGGGGGGGTTGTAACACAGATCGTGGTTGTATTAGATGCTGGGTGGGGGGGGTTGTCAACACAGATCGTGGTTGTATTAGATGCTGGGGGGGGGGGGGTGTCAGTCGGGTGTATTAGTGCTGGGGGGTTGTCACACAGATCGTGGTTGTATTAGATGCTGGGGGGGGGGTTGTCACACAGATCGTGGTTGTATTAGATGCTGGGGGGGGGGGGTTGTCACAACAGATCGTGGTTGTATTAGATGTGGGGGGGGGGGGGGTTGTCACACAGATCGTGGTTGTATTAGATGCTGGGGGGGGGGGGTTGTCACACAGATCGTGGTTGTATTAGATGCTGGGGGGGGGGTGTCACGATCTGGTTGTATTAGAGCTGGGGGGGGGGGTTGTCACACAGATCGTGGTTGTATTAGATGCTGGGGGGGGGGGGGGTTGTCACACAGATCGTGGTTGTATATAGATGCTGGGGGGGGGGGGGTTGTCACACAGATCGTGGTTGTATATAGATGCTGGGGGGGGGGGGGGGTTGTCACACAGATCGTGGTTGTATTAGATGCTGGGGGGGGGGGGGGGTTGTCACACAGATCGTGGTTGTATTAGATGCTGGGGGGGGGGGGTTGTCACACAGATCGTGGTTGTATTAGATGCTGGGGGGGGGGGGTTGTAACACAGATCGTGGTTGTATTAGATGCTGGGGGGGGGGGGTTTGTAACACAGATCGTGGTTGTATTAGATGCTGGGGGGGGGGGGTTGTAACACAGATCGTGGTTGTATTAGATGCTGGGGGGGGGGGGGGTTGTAACACAGATCGTGGTTGTATTAGATGCTGGGGGGGGGGGGTTGTAACACAGATCGTGGTTGTATTAGATGCTGGGGGGGGGGGGGTTGTAACACAGATCGTGGTTGTATTAGATGCTGGGGGGGGGGGTTGTAACACAGATCGTGGTTGTATTAGATGCTGGGGGGGGGGGGGGGTTGTAACACAGATCGTGGTTGTATTAGATGCTGGGGGGGGGGGGTTGTAACACAGATCGTGGTTGTATTAGATGCTGGGGGGGGGGGGGGTTGTAACACAGATCGTGGTTGTATTAGATGCTGGGGGGGGGGGTGTTGTAACACAGATCGTGGTTGTATTAGATGCTGGGGGGGGGGGGGGTGTAACACAGATCGTGGTTGTATTAGATGCTGGGGGGGGGGGTTGTAACACAGATCGTGGTTGTATTAGATGCTGGGGGGGGGGGGGGTTGTAACACAGATCGTGGTTGTATTAGATGCTGGGGGGGGGGGTTGTAACACAGATCGTGGTTGTATTAGATGCTGGGGGGGGGGGGGTTGTAACACAGATCGTGGTTGTATTAGATGCTGGGGGGGGGTGGGTTGTAACACAGATCGTGGTTGTATTAGATGCTGGGGGGGGGGGGGGTTGTAACACAGATCGTGGTTGTATACAGATGCTGGGGGTGGGTGGGGTGTAACACAGATCGTGGTTGTATTAGATGCTGGGGGGGGGGGGGGGTTGTACACAGATCGTGGTTGTATACAATGCTGGAGGGGGGGGGGTTGTAACACAGATCGTGGTTGTATTAGATGCTGGGGGGGGGGGTTGTTATGTATGTGTGGATGCTTCACTTTGCCTTGTCACAGGGTGTAGTGACTTCAATCAATAGTGTCATTCCGCTGAGATCCTGATTCCCTGTTAGATAGAAGAACATCGCTAATACATTCATAGTTTCCTTGCTGCAGCTACCATGACTATATATTCTCCCCCCCCCCTCTCCCTTGTATCTTTGTATCTTCCTCTCTGTCTCTGTCTCTCTGTGTCTCTATGTCTATGTCTATGTCTCTCTCTGTGTCTCTGTCTCTGTCTCTGTCTCTCTGTTTCTGTCTCTGTCTCTCTCTCTGTCTGTGTGTGTCTGTGTGTGTGTGTGTGTGTGTGTGTGTGTGTGTGTGTGTGTGTGTGTGTGTGTGTGTGTGTGTGTGTGTGTGTGTGCCCCTCTCTCACTCTCTGCCTCTCCTTCAGTGTCTGTCTCTGTCTGTCTGTGTCTTCTCTCTCTCTCTCTCTCTTTCTCTCTCTCTCTCTCTCTCGCTCGCTCGCTCGCTCTCTTTGTCTCTGTCTCTCTATCTGTCCCTCTCTGTCTCTATCTCTGTCTGTCTGTCTCTCTGTGTGTCTCTCTCTGTCTCTCTCTTTTTTCTTCTCTCTCTCTCACTCCTCTTTCTCTCTCTTTCTCTCTCTCTCTCTCTCTCTTCTCTCTCTCTCTCTCTCTCTCTCTCTCTCTCTCTCTCTCTCTCTCTCTCTCTCTCTCTCTCTCTCTCTCTCTCTCTCTCGCCCCCTCTTTCCACTTTCGCTGATGGTGTAGTGATTTACGGATACGTTTGACAAAATAAATGTGTTTTTCTTCTTTCTCTCCTTCTTTCTTTCGCTCTTTCTTTTTTTTCTTTTCTCTCTCTC
>CM060307.1:65612152-65617152 GCA_030674185.1 Monoplex corrugatus
GTCTCTGTCTCTGTCTCTCTGTCTCTCTGCCTCTCTGTCTATCTGTCTCTCTGTCTCTGTCTCTGTCTCTGTCTCTGTCTCTGTCTCTGTCTCGTCTCTCTGTCTCTCTCTCTTACCTCCCCCCCCCCTTTCTCTCCTCTCTCGTTCTCTCTGTTTCTGTCACTCTATGTGTGTCTCTGTCTCTGTCGGTCTGTGTGTCTGTGTGTCTGTGTGTCTGTGTGTCTGTGTGTCTGCCTCTCTCTCTCTCTCTCTCTCTCTCTCTCTCTCTCTCTCTCTGTATACATAATAATGTACATATGTATGTATATACATATATCGTTCCCAGGTATCTGAATTTATCAACCATACCTGTGTCAAGGTTGTGCCATTTGCTGTTATTTTGCATGAGGGGATTTCGTGTTTTTTACTGATCACCATGACTTCAGTCTTCCTGCTGTTTAGTTCCAGCCCCTTTCCTTTGCTTTCTATTTCTAGTATTTTCACAAGGTTTTGTAGGTCTCTTTCACTTTCTGCAATTAGCACGGTGTCGTATGCGTATCGAATGTTGTTTATCATTTTCCTTCCAACCTTTAATCCAGGGTCTTCTTCTAGGTTTCTCATGATGTTTTCGCTGTAAAGTGAAAACAGATCTGGTGACAAAAACACAACCCTGTCTGACTCCTCTTTTGATATTTTGAAAGAGCTTCCATTGTTTTCTATTCTCATTGCAGCTGTTTATTCCCAGTACATATTTCTGATTATTCGTAGATCTTTTCCATCAACATTGAGTCTCTCCAGTTGGTTGATCAATTCATCATGTCTCACCCGATCGAAAGCCTTGGTGTAGTCAACAAAGCATAAATACAAATCCTTATTCATCTCATTTGACCTGTATATGATAGTTCTTAGGATGTATATGGCATTAATAGTTCCTTTCCCTTCCACAAATCCAGACTGTTCTGCTATTTCTCTTTTGATTCTATTCCTTGTCCTCATCATGATTATTCTTAACAGGATTTTTGTTACATGGCTCATCAAACTGATTGTGCGGTGGAGTTCGCATTCTATAGCCCCAGTCTTCTTTGGAAGTGCAATGAAAATTGATTTTGACATATCTTTGGGGATTTTTCCAGTGTCGAAAATTTCATTTAGGAGGACTGTTAATTTTTCTATGCCAAATTCCTCCAGGGCTTCAATCATCTCTGTAGTAATTTTTTCTGGTCCTGGGGCTTTTCCTGGTTTCATCTTTTTCAGTGCCGTTCTAACTTCATCTTTCATTATGGATGGTCCTTCAAAGTTCTTTTTTATAATGTGTTCTTCGTTTCTGTCATCCTCAAAAAGGTCTTTAATGTACTCTCCCCATCTGTGTAATATTTTGTCTTTTTCCATGATAAGCGTGCCATCTTTCGATTTCAAGCAACCAGTTGATGTGCGTGTATTTTTTCTGTGGACAATTTCTTCAATTCATCTGTTCATACCCTGAGGATCAGTTTTGTGTCTTCAATTTCTTTGCACTTTGTTTTCAGCCAAGCTTCCTTAGCTTCATTGCACCTATTCCTGATCTCCTTGTTTATCTTCCTGTAGATCTCATTTCTCTTTGCCTTCCTCCTTTCCTCCATCAAGCCCAAAATTTCATTAGTCATCCAGTTGTTTTGCTTTTCTATCTGCCTTAGAGATTTCTTCACAAGCTCCATTTATCGAATTCCTCAACTTTGTCCATTGTTCCTCACTGTCACCAGCGTCTTCCAGAGCACTGAATGTGTTTTGAACATGTACATTAGATTTTTTACGTATCACTTCATCTGTCTTTAAGAGTCCAAGGTTTAATTTGATGTTGTTTTTGGTCTGTTTCTTTTTCCTCAATTTCAGTCTAAATCTTCCCACTACAAGATTGTGGTCACTGTTGCAGTCTGCGCTTGGTAGTGTTTTTGCTGATAGTAAAACCTTGAGACAGGTTGATAAATTCAAATACCTGGGAACGATCATTTCATCAGACGGCAGATGCACATCAGAAATAGCCGGCAGAATCGGCCAAGCCAAAACAGCATTCAAGAAGATGACAAGCATTCTTACCAACAAATGCCTGTCAATTAACATCAGGAAGATAGTTCTTGAATGTTATATAGAACCAATACTATTGTACGGATGCAAGGCGTGGACAGTCAACAAACAAAGCCAGAGCAAGATTGAGGCAGCCGAGATGTGGTTACTGAGAAGAATGTTGAGAGTTCCATGGACAGCAAAGAAAACAAACGAGACAGTCTTGATGGAGGCAGACACAAGTAGATCACTGATAAGGAAGATTAGGAAAAGACAGGCAACATTTATAGGCCATTTTATGAGGAAGGGGGATTTGGAGCACCTGGTCACAACGGGAAAGCTGGAGGGAAAGAGAGCACCGGGTAGACCCAGGGAGAAAATGCTGGACGGACTTGCAGAGTGGCTGGGGACGAGGAGGGTGGGGGAGATGCTAGGGGCAACGAGAGATAGAGACAGATGGAAGTCCATGATCGCCAACGCCATGCGGCAGGGCACCTGATGATGATGATATATATATGTGTGTGTGTGTTTCTGTGTGTGTGTGTGGAGTGTGTGTGTGTACATATAGATATATGTATATGTATATATGTATACGTATGTATGTATGTATGTATGTATGTATATCTGTGCAGTTCCTTCCAATACGAAGCCATGGTCATCAATCCTGACTTTTACCAGCAGCAACGCTTAACCCATCTATACCATTTTTTTCCTCCTTCTCGTTTACCAACGTTCTTTTCATAAGCGCAGTAGACAGCAGGGATTTGATGTTTTTGGTTCAGAAGACAGCAGTGTGGGACAAATGCGAGTTATTTCTGGTATTGTAACTTATGACCACTGTTGTTGATCAATGTTCTTTCTACTTAGTTTTGAAGCAGAGCCTTTCGCCTGGACGTCTGCGAATTCTTCTTCTAGACAATGATGATGGCTATGATGACAACTATACTTTATTTACATATGGTAGATGTTATTGGGTAAAAGCCATTTTTTTCTAATTTGCTTTTCAATTCTTCTTCTAGATAATGATGATGGCTATGATGACAACGACACTTTATTTTCAAAAGGTAAATGTTATTGATTAAAAGACATTTTTCTTTCTTGCTTGCTTTTGCTGATCTAATTGTCTGTTAAGAATCAAAAATACAGAAGACGAGATTCATCCATAAATCAATCATATAAACTGTTATGCAAAAGGAAATAAAGAGTCACTGATTTTGCTGTCGTTTGAGAGAAAATGAAGACAAGAAAATAGTCATGTATGTATGTATGTGTGTGTGTGTGTGTGTGTGTGTGTGTGTGTGTGTGTGTGTGTGTGTGTGTGTGTGTGTGTGTGTTGTGTGTGCCTCTGTGTTTGTGAGTGCCTCTGTGTGTGTGTGCGTGTGTGTGTGTGTGTGTGTGTGTGTATGTGTGTGTGTTTACGTGCGTGTGTATATATGTGTGTGTATGTGCGTGTGCTTTTGCATGTGCATGCGCGCGAGTGTGGGTATGAGTGTGCGTGTGTAAATGCGTAGATGTAATAATCAGAGTGAGATAGAAATAAAAAAAAGAAGAATATGAAAAAGAAAACAGAGGAGAAATAGAACAAGAAAGTGGTGAAAGGTATAGTTGTCAAGCATCCCTCAGTTTCACTGTCGCTTTTTGTGTCTAGTTTTCTCATCAGTCTAAGCTTCTGTTAATAATCGAGATTTGTTTGTCTTAGTGTTTGAGAAGGTAAAGCAGTGACGGACAGGATATGGCCATCGCCTTCACAATTCTGGCTTCAATAGAAAATGGGATCTCCATCCCTTCACTCCCTCGTGAATGCGTGAATAATCCTAATACCTGTTTTGAGTTAAGGCACTGAGGAAGAGAATATGGCCATCGCCTTCATAGTTGTAGCTTCATAGCAAACTGTGATCTTCAACACTTCACTTTCTCATGAATGCGGAGACAACATTAATCTTTGTTTTACTTTACAACCTTCATGTCTGTTTTACTTTACAACCATGTTTGTTTTACTTTACAATCTTAATATTTGTTTTACTTTACAACCTTAATGTTTGTTTTACTTTACAATCTTAATGTTTGTTTTACTTTACAACCTTAATGTTTGTTTTACTTTACAACCTTAATGTTTGTTTTACTTTACAACCTTAATGTCTGTTTTACTTTACAATCTTAATGTTGTTTTACTTTACAACCTTAATGTTTGTTTTACTTTACAACCTTAATGTTTGTTTTACTTTACAACCTTAATGTCTGTTTTACTTTACAATCTTAATGTTTGTTTTACTTTACAACTTAATGTTTGTTTTACTTTACAACCTTAATGTTGTTTTACTTTACAACCTTAATGTTGTTTTACTTTACAATCTTAAATTTTGTTTTACTTTACAACCTTAATGTTGTTTTACTTTACAAACAATACAGTGATGCCATAGTCAGTGCATGCAAATAGACTTACAGTGATATCATAATTGTTACATTCTAGCAAAAGCAATGCAGCAGTAACACTGTCATTACATGCAAATACAATAACAGCAACTGTCCAGTTGATTGTCTTTACATGCAAATACAAACTAATTAACAGGTTGTCGTATTTCAGAAGGGCCGTAATAGTCTTTACGTTCAAATGAGCAATTGTGCAATTGACTGTCTTTACATGCAAATACAAACTAACTAACAGTTTGTGGCAGAGCAGAATGGCCATAATAGTCTTTAGGTTCAAATGCAAAAATCACCTATATTGAAATCATGGAAAATGGCATCGTTAAGAGATTGCGAGGAATAATGACTGCTAATGCTGATTTTGGCCATTTATTTGTCAACTGACATTCTCAACACATACTTAAAACGTATATCCACGCACTAATTATATATAAGGGACAGTTTCCTTTTGAGTCTGCCCACGGTAATTGTAGTATAGCTTGGTGGCACAGTGAGAAATCTCAAAGCGTTCTTGCTGATGCCGCACAAACACTTCCTCCCTGCTCCTCCAATTA
>CM060307.1:65624652-65629652 GCA_030674185.1 Monoplex corrugatus
GCGCGCGACACGCACACGGCTAAAATGGGGAGAAAGAATAAAAGCAATGGAAAATTATAGAGAGCATATTATATACAATTATATATTACAATGTGATTCCCCTCAGAGTGGAGACAGGCTGCAGAGGGGATTGAGTGAGGTCAGGATTTTATGCAGAGGAAAAAAGGTGAGTTTTGAGAGCGGACTTGAAGGAGACAAAAGTAGGTTGCTGACGGACAGAGAGAGGAAGTTTGTTCCAGGAAAGTGGACCAAAAACAGAGAAGGCTCGTGGACCATAGGTATTGAGCTTAGTGCGTGGAAAGCGAAAAGTCAGAGGATCGGAGGCAGAGCGGAGGGTACGTGAGGGAACATAGATCTCAAGTAAGCTTGACAGGTAATCGGGGGCTGCGTTATTGAGGCTTTTGTAGCACATGGTGTCTAGTTTGTACTGTATGCGCTTTGATACAGGGAGCCAGTGAAGTTGTGCCAGGAGAGGAGATATGTGGTCAGCTTTTTTCTTTTTGAGTACAAGGCGTGCAGCATTGTTTTGAATGCGCTGCAGGATGTGAATGGTGGAGGCAGGAAGACCAGACAGGAGTGAATTGCAATAGTCAATGCGAGACATTATGAAGGAGAGAACGAGTTTTGCAGTTGTTTCCACAGAGAGATATTTCCTGATCAGGCTTATACGATGGAGGTGATAGTAGCAAGATTTGGCAGATTGAGAAACAAAATTGTTCATGGAGAGGGTAGAGTCAATGCAGACACCAAGGTTTTTAGCTGAATCAGAAATTGGGACTGATGTGTTACATAATGGGAGAGAAAGAGGAGGCAGCTGAGAAAGTTTCTGACGGGTGCCAATGAGGATAGCTTCTGTCTTGTCGTCATTAAGCTGAAGTTTGTTGAACGTCATCCAGTTCTTAATGTCCGAGTAACACTCAGTGGTGCGAGTCAAGAGGCGCCGTATATTGTCTGGTGTGTCACTGTCTAGAAGTTGGGTGTCATCAGCATAGAAGTGGTGTTTTATAGAGTGGGAGTTGATGATGGTAGACAGGGGGGAGGTGTAAAGAGTGAAAAGAACAGGGCCAAGGACAGATCCTTGTGGAACACCACAGGTCAGGTATGCAGGTTGAGAGTAAGTGCCATTAATGAGAACAGTTTGTTTTCTGTTTGATAGATATGAAGTGAACCAGGAGAGAACAATGTCAGAGATGCCAAAAGTATGATGAAGTCTAGAAAGGAGAATACCATGATCAATGGTATCAAAGGCCGCAGACAGATCAAGGAGTGTGAGGAGAGAGACTATGCCAGTATCAGTTGCAAGGAGGAGATTGTTGAGAATGTGTAGCAGGGCAGTTTCAGTGCTATGGCACTGGCAGTAGGCTGACTGGAAAGGATTGAGGAGATTGTTGGCAGACAGGTGAGAGTTCAGCTGGTTGAGGACAACTTTTTCGATGAGTTTTGACAAGACAGAGAGATTAGAGATAGGCCGGTAATTTTTCAGTTCATTTGGGTCTAAATTGTATTTCTTGAGGAGAGGGTGAACAATAGCAGACTTGAAAGAATCTGGGACAGTTCCAGTTTGAAGAGAAGTGTTGATGATGTCAGTGATGAATGGGAGGAGAGTAGGGAGACAGTCAGAGTAGAGAGAACCTGGAAGAGGATCCATTTGGCAGGTTTTGAACGACATGGATCTGATTGTGTTGACAATTTCTTCTTGTGAGACTGGGGTAAAAGTAGTAAGAGGTGTGCCAGAGAAGGAAGGGTCAGGTGGGCATGGTTGACAGGGTGTCCTGTCAAGCCTGTCACGAAGAGTTTGTATTTTGGTGGTGAAATACTTGGAGAATACAGATGGGAGTTCTTCATTTGTGTGTTTTGTTGGGAAAAGGTAAATCTTTTCGTGTGCCAAGGAGATGATTCATGGTTGTAAAAAGTTCTCTTGAAGAGGAGGCATTCAGGATTTTGGTTTGGAAATAGCTTGTTTTTGCAGATGCAATGAGGGTTGATACTTTTGTTTTAGAGGCTTGGAAAAGTTGCCTATGTACAGTGAGTTTGAATTTGCGCCAGCGGCGCTCTGCTCTGCGGCGGGCACGTTTTGCACAGGCAGTTTCATGAGTGAGCCAGGGGGCAGGGGGGCGGTTAGGTAAAAGACGAGTTGTGGCTGGAGCATGAGTGTCCAGAAGATGGTGGAGACTAGTATAGAATTCATCGGCAAGGTTATGTGACTTTTCAGAAAGGAGGCGGGAGGCATCAGATGAAAATGTGGAGAGGTCAATAGATTTGAGATTGCGTCGAGTCACTGTGCGCGTGGTACGGGAAGGAGGAGAAATGTCAAGAGAACAGAGAATTGCAGAGTGGTCAGATGGAAGGGCTGAAGTTAGACGGGTAGAAAGAACTAGGCAGTTGTCAGTAGCTGAATTGTGGTGATCACGAGAAATGATCCAGTCAAGAATGTGACCTTTTTTATGGGTTGGTTCATATTGTGTCATATTGTGATTGGACAGAGAATTGATGATATGTCTTGTGTCATAACGGCGAATGTTGTCGTAGTGGACATTGATGTCACCTAGAATGATGAGATTTCCAGGTAAGAGGCAGTAGTAATCAAGAAGTTGGTCAAAGTCAGAGAGAAACATGGATGTGGTGAGCTTGTTGGCAGAGCTAGGTGGAGGTCGATAGACACAGGAGAAGGTGATGGGGTGAGGGGTGGATTGGAAGGATACTTCAACGCGCTCGAAAGAAGGATGGGAGAAAGGCAGAGACTGCGAGAAAGATAGGCGGGAATGGAGTGAGTCGTTGTAGAGGATGGCGATACCACCACATCGGGATGAGCGATGGAAAGAAGCAAGCCTGTAACCACTCGGAGTGAGACTCGCATGTATAGGTTCATGACCAAGGGGGTTAAGCCATGTTTCTGTGATAAAAACAATGTCAACATGCTCATCTGCAATAAAGTCAGCAATGACATCGGCTTTGCCATCTGCACATGTTGACTGAGCGTTAACAGACATACTGACAGACAGGGCAAGAGAAAGAGAGAATCCTGAAATCTTTTGCAAAGTTGCCATTTCCTGTCTCCACAAGTAGTAACCCAAACCTTTTAGACGTTTATGTCTAACTCTGTTCTTTAAATGTCTTACAGCTGCTTCCTTAAAAGACTACATTGTTAAAGACACAGTGCTTTTTCTTCTTCTTCTTCTTCTTCTTCTTCTTCTTCTTCTTCTTCTTCTTCTCTTCTTCTTCTTCTTCTTCTTCTTCTTCTTCTTCTTCTTCTTCTTCTTCTCTTCTTCCTCGCAATTCTTCTTCTTCGCAATTCTTCTTCTTCTTCTTCGCAATTCTTCTTCTTCGCAATTCTTCTTCTTCTTCTTCGCAATTCTTCTTCTTCACAATTCTTCTTCTTCGCATTCTTCTTCTTCGCATTCTTCTTCTTCTTTCGCAATTCTTTTTCTTCGCAATTCTTCTTCTTCTTCTTCTTCGCAATTCTTCTTCTTCGCAATTCTTCTTCTTCTTCTTCGCAATTCTTCTTCTTCTTCTTCGCAATTCTTCTTCGCAATTCTTCTTCTTCGCAATTCTTCTTCTTCGCAATTCTTCTTGTTCTTCTTCGCAATTTTTCTTCTTCTTCTTCGCAATTCTTCTTCCTATTCTTCGCAATTTCTTCTTCTTCGCAATTCTTCTGCTTCTTCTTCTTCTTCTTCGCAATTCTTCTTCTTCGCAATTCTTCTTCTTCGCAATTCTTCTTCGCAATTCTTCTTCTTCTTCTTCGCAATTTTTCTTCTTCGCAATTCTTCTTCTTCGCAATTCTTCGCAATTCTTCTTCTTCTTCTTCGCAATTCTTCTTCTTCTTCTTCGCAATTCTTCTTCTTCTTCGCAATTCTTCTTCTTCTTCTTCTTCGCAATTCTTCTTCTTCGCAATTCTTCTTCTTCTTCTTCTTCTTCTTCTTCTTCTTCTTCTTCTTCTTCTTCGCAATTCTTCGCAATTCTTCTTCTTCTTCTTCGCAATTCTTCTTCGCAATTCTTCTTCGCAATTCTTCTTCGCAATTCTTCTTCTTCTTCTTCGCAATTTCTTCTTCTTTTTCGCAATTCTTCTTCTTATTCTTCTTCTTCTTCTTCTTCTTCGCAATTCTTCTTCTTCTCTTCGCAATTCTTCTTCTTCTTCGCAATTCTTCTTCTTCTTCTTCTCTCTCTCTCTCTCTCTCTCTCTCTCTCTTCTCTCTCTCTCTTCTCTCTCTCTCTCTCTCTCTCTCTCTCTCTCTTTCTTTCTCTCTAAATTGAATTAATCAACACTGGGGCCAGTCCTTGGTTTTGGTCAACATGTTGAAGCTTCTCTGCTGGTGGTTAAGAAGTTTTTGGGAGGTGACACCACAGGGCCCTGCATGCTTCTACTTCGATCCAATGTCAGACAGAACCCACCAGACACACTCCTCGTGTTTCGTTCTATTTCCGATGTCAGAGCCCGGGGATGAAACAGCCGTGAAGGAAAAGGAAACCTTTGAGGAGATACAGAGACTACGTGTCCTGGTTGGCGTCAATCCTATTGCCTCTCTTCTAATGCCTTCTGTGGCCTGTGTCTCCTGTTTTAAATGAGATAGTCAAGGTGTTGCAGTATTTCTTTTCAGTATCTTTAACTTGCGAAAATACGTGGATGATAAATGAGTAAATAACTGCACAGATAAAATAACATATATCAAAATCAGGAAGTGTTTCAGGTCTACATGTATATAATGTTTTCTTTTTATTTTTGCAATGTTTTTTTTTCCCACAATGGCACACTCCTGCCATTTTTTCCAGCTGAACACCATGTTTGGGAAGTTGTCTACTGTTTGGTCGGTCAGTTGGTTGGTTGGTTGGTTGGTTGGTTGGTTGGTTGGTTGGTTGGTTGGTTGGTTGGCTGGTTGGCTGGTTGGTTGGTTCTTTGTTGGTGGTGGTTTGTTTTTTCTGAGTGTGTGTGTGTGTGTGTGTGTGTGTGTGTGTGTGTGTGTGTGTGTGCGTCTGTGTGTGTGTTGTTGTCTGCGTCTGTGTAT
>CM060307.1:65642152-65647152 GCA_030674185.1 Monoplex corrugatus
GGCAAGGAGGAACCAAAAGTGAACTTCATAAGGATTAAATTCCCTACAGATGATGTGTGCCCCGTTAGCACATTGGTAAAACCGCGTACCGCAGTTCTGAAGCGCAGAATCGCCCAGGTTCGCTCCCCGGCGTGGGAAAAAAAATAGACAACAGCAGAAGGGCATCCAGGAGTCATGACCTGGATGTGGCCCGGCCCCCCGAGAGTGTAAGGAATTCAGGGCCGAAACACTTGTCTAAAGGGGGTTACTTCTCTGAAGACCTTCTGTTGTCTAGCTCTTCCTAGAGTTTCTTTCTACCAGTCTGACTGTTGTGCTGAGACCAGTCACAAGATGAATGTCCGAAGAATTTGTTTTATAATTACAGGAATTGCCTTTTTCGAGATGTGCCAGTTAAGAAACGTTTCATCTTGTTTATTTATTTATTCGTGTATTCATTTATTTATTTATTCATTCATTCATTCATTCATTCATTTTATTCATTCATTCATTCATTCATTTTATTCATTTATTTATTTGTTTGTTCATATATTTATGTTTATTTGTGTTATTTATTTATTCATTATTCATTTATCTATATATCTATTTAGTTATTATTCGTTTATTTATCTATTTATTCATTTATTCATTTATTTGTGTCTTTGTTTCTTTCTGTCATTGTTTCTTTATTTGTTTGTTTGTTTGCTTGTTGTTTTTTGTCAGACATTCATTCAGTCATGTGTGTGCTTTATTCACTTATTTCTTTGTCTGCTTGCTTGCCTGGTTGTTTGACAGATTGTTTGACTGTTTAGTTGTTTTTTTGTTTGTTTGTTTGTTGGTTGGTTGGTTTGTTCGTTTGTATCTTTTTGTTTGTTTGTTTGTTTGTTTGTTTGTGTTTGTTTATTTGTTTGTTAATTTTTCTTTACTTGTTCATGCATCATTCCTAGCATATTGTCGTCCATCATTAAGTGTCCCATGTATTATTTGAAGGAAGTATCATTGACATCAGAGAACCGTGTGGCAAGTACATCATTATTTTATGCGCTTATATAAATGCTTCTTTCATACCAGGAAAGAGTCCAAATGTCGTCGTTTCATTGCTTAGTGTAATTTGTATGTTATTGTTGTTGGTGGTGATGTTGATGTTGTTGATGTTGTTGTTGCTGCTGTTTCATTCAAGGAACAAAGCTACATAGTAATGACAAATTCAAACGTTTGGTTTCATGACTGTATCACATGTTTACAACCTGATTGATTATTATGCTGGGGACAGGCCTGCTTTGTTCTTGTCTCTTTTACCAACCCATAACAGGATTTTGAACAAACAAACAAACACACACACACACACACACACACGCACGCACACACACACGCATACACACACACATACTCATGAGCGCACGCACACTCACATGCGTGCAGGAAATACAATACAATACAATACAATACTTTATTTTGTATAGCGCAAAATCTTGATAAAATCAAATCTAAGCGCTAAAACAGACACACACGCACGCACGCACACACACACACACACACACACACACACACACACACGCGCGCGCGCGCGCGCGCGCACACGCACACGGCTAAAATGGGGAGAAAGAATAAAAGCAATGGAAAATTATAGAGAGCATATTATATACAATTATATATTACAATGTGATTCCCCTCTGAGTGGAGACAGGCTGCAGAGGGGATTGAGTGAGGTCAGGATTTTATGCAGAAGAAAAAAGGTGAGTTTTGAGAGCGGACTTGAAGGAGACAAAAGCAGGTTGCTGACGGACAGAGAGAGGAAGTTTGTTCCAGGAAAGTGGACCAAAAACAGAGAAGGCTCGTGGACCATAGGTATTGAGCTTAGTGCGTGGAAAGCGAAAAGTCAGAGGATCGGAGGCAGAGCGGAGGGTACGTGAGGGAACATAGATCTCAAGTAAGCTTGACAGGTAATCGGGGCTGCGTTATTGAGGCTTTTGTAGCACATGGTGTCTAGTTTGTACTGTATGCGCTTTGATACAGGGAGCCAGTGAAGTTGTGCCAGGAGAGGAGATATGTGGTCAGCTTTTTTCTTTTTGAGTACAAGGCGTGCAGCATTGTTTTGAATGCGCTGCAGGATGTGAATGGTGAAGGCAGGAAGACCAGACAGGAGTGAATTGCAATAGTCAATGCGAGACATTATGAAGGAGAGGACGAGTTTTGCAGTTGTTTCCACAGAGAGATATTTCCTGATCAGGCTTATACGATGGAGGTGATAGTAGCAAGATTTGGCAGATTGAGAAACAAAATTGTTCATGGAGAGGGTAGAGTCAATGCAGACACCAAGGTTTTTAGCTGAATCAGAAATTGGGACTGATGTGTTACATAATGGGAGAGAAAGAGGAGGCAGCTGAGAAAGTTTCTGACGGGTGCCAATGAGGATAGCTTCTGTCTTGTCGTCATTAAGCTGAAGTTTGTTGAACGTCATCCAGTTCTTAATGTCCGAGTAACACTCAGTGGTGCGAGTCAAGAGGCGCCGTATATTGTCTGGTGTGTCACTGTCTAGAAGTTGGGTGTCATCAGCATAGAAGTGGTGTTTTATAGAGTGGGAGTTGATGATGGTAGACAGGGGGGAGGTGTAAAGAGTGAAAAGAACAGGGCCAAGGACAGATCCTTGTGGAACACCACAGGTCAGGTATGCAGGTTGAGAGTAAGTGCCATTAATGAGAACAGTTTGTTTTCTGTTTGATAGATATGAAGTGAACCAGGAGAGAACAATGTCAGAGATGCCAAAAGTATGATGAAGTCTAGAAAGGAGAATACCATGATCAATGGTATCAAAGGCCGCAGACAGATCAAGGAGTGTGAGGAGAGAGACTATGCCAGTATCAGTTGCAAGGAGGAGATTGTTGAGAATGTGTAGCAGGGCAGTTTCAGTGCTATGGCACTGGCAGTAGGCTGACTGGAAAGGATTGAGGAGATTGTTGGCAGACAAGTGAGAGTTCAGCTGGTTGAGGACAACTTTTTCGATGAGTTTTGACAAGACAGAGAGATTAGAGATAGGCCGGTAATTTTTCAGTTCATTTGGGTCTAAATTGTATTTCTTGAGGAGAGGGTGAACAATAGCAGACTTGAAAGAATCTGGGACAGTTCCAGTTTGAAGAGAAGTGTTGATGATGTCAGTGATGAATGGGAGGAGAGTAGGGAGACAGTCAGAGTAGAGAGAACCTGGAAGAGGATCCAGTTGGCAGGTTTTGAACGACATGGATCTGATTGTGTTGACAATTTCTTCTTGTGAGACTGGGGTAAAAGTAGTAAGAGGTGTGCCAGAGAAGGAAGGGTCAGGTGGGCATGGTTGACAGGGTGTCCTGTCAAGCCTGTCACGAAGAGTTTGTATTTTGGTGGTGAAATACTTGGAGAATACAGATGGGAGTTCTTCATTTGTGTGTTTTGTTGGGAGAGGTAAATCTTTTCGTGTGCCAAGGAGATGATTCATGGTTGTAAAAAGTTCTCTTGAAGAGGAGGCATTCAGGATTTTGGTTTGGAAATAGCTTGTTTTTGCAGATGCAATGAGGGTTGATACTTTTGTTTTAGAGGCTTGGAAAAGTTGCCTATGTACAGTGAGTTTGAATTTGCGCCAGCGGCGCTCTGCTCTGCGGCGGGCACGTTTTGCACAGGCAGTTTCATGAGTGAGCCAGGGGGTAGGGGGGCGGTTAGGTAAAAGACGAGTTGTGGCTGGAGCATGAGTGTCCAGAAGATGGTGGAGACTAGTATAGAATTCATCGGCAAGGTTATGTGACTTTTCAGAAAGGAGGCGGGAGGCATCAGATGAAAATGTGGAGAGGTCAATAGATTTGAGATTGCGTCGAGTCACTGTGCGCGTGGTACGGGAAGGAGGAGAAATGTCAAGAGAACAGAGAATTGCAGAGTGGTCAGATGGAAGGGCTGAAGTTAGACGGGTAGGAAGAACTAGGCAGTTGTCAGTAGCTGAATTGTGGTGATCACGAGAAATGATCCAGTCAAGAATGTGACCTTTTTTATGGGTTGGTTCATATTGTGTCATATTGTGATTGGACAGAGAATTGATGATATGTCTTGTGTCATAACGGCGAGTGTTGTCGTAGTGGACATTGATGTCACCTAGAATGATGAGATTTCCAGGTAAGAGGCAGTAGTAATCAAGAAGTTGGTCAAAGTCAGAGAGAAACATGGATGTGGTGAGCTTGTTGGCAGAGCTAGGTGGAGGTCGATAGACACAGGAGAAGGTGATGGGGTGAGGGGTGGATTGGAAGGATACTTCAACGCGCTCGAAAGAAGGATGGGAGAAAGGCAGAGACTGCGAGAAAGATAGGCGGGAATGGAGTGAGTCGTTGTAGAGGATGGCGATACCACCACATCGGGATGAGCGATGGAAAGAAGCAAGCCTGTAACCACTCGGAGTGAGACTCGCATGTATAGGTTCATGACCAAGGGGGTTAAGCCATGTTTCTGTGATAAAAACAATGTCAACATGCTCATCTGCAATAAAGTCAGCAATGACATCGGTTTTGCCATCTGCACATGTTGACTGAGCGTTAACAGACATACTGACAGACAGGGCAAGAGAAAGAGAGAATCCTGAAATCTTTTGCAAAGTTGCCATTTCCTGTCTCCACAAGTAGTAACCCAAACCTTTAGACGTTTATGTCTAACTCTGTTCTTTAAATGTCTTACAGCTGCTTCCTTAAAAGACTACATTGTTAAAGACACAGTGCTTTTTCTTCTTCTTCTCTTCTTCTTCTTCTTCTTCTTCGCAATTCTTTTCTCGCAATTCTTCTTCTTCGCAATTCTTCTTCTTCGCAATTCTTCTTCTTCGCAATTCTTCTTCTTCTTTCTTCCGCAATTCTTCTTCTTCGCAATTCTTCTTCTTCTTCTTCGCAATTCTTCTTCTTCGCAATTCTTCTTCTTCGCATTCTTCTTCTTCGCATTCTTCTTCTTCTTCGCAATTCTTTTTCTTCGCAATTCTTCTTCTTCTTCTTCTTCGCAATTCTTCTTCTTCGCAATTCTTCTTC
>CM060307.1:65667152-65669652 GCA_030674185.1 Monoplex corrugatus
ATATATATATAAATATATATAGGCCATTTGTTTGTGTGTGTGTGTATGTGTGTGTGTGGAGAGAGAGAGAGAGAGTATTCAACGAAATAAGTATGGCAGAACCTTAAGACCTTGCTAGTGTAAAGTGTTTATGCAGAGATAAACTCATATGCCATGGATATTTTGGATCTGTTTCCATTACATGGCATTTACATCGTTGGTGCATCTGGGAACGCTGTCTTGAGAAACCCGAAAATTGAAACTAGAGAAAAAAAGAAACTCACAAAAGAGATCAGGGAGAATTTAGGTCACTAGACTTCACCTTGAATTAGGTTCATCTGAGACATTGCTGACCACACCTTCATCCCTCTCCAACAAAACAATATCAAGTAGAATAGGTAGGCCTCCCTCGGTCATGGCTGACCATGGACAAAGTACATCCGTTCTAATGTCTAGATGGGCTGTCTGCTTGGTCCAAGCAGCGTCGCCTGTGGCTGTAGAGACCAATGCGAGAGAGGCAGTCTCTGTCGCAGCGGTGGCATGTGTATGCTGATGCTGGTCTGTTGGCTGTCATCCCTTTTCTGCGAACTCGCTTTTCTGCTGCAGCAGCTGACAGTTTGTCCTCACCAATCCGCAGCTGTTTCTTGAGAGTGGTTCTCCAGCTGTTACGGTCGTCTGCGAGGTCATCCAAGTAGAATATAGTTTACCTATTAAAGGATTCGGTTCAGCATTAGGGAGGTTCAGATGATTATACCATATAGTTCTTAAGCTGCCTCAGGAAGATCATGGAAATAAACAATACCCATTTTGTAGGTAGAACATATTTCATTCAGCCGTCAGTTCAACCAGAAGTCCTTCAAGAGAACAATGTCAAGTGCATGTTTGTAGTATGAATGTGAAGATCGATCGGAATTACTTTTATGCTAGTATATCTGATCCTTTCACTCCCGCACCCTGTCCACTAGCATCCTGCATCTCAACCACACTAGCAAAGCAAAAACTTTGTTAACCCTTTGATTCCCTCACCCTGTCCATCAACTTCCTGAAGGAAAGCTGGTGGATAGAGTGAGGGAATCTAAGGGTTAAGTTTTAGCAGTTGTTGATAGAGAGCAGGAGTCAAACGAAGAAAAAAAGCGATAACTATGATAAGACAGCAACAGGTATGATGACACAGCAGCAGGCTTGAGACAGCACCAGGCTGATCTAGCTTCAGTCGATGAAGGTAACGGGATGTTGACATATCCATCTGTAACTTGTACATTTTATCTCCAGTGCTTGTTGGTCTGGCGGGTTTGGCCCCCCTCACAAAACAGTCAACATGATAACGTTAATAAAACAGTTTACATACTAAGCCTATATCTACCGTGGGTAGAGAACACCAAAGTGACTGACTGGTTTCACGAGTCCAGAGCTGTCTGGACTGTAGGCGCCAGCTGGCCACCTATCGCACCCTTCCCCATCAGTAACACAGTCTTGTCAAGTGAAGGACAGGACAGCACTTGGGGCTTTAGTGGCCATGATACCATCGTCTGTTCATCCAGTGAGAGCTGTAGTTATTTCTTGCATTTTGTTCACATAACGCTTGCGGTTGCCCGCTATTTTTACTGGCCTTTCGCTAGCACGTTTGCTTGATTTGTAAACTTTTAGGAAACAGTGTAAAAGTCCTAAACCATATGAGATTTTTTTTATGAGTGTGTTGTTTAACTGTATTCTTTTGTAGTATCTCTAACATCTAAAAATTACGTGACACAATGACTAGAAGCAGTGAGGGACAGACAGACAGACAGACAGACAGACAAACAGAGACAGAGACAAAGAGACAAAGACAGAGAGAGACAGACAGACAGACAGAGACAAAGAGAGGAGGGAGAGGGGAGGGGAGAGAGAGGGAGAGGGAGAAAGAGAGGAGAAGGAAAAAGTAAGGAAGAGAGAAAGAGAGAGAGAGAGAGAGTGATGGAGAAAGAAAACCAGAGGAATAGACGAACAGACAAGCAAATGAAGACAGACAGAGACTGAAAGAAACAATGACAGCAGGAAGATTGTTTTCTGACCCTGCCACCAAAACAATTTCACAGAAAGAAAGACGAACGCATGGTCAAACACACCACACACACACACACACACACACACACACAACACACATACACACACACACACACACACTACACACACACACACACACACACACACACACACACACAAACACACACACACACACACACACACGCAGAGAGAGAAAGAGAGAGACACACACGCACGCATATATACATACATACATATATATATATATATATATATATATATATATATATATATATATATATACATATATATGTAGAGAGAAAGAGAGATGTGTGTGTATGTATGTATGTTTGTATGTATGTATGTATATATGTATGTATATACAAATGGACAGACAGACAAACAGGTGGACAGACATATAGACAGTCACATAAATACGTAAAAGGTGGATAATAAAACCAGGTCAACCAATCCCCTATATTCACAGTGATTTCGAGCA
>CM060307.1:65674652-65677152 GCA_030674185.1 Monoplex corrugatus
TTCTCTGTCTCTTTCTCTTTCTTTCTTTCTTTCTTTCTTTATTCCGTTCTTCCTTTAGCTCACAGAATGTAAAATATTCTCTCTCTTTCACCTTCTCTCTGTTTCTCAATCTTTCTCCCTCTTTCTCTCTCTCTCTCTCTCTCTCTCTCTCACTTTTTCTCCCTCTTTCTCTCTCTCTCTCTCTCTCTCTCTCTGCTTCTCTCTCTGTCCCTCTATGTGTCTCCCTCTCTCTCTCTCTCTCTCTCTCCTCTCTTTCTCTCTCTCTCTCTCTCTCTCTCTCTCTCTCTTTCTCTTGCTCTCTTCATTTTCTGTGCACACAGCACAGCACCGGAGAATAGTGCAGCTCTTTTGTTACCTAACGGTCAAAACAGAGGCGATGTGTGGACTGCAAGGCCTCGTTCAAAGCAAACTAAAACGATTGTTAAGCCATGCTGATATAGCTCGTTTTCCAGTAATGATATCAGACAGCAGCGAACTGTCAAACCAAAACGAGGTAAACTATTTCCAAAAAAAATGGCAACTGTCCTTTATTGGAGGAATATATTTCTTTTAAAGATTCACCAAATGAAAATCAAACATGAAAACATTTGCAAAAGAAATATATCGTTGCAGAAAAAATGTGCCATTGTTATTTTTTGTACATCTGAATACTTCCTATTGTCCCATGATTGGCCAGAACGTAGTGAAATTTTGTCTACTGTATGCACAGCCAACATATTGTCACCAATATATTGTATCCTCACAAGGCAAGTACATGTGTGCAAGCTAATGGACACACATAAACGTTCACACACACACACACACACACACACACACACACACACACACACACACACACACACGCACGCACGCACACGCACACACAACCGCACACACACATGTATATATATATACACACATATACACACACATACGCATATACACACATACACGCACACACACACACACACACACACACACACACACACACACACACACACACACACACACACACACACACACACACACACACACAAACACACACACACACACATTCACACAACATATACGTAAGTGTTAGACACGTAGATTTACGATGCCAGTTTCTCTTAGCACATCTCATCAAAACAGTCTTCGTGATGTACCTTGATGATTGACTGCTAAACGGTTCCTGTGTTGTAAGCTTCCGGCCTCGATTACTTTCACACACAGAGAGAGAGATTTATGAGCTGCTCAGAATTACGAGTTTGTGCAACGGTGTGGTTATTATGCATGGTTTCCTGCCCTGTTATAAGGAGACACAGTCACACAATCTGTAGCGTACACGAAATCTGTATCGTAGATGTTGACATATGGAACAATGTCTGGAATTACCTTCCCCTTCCCCCTTCTCTCCTTGTCTTTCTTTGTCTATCTGTCTGTCTGCCTCTCTCTCTCTCCCTCTCTCTCTCTCTGTCTCTCTCTCTTTCCTCTCTCTCTCCCTGACTCTTTATCTCTCTCTCCTTCTCTCTCTTTCTCTTCTGTTCTCTCTCTCTCTCTCTCTCTTTCTCTCTCTGGCTTTCTCTGTCTCTGTCTCTCTCTATCTATCTCTGTCTCTCTGTCTCTCTCTCTCTCGCTCTGGCTTTCTCTCTCTCTCTCTCTCTCTGTCTCTCTCTCTCTCTCTCTCTGTCTTTCTCTCCCTCTCTCTCTCTCTCTGTGATATGTTCGCTGATGACGGAACAATCCATACACAAGACACAAGCATAGCGACTGTAAACACACGTTTACAAAAGAGCCTAAATGAAATTTCTGATTGGTGTGCTAAAAACGCCATGGCTTTGAACCCTACGAAAACTGAATGTATGGTTATATGCACACGCCAAAAACGGCAGCTTGGCCCTCTGTCACTCAATCTGTCTTTGAGAGGTAATTCTATTGCACAAATACCTGAACACCGTCTACTGGGAGTTCTCATTGATCATAATCTTACCTGGCAAAACCACATTGATTATTTATGCAGGATTATCTCCAAGAACTTATTTATTCTGTCCAAATTAAGATATCTAACAGATACAAACACACGCCAATTATTTTATAATGCTCATATTAAATCGCACATAGATTATGCCTCTACACTGTGGGATAGCTCATGTGAAGTTCATCTAAAAAAATTGAACACCTTACATAGGAGGGCAGCAAAACTTATCATGCCAGATCCCACTTTAACAACAGATGAAAAACTTAAACAGTTAGGAATCCTCCCTCTAAAGTCACACTTAATGTTCAATAAAGGTATCACAATGTTTAAAGTATCAAAAAGGAATGTTCCGCAATATCTTCTCAATTTGTTTAATCAGAATGTGCGATCATACTCAAACTCAAGACAAAATCAATTCAAAATTATCCGTCCAAGAATTGACATATATAAAAATAGTTTATCGTTTTCTGGTGCACAACTATGGAACACCCTCCCCCCAAATATCACAAACACTCAATCACTCTCTTCCTTCAAAGTTACTTTATTTAAATACCTTACGTCAGT
>CM060307.1:65684652-65692152 GCA_030674185.1 Monoplex corrugatus
TTGACAAACATGGAAACTGTGGATAACACCATGCTCATTTCACAATTCCGTTTCAGGGACTTAACGTACAACATTTTTCTCAAAAGACTGCTAATGGTTTGTTTGTTATCTTTGTTAGAATATAACTGGAAAGGGAATGAATGAAAACGCCACTTTGGAGGGAAACACAAAAACAATCACCAAATCAGACAAATATTGGTACTACTGAAAAGTAACTAACTGCGCTGACTCAGGCTGCGAGGAATGGAAAGTGTTTGGGCTTTTCCTGAATCAGATACTGAAAAAAAATTAAAGAAATGGAAATTACTGTTGGAAGGATGGTGAAGAGGAATGTGTCATGGTGATATGTTTTGTGAGTGTGTTTTTGGTCGATTGGTTAGTTGGTTCGTTGCTTGTTGTTGCTGTTGTTGCTGCTGCTGCTACTACTGCTGCTGTTGCTGCTGTTGTTCTTGTTCTTGTTCTTGTTCTTGATCATGTTCTTGTTCTTGATCATGTTCTTGTTCTTGATCATGTTCTTGTTCTTGTTCTTGTTCTTGTTCTTGTTCTTGTTCTTGTTCTTGTTCTTGTTCTTGTTCGTGTTCTTGTTCTTGTTCTTGGTCTTAATCTTGGTCTTGTTCTTGTTGTCGGGAATGGAGAACTGACTGGAGAACTTGGGGTGATGAAGACTGTAAATTGTATTGGTGAGTGGATGAAGACCATGTATCGTGTTGTTCAAGGGTGGGTTTCTGTAATGTGATTTGTTGGGAGCTAATGCAGTCAGTCCTTACCGCGCTACTAGGTACTAAAGCACGTGTCATGGCAACAACCGTACGACTTGAGAAGAGAATGAGATTACTGTTCCATCAGCATGTCATTTTAGCATGGTATGTATCTTGTCACAGACAAATAAATAAGACAAGCTTAGGGACTCAAATGAATTGTTAATGGCAAGACAAATTTACTGATGCCTGATCATTTGAGATCAAAGTGGAGTTCATAAACAAGCAAATGTCATTATGTCAGTCTTTCACTACTCTCAGTTTCATTGTCTTCACTGACACAACACTGTCTTCCCATAAAGTTCTTACTTCTCCTTCATATCGTTGTACACGGAGCAGAGTTTGCAATAACCATTGTACCCAACACAGCTATACTTTTTTTGTTTCTCTGTTGTTGTTGTTGTTGTTGTTGTTATACAGTTTCAGTCTCAGTTTCTCAAGATGGCATCTCTGCATTTGCAATGAATTTCATATGTACTGACGTCACTGGTGTCATGTGATGGAGAATATCCGAAATGATCATGGCACAAGCTTTAAGACTGTATATAAATTCTTGAGCTGGTGAGATCCTAAGGTTCTACAGAATATGATTCATCTGCCCTTTTTTATGAAGCAAGGAAGGGAGCAAATAGTACAAATAAGTTTTTCGTTGACTTAGGTTAATGTTAACATTTCCCAAGGTTTATCTTATTCAATGCTTTCTTTTATCTGTCCACTCATAGCATCATGCTTGTCTCAGAAAGTGTTGGTCTTATCTCTTTCTTAAAACACGTTGATCCATGTGTATAGATGGTAGAAAGAAACTCTAGGGAGAGCTAGACAACAGAAGGTCTTCAGAGAAGTAACCCCCTTTAGACAAGTGTTTCGGCCCTGAATTCCTTACACTCTCGGGGGGCCGGGCCACATCCAGGTCATGACTCCTGGATGCCCTTCTGCTGTTGTCTATTTTTTTTTTTTTTTTTTTCCCACGCCGGGGATCGAACCTGGGCGATTCTGCGCTTTAGAACTGCGGTACGCGGTTTTTACCAATGTGCTAACGGGGCACACATCATCTGTAGGGAATTTAATCCTTATGAAGTTCACTTTTTTCGTTCCTCCTTGCCCAGATCCAGCTTGAGCTCCTTTCTGCTGCCTCTGCCATCGCTTTAAGGGCTCTAGTCCTCTTCTTCCCAGAAATGGCGAGTTGTTTCATGAGATCATAAGCGGAGGTGCCCACAAACCCTCTTGCCCCGACCTCTATGGCGAAGATTTTGACCCGCAGACCTGCTTTCTTCAGGGTGCTGGCAAGACCGGCGTATTTTTCGGTCTTGTAGATATGTGCTTCTTCCATTCTGCTTTCGTATGGCACAGTGAGTTCTATCAGAATCACTTGTTTCGAGGAGTCAGAGTGGAGAGCGATGTCTGGTCTCATGCCTGTCTTGCTGATGACATCTGGGTAATTTCTCCACTCTGGGAGGTCTGCTGTACACTCCCAGTCGACTGCTCCATCCAGAAGACCCTTTGGCAATGTGCTGGTTGTCATAGCACTTTCGGGCCAGACCTGTTTCCCTTCTGCTTTGTAGAACGTTGTCATAGCAATTGGTGCGTTTGGGGTCATGGTTTTTTCGCTAACCACATCTGTGATCACTTTCAGAACTTGGTTGTGCCTCCATGTATACCTTCCTTGGGCTAGCGCTACTTTGCAAGAGCTTAGGACATGTTCCACTGTTTGTTTCTTCTGACAGAGCGGACATGCTGGGTCGTCTGCTTTCCCCCATTTCACTAAGTTTGCATTCGAGGGGAGCAGGTCATATACAGATCTGAGGAGGAAGCTTATCCTTAGAGGAGCCATGTGCCACATATCGTTCCAGCTGAGACTTCTTTGGAGTGCACTGTCCCATGTTGTCCATTGCCCCTGTTGACCTTGCTGGACTGCCTTCTGCACTCTTTTGACATCTTCTTCTTCCTTCAACTCCTGTATGATCATGTCTCTTTTTTCCTTCCCTTTGGCTTTGGACCACCACTGCATTTTTGTTGCTCCCAGTCCCTGTCTGTTGGTTTGCGTGTGTCCAATTATTTCTTTGATGCTGAGGTTTCTCTTGGCATTGTTTACAGCCTCTTGGACTTTCCACTTTCTGCCAGTTCTCAGCTTTGGATGAACTGATCTCACGATATTGTCTTCCGATTCCTCCAGCATGCTCAACAGTCTTGCTTTTCCAACTTTGTATTCCTCCACTATGGATTTGAGAGGTAGCTTCAGCATTGCTTGACGACAGTAGAATGCAACATCAGTGAGACCAGGTGGGACACCGAGCCATTTTCTTGTGTATTTGTTGATTTTGGCTTCCATTGCTTCGACTGTGCTGGTGCAAATGTCATAGATTAGCAGTGGCCACAGCAGCTTTGGTATCAGCATGAACTGTAGACACCAGACTTTGTATTTGCCTGGCAGTCCGCAGTTATCTATTTTCTTCAGGCCTTCTTCTGCTGTTTGCTTGGTTTCACATCCCCTTTGTGTGTCTTTCAGGGAGTCATCATACCATCTTCCGAGACTTTTTACTGGCTCTTCTGTGACAGTGGGGATGGCTTGGTTGGCTACCATGAATTTGACTGAATCTGCCACTTTTCCTTTTCGCAGTGAGAGACTTCGGGATTTCTTAGGTTTGAACCTCATTCTTGAAGAGGCCACCAGCTCATCCAGCTGCTTTAAGATTTGGTGTGTCTCTTCCTCATCCGTGGACAAGACTGTTGTGTCATCCATGAAAGCTTTCAGAGGAGGCATCTGGTATCCATCTCCCAGATTCACTGGACCTGAACTCTTCATTGCAGCTTTCAAGATGACTTCCATTGCCAACACGAACAGTATGGGAGAGATTGCACAGCCCATTGCAATGCCCACCTCTAGGTCTATCCAGTCCGTGGTGTATTCTTTGGTAGAGAACCGCATTGAGAACCCTTGGAAATACTTCCTCAGCATTGTTCGGATGTTTTCTGGGATGTGATACATTTCAAGAGCCAGCTGGATCATATCGTGTGGAACTGATCCATATGCATTCGCCAGATCAAGCCAAACTACGTCAATGTTTCTCTTCTCTGTTCTTGCTTTTTGGATGGCATCCCAAATCAACGTGGCATGTTCCAAGCATCCAGGCATTCCTGGTATGCCTCCCTTTTGGACTGACATATCCAGATACTTGTTTTCAGTCAGGTATTTTGTCAATCTTGCTGCCATAACAGAGAAGAAGATTTTCCCCTCGACGTTCAGAAGTGATATTGGCCTGAACTGATTGATGCTGCTGGAGTTCTGCTCCTTCGGAATGTACACTCCTTCAGCTCTCATCCATTGGTCGCTGATCTTCTGGTTCCTCCATGCTGATCGAATCATCTTGTGGAGCCACTCGAGCACTTTTGGGCATTTCTTGTAGAGCAGGTATGGTATTCCGTTTGGTCCAGGTGCTGACTTGGCTCTGGCTTTCTTTACTACGTTCTTCACTTCATCCAGTGTTGGTGGTTTGTTATTGAATTTTCCTTCTGGCGCTGCATGCCAAACCAGATTCTGGATTTCAAGTGATGCCTCGCGCTGAGAATCGGAATATGTTTCCCTGAGATGCTGCTCTAGGGTTTCCTTGCCCACTGTGAGAGTCCCTGATTTGGGTTGTTCAAACAGCTTTCTTGAAAAGTCAAAGGGATCTTTGAAGAAACGATCTTGAGTCTTCTTCTTTTTGCTCTTTCTTCGCCTTGCTGATTCCACTTTGCTGAGAGCATTGTGTTTGGCCTTCAGATCTTTCCAGAGTTCCAGGAGCCCTTGCTTCTCGAATTCTGAGGCAGTTTTCATTCGCTTTTTAAGCTTCCTTTTCTCCCTCCGGATGCTCTCCATCTGTTGCTGTCTTCTGGATTTCTGGGGAGGCGTTTTTGTCTTTGGCTGCTTCACTCCATAAGTGTCCCTGCAGATAGAGTATATGATGTCTCCGTATGTGTCAAGTTTGTGTTCCAGCGTACTGTTCCCTATTAGCGCATTCAGCTTAAGGACAAGTTCCTCATCTAATTTCTCCCATTGTTCTTTTGCACCGGCAGGCGGCAAATTGAGTTTTCCACGTTTGGCGTTAAGAGCTTGTGCAAAATCCGCATCAGAACCGTCAGCGTGGATGTCCTTGGCACTATGGTTTAATTCCTGGCCTTGGTCATCCAACGTCTCACCTGCTATCGCAGTGCGCTGCTGCTGGTTCGTATGTGTCTTCAAACAGCCCATTTTTGTCCTGTGGATCTTCATGCCGCGTTTGGTGGTGAATCTCCTTCCACACGCACACGGAAATTCCAACTGGTCATTAATCATGGTCCGTTGTGCGTTTCCAGTCGTGATGGAGTCAGTGCCGATGGATTCATCATTCTCTCCCCCTTTCGGTGAATCCTGGGAGCATCTTTCATTTGAAAAACTCGTGGCATGTTATCAAAGGCAAGGTGGGAAGCCAACCCACAAAGCCCGCAGATCTAGTCTTTCCCAGTGTCCTTCAGTCTAGATGTCTCTTAGTAAAGAAATATGTCAACTATTCTGAACAAAGTATTCTAACAGAAGCCATTTCAACATGCAGACTCTTTTTGGACTGAAGCATGCAAGTTCTCTGTCTTTCCCATTTGTTTGTTTGCTTTGTTTCTTTGTTCACTTGTTATTTCTTTTGTTCATTTGTCTTATTTGTTGTTGTTGTTTGTTTTGTTTGTTTGTTTTTGTTTTGTTTTTATTGTTTGTTTGATGATCTGTCTCTCTATTTGTTTGTATGTTTATCTACTACTGCTATTACTTCTACTACCACTACTACTATTAGTACTACTATTACTACTGTTACTTCCACCATCACTATACTACTTCTACTACCGCTACTACTACTACAACAACTACAACTACTGTTACTTCCAACATTAGGGAGGGACTGAGTGTAGGAAGTGACTGATTTTGACACAGAGTAGGCCTACTAGAATCTAGGTCAATCTGTAGGCCTTTACTTCCACGCGCGCCTGTGCCTCGCCATGGGACAGGTGAGGGTGGTGTGGAGAGTGGAAGGGGAGGGAAAGATGCGGGCTGTTACACACACAATGTAATTAGCCAGCAGGACAGAATCAAAAAGTGGCCAGCTAAGGTGTCTCCAATTTGGGAGCCGTGGTTGTGTGTGTGTGTGTGTGTGTGTGTGTGTGTGTGTGTGTGTGTGTGTGTGTGTGTGTGTGTGTGTGTGTGTGTGTGTGTGTGTGTGTGTGTGTGTGTGTGTGTGTGTGTGTGTGTGTGTGTGTGTGTTGTGTTGTGTGCGTGTGTCTCTTCGATTCCGTGGATGACCGACGAATATGTCTTTTATGATGTTGAATATTGTTATTGTTGTGAGGTGTGAGTGTGATTGTATGCATAGCCAAAACATTTTCCTTGTGTCTGTGCACTGGGCTAAAATAAAATCTTGTTAACTTGTTATCTTGTTATTACCATACTACTACGACTACCACCACCAATACTGCTGATACTACTATTACTACTAATGTTACTGTTACTGCTAGTAGCTATAGCTCACCCTCCATTTCTTCCTACTATACTACTACCACATCTATGACAACAATTACCACTATTACCACTACTACAACTGCTGCTGCTGCTGTTACTAATACTACTTCTACTGCTACCACTGCTGCTGCTATTGCTACCATTGCTACTACTACTGCTGGTGCTGGCACTGGAACTGCTACTACTACTACCACTACTACTACTGGTACTACTGGTGCTGCTGTTGCTGCAATTCAGCAACACAGTTGTTCTTACTAAATTATTGATCAGATGAGCAAATGATGATTTAATGTCTGTCTAAATTGACGCACAGTTGTTTGAACTCCAACATGTAATGTAAACCATAATTATGATAAAGCCATTACCAATCTGCAATGCAATACAAAATGTAGAGATCTTTAGACTCTTTGGCATGGTTGCAGTGGTTATTACACAGTGAACATGATTTCTCTGTGTGTGTGTGTGTGTGTGTGTGTGTGTGTGTGTGTGTGTGTGTGTGTGTGTGTGTGTGTGTGTGTGTGTGTGTGTGTGTGTGTGTGTGTGTTGTGTGTGTGTGTGTGTTCGTTCGTTCTTTGATTTAACGTCTTTTCGCTGTAAATGATATTAGACGGGGGAAGGGGGGGTGTGCGTGCGTGTGTGTGTGTGTGTGTGTGTGTGTGGTGGTGGTGGTCTTTGATTTAATGTCTATTTACTAAAGTGATTTTAGACAACAACAACAACAGCAAAAAAAGAAGGGGGGTGTGATAGAGGAGGAGTGAAGAGGATGTTTGAAAATTGTCAATTTTGGTTTTGAGAAAAGATGATCCAGAAAACAACTGTTTCGAGGAGGGGAAGGTAAAACTAACAAATAACGTTACCATAATTAACGATTTAAATAAACTAAGTAACAAACAAAATTGATAAATTTCTAGAAGAAATTAATAAAAAATAAAACCAAGAATTGACTAACTATAACAGTGAACAAGTGAAATAGGTAAACCATGAATCAAGTGACTAATTTCCAGAATCATTACAGGTCTTGTTTGTAATTTTGATAATTTAAGAGCCTGAAGTACTGATTTTGAATCGACGCAAAAAAAGTATCTGAAAAATTGTCCTAGGAAGACTTATCATAAATTTTAAAGCCATTAATATTGCAAAGAGTTCAGCTGTAAAGACAGATTTATCAAGTCCTATATATGTGTGTGTCTGTGTGTGTGTGTGTTTTGTGTGTGTGTGTGTGTT
>CM060307.1:65694652-65702152 GCA_030674185.1 Monoplex corrugatus
CACACACACACACACACACACACACACACACACACACACACACGCACGCACGCACACACATACACACACACACCACGCACGCACACGCACTCACATACACACACGCACACTTCTTGTCACATGACACAATCTGCCTGGCATTACGTTTTTTTCTTCTGCTGAAGCCTTCACAGGTGTTGCGAAGACATTTCATTCTGGTAATCTTGACTGCTCTCAGACTTTTACTTCAATATGAAGGTTGTTGGTTGGTTGGTTGGTTGGTTGGTTGGTTGGTTGGTTGGTTGGTTGGTTGGTTGGTTGGTTGGATGGTTGGTTGGTTAGTTGCTCGCTCGCTTGCTTGCTTCCTTGCTTGACTGATTGCTTGCTTGCTTGCCTGCTTGTTTGCTTGCCTGCCTGCTTGCCTATTCGTTCGTTCGTGCGTTCGTTCGTCCTTTCGTTTGAAGTTCGTTCGTTTTTTCGATCGATCGATCGTTTGTTCATTCGAAGTTCGTTGGTTCGTTCGTTCGTTCGATCAATCGTCCGTTTGTTTGTTTGCCAATGGCCACACTACTTTGAAAATACCAGTTCTCGTCCAGTCATTAATGGGAAGCCACAACATGTCCAGTTATGCACTTAGATAGATGAATGCTTAGGGACACTTGGCATTGTTGACATGTGTGTGTGTGTGTGTGCGTGTATGTATGTGTGTGTGTGTGTGTGTGTGTGTGTGTGTGTGTGTGTGTGTGTGTGTGTGTGTGTGTGTGTGTGTGTGTGTGTGTGTGTGTGTGTGTGTGTGTGTGTAAGCCAACAGGTCGTAGCTTATAACAGAAAGTACTGATCTAGCTTTTTCATGCGAACAGTCAGCATTATCATTACTTCATTCTGTAAGCTTACAAAAGGACATAGATCAGAATGGAACGCACTGAATTAAATCTGAAAGCTGACAATCGGATATTTTACATCATTTCCATTCTAAAACAAGAGGAACGTTCTAAAGACATCTAGGCCATGTAAAAACAAAACTGGAAAATGCGAAATGAAGAGGGATACAGCGCGCTCCAATTTGAAACATTTCTTCTCAAAACTCCAGACATATTTTGTAGAAATAAAAGCTTTGTATGAATTTGTGACAAAGGGTTTGCATGACGAAATTAATTCATTTTCAAAAGTATTCAGTGACGTTTTTAAGCAAAAGAAAAATTACGTTTCATGTTAAAGACACCCGTAGAGTTTTAAAAGACTCACGTACCAATTAAACACACACTCAAAGAGAGTTTAATGTGACAGTCCAAACTCCCTTTTCTTTCTCTCAACACAAATCTGCTGAGTGACTAGCACTGCTCCCAATATATCTGTCAACATTTGTTGTGCGTAGAAACGCTTCTAGAACATACATTTGTTTTTTTGCAGAGAGCTCGTTAATGGAATTGTGTGTGATACATCGTTCACGTCAGCTATTTGTCTGCCGACACGACAAACCGTTTAAATCACGAAGGAAAAATAGTGTTTGTTTGGATTCATTCTTCCAATGTTGTTGAAACTTTAAAATGAAAAGCATTCTCCCTGTCGTACTCACATTACAGATCGTATTTTCCCTTTGCTAGATAAACATGAAAAACTGTTCCATGCACCTGCCGACAGGATGATATAGTTTTAACCTGTATGTTTTCAATCTGTTTTATTGTTCGGGAACGTGTGTGTTGCAGATGTTTTATATGTCAAAGGTTTATGACCTTTAGTAAATGTTTGTGTCTGAAATATTGCTGTAGCCCTTGCATAGATTTCTCTTGTTGAGATAATAAAATTCTTTATTATGTCTTGTTATGTGATTGAAAATAAAGGACAAAGGAGAGAGAAAGTTCAGTCTGATTCATTCTGTCTGAAAGTCACTGTTTGGACTTGAAGTGTAACGTTAGCATTTCCCTAATGTGCTGTTAGTAATTAACAATGCGTTAGTAAAATAACCATAACTGATTGTGTATTTGCACTGAAACCATTAAAATAAAATGATCAAATACAATGATTTATCAACTGTGTCTTTCAGTGGACAGATTATGATCAAACTGTATCTTTCTGTGGACAGATTATGATCAAATTGTATCTTTCTGTGGACAGATTATGATCAAATTGTATCTTTCTGTGGACAGATTATGATCAAATTGTATCTTTCAGTGGACAGATTATAATCAAAACTGTATCTTTCAGTGAGACAGTATTATGAATCAAACTGTATCTGTCAGTGGACAGATTATGATCAAATTGTAAACTTTCAGTGGACAGATTATAATCAAACTGTATCTTTCTGTGGACAGATTATGATCAAACTGTATCTTTCAGTGGACAGATTATAATCAAACTGTATCTTTCTGTTGTGGACAGATTATGATCAAACTGTATCTTCAGTGAAATATCAACTGTATCTTTCAGTGGGCGATTTAAACAAACGATTTATGAAGATTAATCAACACTGTAATTCTTTCAGTGGACAGATTATGATCAAACTGTATCTTTCAGTGGACAGATTATAATCAAACTGTATCTTTCAGTGGACAATTATAATCAAACTGTATCTTTAGTCAGTTGACAAACTGACAGGACATTATGATCAAACTGTATCTTTCAGTGGACAGATTATGATCAACATTACATATAATAAACTGTATCTAGTGACAGATTATGATCAACTAGTATGATCTGTACGTGACATTGTCTAGTTGAATACAGTGTTTTTATCCTGCTTATACAATACTAACAGAGACACTTTTTCTATATTTCCTATACATAGATATGTGAAGATAGTCAAACAACCTAACAGCAAGAAAACAGATGCAAATGAACATCTTTTCCATCTTGTCACGTACATTGGCAAGGATTTGAAATACATAAATGCATGTAGTAGAAACACTGGGCCTTTTTCAAAATAGAGAAAGACTTTTTATATTTAAAACATAGTGTTTTCACGCATGGGGCGTTTCATGGCAAACTGCTGGCCAAAATAGCAATGACAGACATCTCATAATGTAGGAGGGGGATTCCTATGAGATGGAGAGAAAAACACTACTGCAGTAGACCCTATGAGTATGACATGTAAGGCTTATTCAGTTTCAAAACAATGTTGAAATTTGATGTAACTAGATGATCGTGTTTACTGTTATGTTTATGGTTGTAGAGACTGTATACAACACTACACCTGCTAAACGGCGAGGAGAATTAAACGTTTGATCATTGTTATATTATTACGTTCACTGTCTACGTTGAGTGGGGAAGAGACATGGCGTTTTGAGGCACAATTGTTAAAACGGAAACTATTGCTAGATCTTGATCATTGTAATCATTTATTCATTTTCGGTTGGTTTTTTTGTCTGTTTGTCTGTTTGTCTGTCTGCTTGCTTGCTTGCTTGCTCGTTGATTCGTATGTTTGACAGAGAAGAAAGCGGGGATATTGTGTGTGTGTGTGTGTGTGTGTGTGTGTGTGTGTGTGTGAGAGAGAGAGAGAGAGAGAGAAAGGGAGAGAGAGTGCGTGTGTGCGTGCGTGTGCGAGAGTTCGCGAACATGTGTGTGTGTTTGTATGTGTGTAGGCGCTCGCGTTTGTGCGTGCTTGTATGTGTGTGCGTGTGCATGTACCTGTGTGCATGTGTGTGCATGTGTGTGCGTGAGTGTGTATGTATGCGTGTGTGTTTGTGCATGTGTGTGTCTAAGTGTGTGTGTGTGTGTGTGTGTGTGTGTGTGTGTGTGTGTGTGTGTGTGTGTATGTGTATGTATGTGTATGGATGTGTGTATATGTGTATGTATGTATGCGTGTGCGTGTGTGCGAATGTGTATGTGTGTGGTCCGTGCTTAGCTTGCTAGTTTCCAAGTTGCCAGGACGTTGTGTGAAGCCTGCTTGTCACCTCGTTGTCAAAACAGAAATGATTCATGGAGCTTTGAACGTTCACTAAAGTAGGTGCTAACTTGCTGCTGTAAGACCACGACGAAGAAAACGAAAAAGAAAAGCCCATAATATCAACGGTATGTATACATGTACATACATACATGCATATATATGATTATGTATGTATGTATGTATGTATGTATGTATGTATGTATGTATGTATGTATGTATGTATGTATGTATGTATGTATGTATGTATGTAGAGATATACAGGGTGTTTCAAAAAGAATACGCCAAAATCATCACGTGATGTGTCAAAAACGAAAAAAATTACAAACCTCTAGCATGAACACATATGTTGTATATACATTCAAGTTTCATTTCATGTTTTATAAGTGCTCAATGTGGCCACCACCGGCAGCGCGGACAACATCAAGCCGATATGAGAATTCCTCCCAAACGCGCCTCAGCTTGTCACGGTCCACCGTGTTGATTGCAGCTGTTATTCGATCTTTCAAGTCATCGATACTTGCTGGAAGTGGTGGAACATAAACTTGGTCTTTAACATACCCCCACAAGAAAAAGTCACACACAGTGAGGTCCGGGGATCTGGCAGGCCAAGCACAGAGAGCAAGGTCTTTAGCACCTCTCCTCCCAATCCATCGCTGAGGCACGTTTTCATTCAGATAAGCTCTAACCCCGAGATGCCAATGGGGTGGTGCTCCATCTTGCTGAAAAATGAAGTCATTCGAATCTGCTTGCAGTAAAGTGAATAGCCAGTTTTGGAGCATTTCGAGATAGGTTTGTCCTGTAACGGTGTTTCCTTCAAAGAAAAAGGGACCATAGACCTTGTCTTGAGACACAGCACAGAAGACGTTCACTTTAGGGGAATCTCTTTCATGCTCAACAGTTTCATGTGGGTGCTCTGTTCCCCAAATGCGCACATTGTGACGATTGACTGTGCCGCTCAAATGGAAAGTCGCTTCGTCACTAAAAATTAAACGTGAAAAGAGTGTCATCACCTTCCTCCATCTCCAGCATTGACTCACAGAATGTCCTCCGCATCACCTTGTCATCATTAGTAAGTGCTTGGACGAGGCTTAGTTTGTATGGTTTCATGTGTAATCGTCTCTTTAACACACGCCAGACAGTGGTATGAGGGATGGCAAGCTGAAGACTTGCTCGACGTACGGACTTACGTGGGCTGCTCTCAAATGCATCATGAATCCTCTCCACTTGCTCCTCTGTAACACGTGGTCTTCCAGGACTCTTTCCTTTGCACAGACACCCACTCTCTTTAAACTGTCTAACCCACCGTCGAATGCTCTCACGATGGGGCGGATCAATGCCGAATTCTGTTCTGAAAGCACGTTGCACCGTGACAATGGCGTTTGTTTTCGCGAACTCAAGCACGCAAAACGCCTTCTGCTGAGGAGTCGCCATTTTGATTGATCTTCCCACAATTCAGCTGCACCGGAAGTTATACTAATGACAGCGGTGAAACTGACACCCAATCAAACTTTGATAACTACTCTATCAAATAACCACTGATTCAGTCCACTACAATGCTATAGACCTGAAAAAACTGCGTAATGATTTTGGCGTATTCTTTTTGAAACACGCTGTATATATATATAGAGAGAGAGAGATAGATAGATAGATAGATAGATAGATAGATAGATAGATAGATAGATAGATAGACAGATAGATAGATAGATAGTTATGTAGATATATATATACATATATACATACATACATATTTATATACATATCCATCCATCCATCCATCCATACATACATATATACATACATTCATACATACATACATACATAATACATACATAATACATACATACATACATACATACATGCATGCATGCATACATACATTCATACATACATTCATACATACATACATGCATACATACATAATACATACAGGAACAAGAACAAGAACAAGATTTTATTTTAGCCCAGGGCACAGACACATGGAAAATGTTTTGGCTATGCATACAATCACGCTCACGCCTCACAGCAATTACAATGTTCAACATCATAAAAGACAAATTCGTCGGTCATCCACGGAATCGAAGAAACACACGCACACAACACACACACACTCTCACGCCAAGGCGCCCATATCCAAGCCTCCTTAGCTGGCCACTAATTGTTGTTCTGCCCTGCCAGCTAATTAATTTAACAGCGCGCATCTGTCTTTCCCTTCCCCTCTCCACACCACCCTCACCCATCCTGTGGTGGGCCACAGGCACACATTGAAGTATAGGCTTACAGATTGACCTAGATTCGACTAGGCCTACTCTGTGCCAGTATCAGTCACTTCCTACACTCCGTCCCTCCCGAAAGATTGCAGCAGTTACAAAGCACTGCTGTAGAGTGGTGGACTCTGGTCAAACCTGCCTGGCTAAAAATACAAGATACAAGATACAAGATTCTATTTAGCCCAGAACATCACAATGGGAAATTGTTTTGGCATTCGCATTAAAATACATACAGGAACAAGAACGCATAAACAAATGTACACAATACTCTTACTCTCTCTCACTCTCTCTCTCTCATCCCTCTCTCACCCTCTCCCTCCCCTCATCTCTCTTCCCCTACCTCGTTGTCAAACACAATATCAAAGATCATGACTAATTCTAAAAATGTACGGTTAAGAAAGCACATCATAAGAGTCAGATGCCTTGGTTAGGACTTTTAACAATGGACAAAAAGGCAATACTCATTGAAAAACAACTTTGGTAGGTATAGAAAAATTTGATTAAAGATGCAATGCAATATGCACATTAAAATCAAAATGAGGTAAATACAATAAAATGAGTATGTAGACTAAGAGGACAAGGTTAAACTTTTTAAGTCAGCGTTTCTTTTGTTTGTTTGTTTGTTTGTTTGTTTGTTTGTTTGTTTGTTTGTTTGTTTTTAACTAAATAGCAGGAGGACTGAAGTCATAGTGATTAGTGGTAAACAAGAAATCCCCCCATGGACTATGACAGCAATGAGATAAATTGATAACTTTAAATATCTTGGCACAGTCATCTCACCAAAAGGTAGATGCACTTCGAATATCGCCAGCAGAATTGGCCAAGTTAAAACAGCATTCAGGAGAGTGAAAAGCATTCTTACCAGCAAATGCCTATCAGTTGACTTGAGGAAGACAGTTCTTCAGTGTTATATAAAATCAATACTTTTATATGGATGCAAAGCGTGCACAGTCAACACACAAAGCCAGAACAAATCTGAGGCAGCTGAAATACGGTTTCAAAGAAGAATGTTAAGAGTTCCATGGACAGCAAATATGGCAGGCGAAACAATCTTGAGAGAGGCAGACACACAAGAAGCATTAGTGAAGAAGATTAGAAAAAGACAAGCAACGTTTATAGGGCATTTTGTGACGCAATGGGAAATTTGAGCACCTAGTCACAAAAGGAAAACTGGAGGGAAAAAGAGCATCAGGTAGACCCAGGGAGTAAATATTGGATGGTTTTGTGTAGTGGATGAGGACAGAAAGTTTGGGAGATATACTTGCAGCTATGAAAGATAGATTTGTATGGAGGGCCATAATCGGTTAATGCCATTCAGTAAGGCACGTGATGATGATGATATTTAAAATAGCAGAGTATTCCACTAGTTTA
>CM060307.1:65714652-65717152 GCA_030674185.1 Monoplex corrugatus
AAACATCAGATAATAATTACAATTAACAAACGCTAAATAATATCATTACAGTCAAGAAACACGAGATGATAATTACAGTTAACAAACACTAGAAAATAATAATAATTTACAAAGACTAGATAATAATTGCAGTTAAGAAACACTAGATGATAATCACAGTTAAGAAACAGTAGATAATAATTACAGTTAACAAACACCAGATGATAATCACAATTAAGAAATAGTAGATAATAATTGCAGTTAAGAAACGTTAGATAATAATCACAGTTAAGAAACACTAGATAATAATTACAGTTAACAAACACTAGATAATAATTACAGTTAACAAACACTAGAAAATAAAAATAGTTTACAAAGACTAGATAATAATTGCAGTTAAGAAACACTACATAATAATTGCAGTTAAGAAACACTTGATAACAATTACAGTTAAGAAACACTAGATAATAATTACAGTTTACAAACACTAGATAATAATTACAGTTAAGAAACACTACATAATAATTACAGTTTACAAACACTAGATAATAATTACAGTTAAGAAACACATAATAATTACAGTTTAGAAACCTTGATAATAATTACAGTTAAGAAATACTAGATAATAATTACAGTTTACAAACACTAGAAATAATTACAGTTAAGAAACACTACATAATAATTACAGTTTAGAAACACTTGATAACAATTACAGTTAAGAAATACTAGATAATAATTACAGTTTACAAACACTAGATAAAATTACAGTTAAAACACTACATAATATTACAGTTTAGAAACTTGATAATATTACAGTTAAGAATACTAATAATAATTACAGTTTACAAACACTAGAAATAAAAATAGTTTACAAACACTAGAAATAATTGCAGTTAAGAAACACTTGATAACAATTACAGTTAAGAAACACTAGATAATAATTACAGTTTACAAACACTAGATAATAATTACAGTTAAGAAACACTACATAATAATTACAGTTTAGAAACACTTGATAATAATTACAGTTAAGAAATACTAGATAATAATTACAGTTTACAAACACTAGATTATAATTAGTTAAGAAACACTCGATATTGATTACAGTTAAGAAAGACTTGATAACAATCACAGTTAACAAACACTAGATAATAATCACAGTTAAGAAACTCTAGATAAAAGTCACAGTCAAGAAACACTAGATAATAATCACAGTTAAGAAACACTAGATAATAATTGCAGTTATGAAACACTAGATAATAATTATAGTTAAGAAACACTAAATAATAATTACAGTTAAAAAACACTAGATAATAATCACAGTCAAGAAATACTAGATAATAATCACAGTTAAGAAACACTGGATAATAATTACAGTTAAGAAAGACTCGATATTGATTACAGTTAAGAAACACTAGATAAAAGTCACAGTTAAGAAACACTAGATAATAATTTAGTCACCAAACACTAGATAACAATTACAATTAGCAAACACTACACAATAATTAAAGTTATCAAACATTAATTGATAGTAATTATAATTAACAAACACTAGATAACAATTACATTTATCAAAGAGTTGATGCCAAAACTAGCAAAACTCGGTCTGACACAGCCCAGTAACCCTTAACTGCTTTTGAAGTGTCCCTTTGTATTATGATGCCTACTCCTCTTTCATGTATGTTTCCACCAGAATATATTATTGTATGCTCGCCTGATGTTATCATACCTGCCCCCTTCCATCTCACTCCACCCAGTCACAACGGGGAAGCTGGAGGGAAAGAGAACACCAGGTAGTCCCAGGGAAAAACTATTGGACGTCCGGACGGACTTGCAGGGTGGCTGAGGACAGAGAGGGTGGAAGACGTGCTTGCGGCGACAAGGGATAGATGCATATGGAGGGCCATGATCGCCAACGCCATGCGGCAGGCCGGGCACTTGATGATGAGATGCCATAAATATTCGAAAATGAAAGGAGAATTCGTATTAAGTCTACAAAATTGCACAGGCATAAATGTTCCACCAACTGGCCTTCGTCAAGCGTACACAAAACAACAAGACTTCCCTGACATTTTGTTAACTAGGAGACAATGGACTTGAAGTGAAAGCTTGAAATACTCGTGAATATTGAATTTTTAGACACTATCTGATAATTACAGTCAACAAAGACTAGATAATGATTAGCAAACACTAGATGATAATTTAACAAACACCACAACCACCAGATAATGACTGGCAAACACTGGATGATAATTTCACAACCATCAGATAATGACTGGCAAACACTAGATGATAATTTCACAAACACCAGAAAATGACTGGCAAACAGTAGATGATAATTCAACAAACACCAGAAACAAACACCAGACAATGACTGGCAAACACAGGATGATAATTCAACAAACACCAGAAACAAACACCAGACAATGACTGGCAAACACTAGATGATAATTTAACAAACACCAGAAACAAACACCAGATAATAACTGGCAAACACTACATGATAATTTAGCAAACACCA
>CM060307.1:65729652-65732152 GCA_030674185.1 Monoplex corrugatus
TACATGCATGCATGCATGCCTACGTACGTACGTACGTACATACATACATGCATAAATACACACATATATGTGTGTGTGTGTGTGTGTGTGTGTGTGTGTGTGTGTGTGTGTGTGTGTGTGTGTGTGTGTGTTGTGTGTGTGTGTGTGTGTGTGTGTGTGTGTGTGTGTGTGTGTGTGTGTGTATGTGTGTGTGTGTTGTGTGTTGTGTGTGTGTGTGTGTGTTTTGCGTGTTGTGTCGATGTGTGCGTGTGCGTGTGTGTGCGTGCGTGCGAGCAAGCGTATAATCGTGAGGCGAGGCAGAGTGAAAAGTGAGACAGACTTTACACGTGTGTGTACGAGCCATTTACATCCCATTACTTGCTTGGTTTCTTTCTCATTTGCATTGTTTTTTCGTCTGCCTGATCGTTCGTTCGTTCGTTCGTTCGTTCGTTCGTTCGTTCGTTCGTTCGTTTTGGTTTTTCTTGTTTGCTATTGCTCGTTTGTTTGTTTGTTTGTTTGTTTGTTTGTTTGTTTGTTTGTTTTGTTTTGTGGGTTTGAGTGTTGTGCTTTGTGTCATTGTTGTTATTGTCGTTGTTGTTGTTGTCGTTGTTGTTGTTGTTGTTGTTGTTGTTGTTGTTGTTGTTGTTGTTGTTGTTGTTGTTGTTGATGCCGTTTGTTGTTTGTTTGTTTGTTTGTTTGTTTGTTGTTTGTACACGAATTGCTAGTGTTTCTCTTTCTTTCTTTTTCTTGTTCACGTTTGTGTCTACATTCATGTGCAGAACTGTAAAGGGCCCAATGACCATGCCTACGCTTCAATGTACGTTTTCACAGAAAATCTTTACCATGCTCAAACATCTCCATATGCGCTAACACCACGAATACCGTGTGATGGAAAAGGAAGCAAAATGGTCATGGCATAAGCCTGCACATACACCCTATCTATGCCCTTTTGCCTAAGTCTCTACCTGTTAAAGATTCAGTCAGTCCTCTTTTCATAGTTTGTGTTCCTAGTTTGAAAATCAAATATTGAACATGGTCTAAGAACTTTCGCTTTTCTTCTTCTTTCAGGGTGGAAAAAAGCATCTGCTTACAATCTGATCCTGGTCCAGACTCGTCCTGTCTGTGCCCAGGTTTCCCTTTGACTGACTGGAATTAACTACACTGAAGGTATTTCCTCTCTCTCTCTCTCTCTGTCTTTGTCTCTGTCTCTGTCTCTCTCTCTCTCTCTCTCTCTCTTTCTCTCTGTCTCTGTTTCTCTATCCTCTGTCTCTGTCTCTCTCTGTCTGTCTCTTTCTCTCTCGCTGTTTCTCTCTCTTTATCTCTCTCTTTCGGTCTCTCTCTCACACACAGACAGAGAGAGAGAGACAGAGAGACAGAAACTTAGAAGGACTCTCAATACTGCTAGAATGGAAGATGTTTACATGTAAGATTAGTGTTGATACAGATTTTAGTGTGCACTCTTAAAGCCTAGAGTGGAATTACTTTAAGTAGCTATCAGTCACCTGCAAGCTGATGCTAGCTGTAAACCCATTGCATTTTGGTGACAAGACCAGATGAATGCAGAGGAAAGGGCATTTCATGTAAAGTGGCGGAAAAGTCCTGACATTTTCTGAGTAATTAATCATATTTGAATTAACATTCATCTTACAGGAAAAGTGGCGGAAAAAGTCGTGAAATTTTCTGAATACATGTTTGTGTTAGCATTCATCTTGCAGAAGTCTCGTTCAAAACCACATTTATCTGTATCAAGAGAGACTGTACTGTTCGGGGTGAATTATTGTGTTTTAAATATGTGTAAGCAGAGAGCATCATCTATAATGCTTCATTCTGATAGCAAGGCATGTAAGACAAGAAAAGCCAGCAAATCCACAAGGCTAGTGAAAGGCGCAGTGGTCTATTGTTTATTGTTTCATTATTTCTTTTTGTTTTCAATTGACCAGGTAAAAGTTCTACTGCTTTTCCCACAAAGGGTACATTACCAAAGTACGTCACCACCAGTTCAACTATTATGCAGATTTTTGTCAACACATCTGACCTTTCATTACACATGTAAACTTTTTATAGACTTTTTCCCCATTTGTTTTGATCAAACCTGTATACGTATATCATTTTATAAGTAGATTTCCCCCATAAATGTTTTATGAGACGACACAATGTAACGCAAAAGAAGCACAAATATGGCATAGACGAAATGCATAAAACATGTAATCACCATAAGAAAACAACTATAGGAAACCTCAGTACAATGTATACGTATATAAGCCAGAGCCGTGTAACCAATAAGTTGAACTCATAAAGAATGGTTATTCAATGAACGTGTAAGGGCGCCACAATATCCAAGATTATGATGAATCAAACCAGGTCTCTTTGCCTTAGTATCATGTCCGCGCCAAAAAAATGTTACAGCTTCATAGCTGAAATCTTCACTAACGTCTTCACATCCTTGTTTGACAAAAGATTGTTCTCTTGTCTGAGGTAATCACTTTTAGCAGTAAGACCGATCTCATCGTGTTCCAAGACG
>CM060307.1:65737152-65739652 GCA_030674185.1 Monoplex corrugatus
GTAATGAAACAAAATGAAAAAGACGAGTAAAACAAGCAAGCAACAAACAATACATACGGTGTTGCGATGTTTTTTGCTAATTTGTATTTGTGTTAACAAAACTAATTACACAGATGTACACATTCACACAATAGCTGAAGAGAAAACCCACACTAAAGGACACATGCTGTGCATGCATAATCACATTGTATACATATGCTTCAATGTGCACTATCTCTTATTAGTTTGTTGGTTCGTCCGTTTGTTTTTTGTTTGTTTGTTTGTTTGTTTGTTTGTTTGTTTGTTTGTTTTGGTTTTGGTTTTGGTCTTTTTTGTTTCTTTCTTTCTTGTTTCTTTAGGGGTTGTTGTTTATGTTGTTTATTGCTTATTTTTTCATTTATTCCGTGTTTTTTGTTTGTTTGTTTTTTTTGTTTTTTTTTGTTTGTTCGTTCGTTCCTTCAATTGATCGTTCATTCGTTCGTTCGTTCATTTGATCGTTCGTTCCTTCGTTCGTTCCTTCGTTTGTTAGTTGCTTGCTTGCTTGCTTGCTTGCTTGCTTGCTTGCGTGCTTCCTTGCTTCTTTGTTTGTTTGTTTGTTTTGTTTGTTTGATTACTTTCTGTTTATTTGTTTGCTGTTTGTCTCTTCTTAACAATCATCACATCTCCCTTGTTTAATTCAATCGTAGCTTTAGTTGAAATATATTCCTGAACAACTTGATAGGAAATTGTTAGTATGTTCTGTTCACATAGACAGACACATACGCTTTTCCACACCTGCATGCAGGGTCATAATGTTTGCTTGATATTTACTTTTTGATGAGACATTCTGAGAACAGTGTTGACACAGCTGTCCCTTGCATGTTTTAGATTAATTAATAGCAGATTTCAAGGAACCAGTGTGAGAATGTTTGTTCACTTTACGCAAATGGCGAAAGTGACTTGTTAGAGCGTGATAGATACTGAAGAAAAATTGATAGTCGTTTGAGATCAAATCATATTCAAATTCAAAACTAGACATCTACTCTCCCAACCTTCCATTTAAACCTCTGATTGGTGGATATACCATTTGATTGCTTCTTCAACTATCAACACCATTCTCATGAAGACAAACTATCTCTGCGACAGGGTAGCCTCCAAGGGGATGTTTTCAAGAAATGCCAGACCAGTGTCCTTACGTTGAAATAGTCTGGCACGCAGTAATGAATGCTATAGATTTCGTTACTGTCTAACACTATTGTGACTGGCCCTGCCTCTGCCTGAACTTCCTTCCAGCCTGAGCCTGCCTCCGATACATTTCCAGTAGTTGTAAAAAAAACTCTCTAGCAGGCCTGAATGAAGTCCAATTGTTACCAGAAATTGTGTACTTAATGAAAAAAGAATGCTGTTGATTTTAGTTGTGCTATTTATGAAGCTATTACTTAAATAGCTTTTAGCCACCATCCAGTTCTGTACCATATATCACCGAAACGACTTCTAGCGCGACCCGGTAGTACGTGAAGCTCGGCGTTCACGACTATAGTCGCGTCCTGTCACGGATTTAAATGCCTGTTATCTGTCTGTGTACCTGTTTGCGTAGGAAGACTGGCCAAACTTTAACCTGGCACTTTTCAACTAAGTGGAGTGCCCACCATAATTGCTTTGGTCTGAAACTTTTTCTAAAGTCGTTGGCTAATTGCCACAGCTTTCAAATCAATGGACTGGGTTTTTTTCTTTAAAAGTGGACAATTGGAAACGCAGAAAACTTTATTCTCTCTCTCTCTCTCTCTCTCTCTCTCTCTCTCTCTCTCTCTCTCTCTCTCTCTCTCTCTCTCTCACTCTCTCTCTCTCTCTCTCTCTCTCTCTCTCTCTCTCTCTCTCTCTCTCTCTCTCTCTCTTAGCGGGCCTCTGTAGCTCAGTTGGTTTGAGCGTCGGATTCACATGCTAATGGTTGTGGGTTCGAATCCCGGGGTGCGCTACATTAAATCTGGCCTTCTCACTGTCCCATCTTAGCATCATTGTTGTTCTGGTGGTGTCAGTATAGGATTAGATAAGTCCCCCATTTGCCCCCATTTTCCTGGGATGGTTATCCCCGTCGGCCATATCACCTGAGGTGGGTGCTGACTTTAAAACTGAATCAAATCAATCAATCAATCTCTCTCTCTCTCTCTCTCTCTCTCTCTCAAAAAACAACTGAAGAAAAGATGCCTGCATGTAAGGCTTTCTATCACTAAAGCAAATTTCTGTGAATGAATGACGATTATTTTCCAAGCTTTGAACAACTTGCTTGCCAACACTAAAGTCAATTCATCTTTCACAGTCGCAAGAGTGAGACCCAGGGCAAAGACAGCTTTCAGAACTAAAGTAACCAGACTGATGTCACACAAGCAATATACAGGACACGTCTATAGGGAAACATTTACAGGACAGAAGACAAGACAGCCCTTATACAAGGTCACAAGGAGTGTGTGTGTATGACTGTATGAAAGTCAACATTACACATACTGGAATGCCTGGGATTATCCTTGAGCAGCTAGGGCAACTT
>CM060307.1:65744652-65749652 GCA_030674185.1 Monoplex corrugatus
TGCTTGCTTGCTTGCTTGCTTGCTTGCTTGGCTGGCTGGTTGACTGGTTGGTTGGTCGATAGGTCGATGGGTCGGTCGATCGATTGGCTGGTTGGTTATTTTCATAGAGCTGTGGACTCCAGATCTGATATCTCGACTTCAATCCCAGCCTTTGATTCTAAAAAATGGTCTGTTCATTGCCAGTCTTAATGTTTCCCTCATTCTGGTGATGTCAGCTCAGAGTTTCATGGGTCACTTCTCTCCACCCCCACCCCCTCCCATTTAAGACCTAGACAGTGCATATGGATTTTCACATGCCCAAGGAGTCTGCTGGCAGATTTGGATGGAGCGCACATGAAATTGTCCTAGTGCGATGAATCCGTCTTGAACAAAGCCTGAACTCCAGAGGATTAAACGCTTCCAGCGCCAGGTGTTTTCTGCATCCGCTGCGATGACAACAGTCGTTGCCTTTAAATGCTTATCACTTTACTTTTTTTTAAACCAATTTTCTGGCTGGAATGTTAGGGGAATCCCCGTGCCGTGTGCAAAATACGACCTCTTTTCTCTCCCAGACGAAAACACGATTGCCACAAGAGTAACGTCACATGTACTCGTCGCAAAAATGCGACATCGGGCGGTGTGCTGGGCGGTGGCATATATGCGACATGGGCTGTGTAAGGGTAGTGACCACGCCGTCTTAACTGGGGACTGAGCTCCGGATATCACATCTCAGTTGCCCAATTCTGTCAACTGGAGCAGCCAGTCAGCAAGTGGAGGACCATCATCATCATCATCACGTGCCCTGCCACATGTGTTGGCGATCATGGCCCTTCATATGAATCTATCCCTTGTCGCCGCAAGCACATCTTCCACCCTCTCTGTCCTCAGCCACGCTGCAAGTCCGTCCAGTTATTTTCTCCGTGGGTGTACCTTGTGTTCTCTTTACCTCCAGCTTTCCTGTTGTGACCAGGTGCTGTAATTCCCCATTCCTTAGAAAAGGCCTATAAATGTTGTTTGTCTTTTCCTAATCTTCCTTATCAATGATATTCTTGTGTTTGCCTCCATCAGGATTGTCTCGTTTGTTTGTGGAGGACACCAGATGTAAACCCCTAACCCTGAGGTTGCAGGGGAATGAGAATGTTGGGACCTCAGCTTTTCTCGAAGTCGATTTTATGAATGAGATGCCTACATCACAGTTTAACCATCCTGAGTCCTTATAACAGAATCAGGTACCTTGTAACAGCTAGGTAGACTGAAGACAGCCCACAAAGGGTGTGTGTGTGTGTGTGTGTTTGTGTGAATATTCATATAAGCTAGGTATACTGAAGATAGCACACAATGGTGTGTGGGGGTGGGGAGTGGGGGTGTGGGGGTGTGTAAGCTAGGAAGACTGAATACAGCACATACAAATGTGTTCGTGTGTGTACGCGCGTGCTCGCGTGCGGGCTTGCGTGCGTGTGTGTGTGTGTGTGTGTGTGTGTGTGTGTGTTGTGCGCGCGTGTGTCTTTTGTCATTTTGGTTCTTTTGTTCGTTTCTTTTGGTTTTTTTTAAGCGAGTCCGGATCGACTCTGTACAGTCAGGTCGCAAATCAGGCCCCATGAAATAAAAATCATTCGAAACCAATGTACTGTCTCTCTTCTCTGTCTCTGTCTCTGTCTCTGTCTCTGTCTTTCTCTCTCTCTCTCTCTCTCTCTCTCTCTCTCTCTCTCTCTCTCTCTCTCTCTTATTATCAAACATTCACTTTCCACGATAAATGAAAATACACGCATACAGACAAACGTAAGTGGAGCTGCGCTCAACCCATATTAAGAGTAAATCGACAAAGAAGCAAGATGGTTCCAGAGGGGAGTAAAGGAGGCAGTTTACATCGCCGCAAGGAACCCCACCCTCAACCGTGACCGGGGCCGACACAACCTGCCATCGGTGTACTCCTCACTTATTCAATCGCACTGTCGTGAGTTCGCTCACCGCGGTGCGCACTGAAGCCAGTTCTCAACCCAGCAGTTTCGTTGAAGAAGTCGGCCGGATCGCCGATGAAAGCTACGCAGTAAGTAGCCTTTTTTTCACTGAGAGACAGGTTCATCCAGGTAGCCAGTAAGAGTAAATCGCTTGTGAAGGAAAGAAAGAGGAGTTTAATCACGGTGACTGGCAAAAGTAGACTTTGCTAGTTAGGCCATGATCACCACATGGATGCCAGTAGCATACCATAGGGTGAGCTTCCCAACAGCAAGGAATCCCTTACTCGACCCCAGCTATCCTTCAAGGACATGTGCAAAGCGTAATCTCAGGAGCTACATTTAGATATTAGTACTTGAGAGAGAAAAACATGAGTTTCAAATGGAATCAAACACATGAGAATACATAGACATGTGAGTTACATATAGAAACGTCGTCGGCCTCTTTTTACATCTCAGGAGATGATAGTCTGCACCAGGAGGCGTTGTGGTCATGACGTGCACTTTCTGCTATGGCTGTGCAGGCCGATTCTTGAGTGGCAATCTCTGTCACATCTGCCACATACAAATTGAGTCGCTATTGTCTGGTTTCTGGAACGTTGCTTGCGAAGAGCCCTTTTCTCATCTGCGCTTTGCGCTCTCCTCCTCTCCGCATTCACAACGCCTTGCTGAACGGCTGTCTGCCACGCTGCCCTGTCTTCCACCAGAGTCTCCCAAGAGCCTGGGTCAATCCCTGAGCTTCTAAGGTCCCTTTTGCATGCGTCTACAAAGCGTAGCTGTGGGCGTCCTGGAGTTCGCTTCCGATTTGCCAGTTCGCCGTAGAGAACGTCTTTAGGTATGCGTCCATCCTCCATTCGACGCACATGGCCAAGCCAGCGTAGTCGGCGTTGGCTTAGAAGGGCAAAGATGGTGTGTAGGCCCGCACGACGGAGGACCTCTGTGTTGGTCACCTTGTCTTGCCATTGGATGCCGAGGATGCGTCGCAAGCAGCGGAGATGGAAAATGTTGAGCCTCTTTTCTTGGCTGGCGTATGTGGTCCAGGCTTCACTTGAGTAGAGTAGTGTGCTCAACACACATGATCTGTACACCTGCATTTTGGTGTTCGCAGTGAGACTGCTGTTGGACCAGACCCGCTTGTTCAGTTTAGCCATAACAGATGAAGCCTTCGCAATTCTGGCGCCGATTTCAGCATCCAGAGAGAGGTTGTCACTTATGGTGGACCCCATGGAATCCAACACCTGAGAATACATAGACATGTGAGTTACATATAGAAACCTAACACACACAAAAAGTCGTGGAAATAAATCAATCTCGGCGTAAAATAAAGCCCTAAGGAAAGGATTAAAGATGGTAATAAAGTTGAAAAAATTTATGTATGTATAAAGATGTGTTGTTATAGTGAAGTGCGAGCAGAATCTGAAACTTTTAGAATGAAATTTTACCACCATGTCTCATTGAAAATGTGTCCACTAGACATATCGGTTCAACGAAATCGGGACACAATATCATAGTAAGCATTTTACACAGCCCACTTTCAAAAGTTGAAGTCATGCTGTTATTGTGCATGTAATAAATAGCAGACTTCAAACGTAGAAGTGTTGTCATGCTTTTGCAACGTTACTTTTCTTCGGATGTTCGATAGCAATTTTTTTATAGCATACTATAAGCCGAATAGTCAGGCTTGTACTTTACTTAAACACAACGACTGCACCAAGGGTTTTGAGGAAATAACCTTTCCGGGATTTTTGATAGGAAAATGATGGTTGCATACCATGATCTCACGACACTGCCCAACGCCATGGTATTATAGTGCAATACGGATATTGCGGGTATTTCCATTCTGATGACGGCATTCGTAAGCCAGGCAGACAGTCCCAGATTATCCTGTCATGTCTTCATAGTGCATGTCATACATAATAATCAGGTCCTCTCACGTCCCTCATCCGACAATTCCATGTTCTGTTTCAGACAAATGTGTTAAGCCACGTGCATATCCTGTCAGTTTGGATGTATGTATATGTGGTGGGGGGTTTTGTGTGTGTGTGTGTGTGTGTGTGTGTGTGTGTGTGTGTGTGTGTGTGTGTGTGTGTGTGTGTGTTGTGTGTGTGTGTCTGTGTCTGTGTGTCTGTGTGTCTGTGTGTGTCTGCGCGTGTGTGATGGGGGTTGGTCTTGTTGTTTTTGTTTTCTTTAAAGGGGTGAACATGGATTTAATATCCTTTTTTTATAAACAAAAAATAAATCGTTTCATTTCGATTGGAACGAAGGTGCAGCACGCGCACGCGCGCGCGTGTGTGTGTGTATGTGTGTGTGTGTGTGTTTGTGTGTGTGTGTGTGTGTGTGCGTGTGTGTATATGTGTGTGTGTGCGCGCGCGCACGCGTATGTATATGTTTGTGTGTGTGTGTCTGCCTGTCTGTCCTTTTTACACGGGTTCTCTCTCTCTCTCTCTCTCTCTCTCTCTCTCTCTCTCTCTCTCTCTCTCTCTCTCTCTCTCTTCTGTCTTTCAGATTGTAATTACGAAATATGTTTATTCGTCTGGCTTGAACGAAAATTGTACTAATATTTCAAAAATATCCCTGCTTGCTTTATATAGTAGAAGCTCTGACATACATAATTCAGTTTAAGTGCTAATCAAAAGATCCTACCAAGCGAACAAATTATTCCCTTATTAAAAGACAAAAGACTAAGCTACTATACAAAGCTACAGACCCAGACCAGTGTAATCTTATGTCTGTGAAGCACTTGAAAGTCATGTTCCAAAGTACGGGAGGAAATTTTTTAGAGGATCATCCATTTCTTCACCCTTATACTTCAGGATTTTTCTGACATCAGTAATGCTACACAACTCTTTCTAATATAACGCACTTGTGACTGTCAGCCGATTTGTTTTTACATTGGAGCTATTTTCTTTGACTTTAAGAAAGCATTTGACCTCATCGGTCATGACACTCTTCTTTTAAAACTAGATATCTATCCAAACAATCCCGATATCCTTCCTTTTCTCGTTTCAGTCATACCTTTAGGAAAACGTACAACGAGTATATACTTATAGATATTTCTCTTCTGAA
>CM060307.1:65757152-65764652 GCA_030674185.1 Monoplex corrugatus
GCTAATTCCTCGGAGAATATAGCCATGGCCAGAGTCTGAGTCGTTTTTGTTGGCTGTACAGGCAAGATTCATACGACTGCGTCATGTGGTTTTTCAGTTGTTGTCTTAATTTCATGAACTATATGGTTACCTGTGTAGGAGTGTCTACGGCTTTGTAATGTATAGAAAACAACTTCTGCCCGTGTTCTTAAAGACCTGATATCTGACATCCGCAGCGGGTAAATGTGTTGGGATTTTCCCGTTTACTTTTTCGTGACATGGAGCAGGTCATTCATCTGCAAGATTTCAAAGTCGTCTCGATTTTTAAAAAAAGCAAAGATAAAATACAAATAAATTCTCCCATAACCTTCAGGTCACAAAGGGGTATGGTTGTACGGACCTCAACCTGGAGGTCAGCATCATGATGATGGTGTCCATCTCCTGTCCCTGGCAACTTTACTGTCGTCAATGGCCAAGTGTCCATTACCAAGACTGGAGGCTGCTCGCACAAAGTTTCTGTCGGGTGAGATTCGCATCGCCTGTGAAATTTGTGCAGTCAGGTTGGAAGGCGAGAACTCTATTTTGACGCCACCTGCTCTTCGTCTTCTTTAAAGTTAGATTAGATTGACGCAAAATGTCAACATATAGTGTTGAAATAGTTCTGCCTACAGCTGATTCCATTGTCTTTTTATGCTTTACGCTTTTTTTTTTTTTTTTTTTTTTTTTTTTTGGTAAGCAGTTCTTAAAGAGATACTACTCGTATTAGCAATTGGGGGGCACTGATTCCTAGGAGCAGATACTTATCCATGTATCACAATCCTGCCAAGGTTTTTAAACGTAAGCCAAGGAAAAAACATGAATTAAGACCAGAATGATACCACAGACTGTTCGAGCATAATAGTACACAGTTTTTGTGCCATCAATGGCATCCATCATATCTTTAATCTGGTATCCGTGTCTTAGTTTCCATTGAACACAGAGACCCATGTTCCACCGATGACAAATGAACATGGTGAGTTCTATCGATTTCATGGGGTACAGTTATGATGCAGTACATTCTAATCAGTTCACGACAGTAGTTGTGAGCTTGTCAGCCTGCTTACTTATCACTAATTGATGATTGTTGTTGGTGGATGCAATTATCCCACCGCCAGATTGTATGGATGATAGTTGCCATGATGAATGTAGTCAAACTGCACGTCAAAGTCGATGATCTTAACAACGTGGCCTCGCGTTCAGTGTCCAGGATTGTTGTTAACAAGGAAAAGATGTAGCTGGATTGTGCTGGCACCGTCTCAACTCATTTCCAACAAGTTGAAAATTTAGTGAAACTGGTGTCCAGTTACAGGGCACAGTGGGGATTTTTTTCTGCAAAATCACTCAGACCATAAACTAGAAAAGGCATGCAAGTTGGCATATACGAATATATATCTGTAGACACAAGCCACAGGATATAGATGAACAATTCAAATCGTGATCAGGAACAGACACAAATGACATTGGACCAGTCGAAATTTCAACACAGGTGTGCTGTACTAATCAGCCAATACAGGTTTTCTGCTGGCTGTTTATGTATAATCAGTGCCACGTCTTACTTCCTGGGATATCGGAGTTTCGGTACACATCGGACTAGTTTGTGTGTTTTAGATGTTTGGTCTTTTACCCAGACATGAGTGTGCTCAAAACTAGAATTCGAATGTGCGACCACAAACCTCATCCACTGTACAGCTTATAATTTGAAATAAAATTCATCAGAGGGTGTTGTAGCTAGTAACGACTATTCATTCATCAAACAGACAGCCTGCGTTCGATGCATGCCGACATGTTGATACTGAGAGTGACAATAGTGATGCTACATAACCACACAGTTATTGACACATCATTCATGGTCATTCACCTATCGTTGTGTTTATACCATAATGTATTCTGTAGTTTTAGGCGTGGATAAACATATTTTACCCATCAAAATGAATGTGTCCAAATGTTGTTGGTTAGAAATAGGAGCCTGCACTTGTGTAACGTTTCAACAGTAAGATAGTCAGTGGTACAGTGTTGTTGTCCCACTGACTGGATCACAAGATCAAATCTTGCCATTCAGTCTAAACGTTAACACGATGACCAGGGTATCATCATTGTTTTCAGTTATGACAACTGCAGTGGTCTCAACGTGTTTTTGTCTGAGCTGGTTTTGTTGTTGTTGTTGTTGTTATTGTTGTTTTTTTCACGTTTCCTTTCATGACAATGGGGAGCCGGAATTAGTTCGAGATGGCCATCTGATTCAGTGCATGTTTGATATCATTTGTTTGTTTGCTTGGTTGTCCTTGTTGTTGTTGTTGTTGTTGTTGTTTATTTTTGTTTCTTTGAGGTGTTTGGTTTGGTTTGTTTGTTGTTTGTTTTGTTTTGTTTTGTTTTGTTTTTGTTTTGTTTTGTTGTTTTTTTTTTTTTTTGCTCATTTGGTTTGTTTTATTCTCACGGGTATCATTGATTTTTTTGTTTGGTTGGTTGTTGTTGTTGTTGTTGTTGTTTTTTGTTTTGTTTTTGTTTTGTTTGTTTTGTTGTTGTTGTTGTTGGTGGTGGTGGTGGTTTTTTTCGTTCACACGGGTTTAACTGATATTAGAGAACACGAATCGTATTTAGATCTCTTTTGTTTTGCACTTTCATCTTTAGCGTTAACACCTCAATTCAATGTCAGAGATTAGATTTTGGAATGTATACCGCAGACATGATAATGTCGTAGCAGTCATCTACGTTCGGTGTTGACGATTCATACCAGTCTGTTTTATATGCAGGTCAGTGAGGTGTGTCTTAGGCCCATGTAATGCTAACTGGCCTGATCATTTTATTACATTTGAACGGTGTCATAAGGAACACAAGCGGGCCAGTGACGCAAGTTAATGTGCATTATATGTACGACATGCGTGTTTTGTCATTGTTCTTGTGGTTGGTGGTTGGTGGTGGTGTGTTTTCGGCGGTGGTAGTGGTTGTTGTTGTTGTTGTTGTTGTTGTCGTTGTTGTTGTCGTTGTTGTCGGAGGCGGTGGTGGTTTCATTAGTCTTTGGGGGTTGTGTTGTTGTTTTTGTTGCCATGTTGCTGTTGTTTTGTTGTTGTTGTTGTTGTTGTTGTTGTTGTTGTTGTTGCTGTTGTTGTTGTTGTTGTTGTTTGGTTGCTCGCTAGATTTTTGTTTTGATTTTTGGTTTGTTGTTGTTGTTGTTGTGTGTGTTGTTGTTTTGTTGTGTTTACTCTTTGCCTGATATTTTGTCTTTTATTTGAAGCTTGGTTTCTGCTTATTTGGACTTAGAACATGGGTCTGCACTGTCAATACTCAACACTGAAACCTTTGTGTGTCTAAAAGTCATTCTGTTTTCTGATTATGTGCATTCTTCCCTCTGTGCAATTAAGTGAAACAGAGAGACAGAGAGAGAAGAAATGTGGATGCGTGAGTGCGTTAGAGTGTTTTTGTATTTGAAACGTTGATGTGCTACTTGTACTGTTTTATTTGGGGGGAAAAAGCCATCGTAATTGCTCCCTTGAGATCAAAGATTAACGATTTTATGATAATCGCGTGTGCGCTTTGTATTTGATGTTTTTGTTTCGTTTTTCTTGGTTTTATTCTGCTTTGCTGTGTGTGGTTTTTTGTGTTTTTTTTATTATTCATTTTTCGTTCGTTTGTTTTTGTTATTGTTGTTGTTGTTGTTGTTTGGTTGTTGTTGTTGTTGTTTGGGGGGGGTGTTGTTTGGTTGTTGTTGGTTGTTGTTGTTGTTGTTATTGTCTTGTTTTTGTGGGTTTTTATTTGTTTTGTTTTGTTGTTTTCTTTTCTTTTCTTTTGAGAGTGGGGTGATGCGGGTAAGTTTGGGTTATTTTTCTTTCCTCCTTGTTTCGTTTTTGTTACTGGCTGTGTCTTGTTGTTCGGTCAACTTCAGCCTTTCAGAAAAGCGTTTGATGTTATATGCATTGTTTTGTTATTGGTGCTGGTAATGGGATTGAAGTAAGTGATGATGCAGGAGTAGAAAGTTTCATGTTCGAAACAAGAAACACATTTCTCACGTTTGTCTCTCCTTCAATCGAAAAGAAGACAGAAGAACGAGATGTAGGAGGGAAAGACAGAGGAGATAGGGAAATCGGTTTAAAAAGAGTAAAAAAAGTGAGAGGCATAGACAAGAAAAAGAAGGAAAAGAAGTAGACGCTAAAAGAATAGGAGAAGGAGGAGAAGGAGAAATGAAGAATGTGTGTATAGGTGGGATCATGTTTCAGCTGATGTGTGTGTGTGTGTGTGTGTGCGCGCGCGCGTGTGTGTGTGTGTGTGCGTGCGTGTGTGTGTGTGTGTGTGTGTGTGTGTGTGTGTGTGTGTGTGTGTGTGTGTGTGTGTGTGTGTGTGTGTGTGTGTGTGTGTGTGTTGGTTTTGGGGGTTTTACTTTTCAATTTCTCTTTTCTTAGAACACAAAGGGAGATTGATTCTTATCGATCAGACAGAGGTGTATTTTTTCCGTACATGTAACTCACTCTCTCTCTCCTCTCTCTCTCCCTCTCTCTCTCTCTCTCTCTCTCTCTCTCTCTCTCTCTCTCTCTCTCTCTCTCTCTTTCTCTGTCTGTTAAAATCGTGTAAACAAGATTTTCTCAACTTCTTATGGGTAAATTTTTATTAAAGTTTGGTCAGTGCTGTGGACTGTTGAAGAATTATAAAAGTGTACAATTTGAAGTTACACTTTGAAAGTTTAGGTCACGTGGACGAGAAAAAAAGTGCTTAAAATCAACACTTTTAAGGAATGTGAGAAACTGGAGGCGTGTTGTGCCAGGACTTCGACTTCTCTATATATAAAATAAGGGGAGAGGGGGCAGTAAAGTGACAAGATTTTGATTTCTTTATGAAAAATGGAGATGAATGTAGAGAGAGGGTTCGATCTCTTTCTGAAGAGGGGAGGAGTGTTGTGAGATATTTTCGTTCTTTATCTGTCAAAATCTGAGAAATTAGAGCACCTAATAACAACAGAAAAGCTGGAGGGAAAGAGAATACCAGGTAGGCCCAGGGAGAAAATGTTTGACAGACTTGCAGAGTGATGAGGACAGAGAGGGTGGGAGATGTACTTGCAGCGACAAGGGATAGATTCGTATGGAGGGCCATGATCGCCAACGCCATGTGTCAGGGCACATGATGATTACATGGCTAAAAATATGGAGTGTAGTGAGAGGACTTTGCTCTTTATGTGTAGTGACAAGTCTTCAATCTGTTTATGAAGAAAGGGGATGGAGTGTAGATGGTATTCTCCTTTCTAGACTTCATCATACTTTTGGCATCTCTGACATTGCTCTCTCCTGGTTCACTTCATATCTATCAAACAGAAAACAAACTGTTCTCATTAATGGCACTTACTCTCAACCTGCATACCTGACCTGTGGTGTTCCACAAGGATCTGTCCTTGGCCCTGTTCTTTTCACTCTTTACACCTCCCCCCTGTCCACCATCATCAACTCCCACTCTATAAAACACCACTTCTATGCTGATTACACCCAACTTCTAGACAGTGACACACCAGACAATATACAGCGCCTCTTGACTCGCACCACTGAATGTTACTCGGACATTAAGAACTGGATGACGTTCAACAAACTTCAGCTTAATGATGACAAGACAGAAGCTATCCTCATTGGCACCCGTCAGAAACTTTCTCAGCTGCCTCCTCTTTCTCTCCCATTATGTAACACATCAGTCCCAATTTCTGATTCAGATAAAAACCTTGGTGTCTGCATTGACTCTACCCTCCATGAACAACTTTGTTTCTCAAACTGACAGATCTTGCTACTATCACCTCCATCGTATAAGCCTGATCAGGAAGTATCTCTCTGTCGAAACAACTGCAAAACTCGTTCTCTCCTTCATAATGTCTCGCATTGACTATTGCAATTCACTCCTGTCTGGTCTTCCTGCCTCCACCATTCACATCCTGCAGCGCATTCAAAACAATGCTGCACGCCTTGTACTAAAAAAGAAAAAAGCTGACCACATATCTCCTCTCCTGGCACAGCTTCACTGGCTCCCTGTATCAAAGCGCATACAGTACAAACTAGACACCATGTGCTACAAAAGCCTCAATAACGCAGCCCCCGATTACCTGTCAAGCCTATTTGAGATCTATGTTCCCTCACGTACCCTCCGCTCTGCCTCCGATCCTCTGACTTTTCGCTTTCCACGCACTAAGCTCAATACCTATGGTCCACGAGCCTTCTCTGTTTCTGGTCCACTTTCCTGGAACAAACTTCCTCTCTCAGTCCGTCAGCAACCTACTTTTGTCTCCTTCAAGTCCGCTCTCAAAACTCACCTTTTCTCCTCTGCATAAAATCCTGACCTCACTCAATCCCCTCTGCATCCTGTCTCCACTCGGAGGGGAATCACATTGTAATATATAATTGTATATAATATGATCTCTATAATTTTCCATTGCTTTTATTCTTTCTCCCCATTTATAGCCGTGTGCTGCGTGTGCGTGTGCGTGTGCGTGTGTGTGTGTGTGTGTGTGTGTGTGTGTGTGTGCGTGCGTGCGTGCGTGCTTGCGTGCGTGTGTGTGCGTGCGTGCGTGTGTGTCTGTTTTAGCGCTTAGATTTGATTTTATCAAGATTTTGCGCTGTATAAAATATTGTATATTGTAGAAAGAGGACTTGTATCTCCGTATGAAAAAAAAAAACGGGGAGGAGTGAAGTTGGAGGACTTCTATTTCTTTATGCAAAAAAGGGGAAGGAAAGTAGAGAGAAGACTTTACAATGGGTTTTTTTTTAAACAAAAGAGGAGGAGGAGCATACTGACAGAACTTTGATTTCTTTATGAAAAAAATGCTGAGGAATGTTGCGAAAGGAAATAACCACAGAAGGTCATTTTATTCTTAAATGAGTACCGACCTGTCTCAAAAATAATACCTCATAAATTCTGTGGTTTCTGTTTTTGTCAGTACGTACTTACCATTTGAAATTTTGGACTGTTGTCTCCGAGAATACTCGCTGTTATAGTGTAGCGCCTTTTTGGTGTCCTAGACAGGTGTTGTAACCAATAAGATACCAGTCATTTGACGCTGACGTCAATACATAAACACTCAGAGATACAGAGAAATTAAGCGGAAGTGTGAGACTGGAAAGAGAAGCGGGAAAATAGTTATAATAAAAAAACCTGAGACAGAAAGACAGAGAGAGAGTGTGTGTGTGTGTATATGTGTGTGTGTGTGTGTGTGTGTGTGTGTTGTGTGTGTGTGTGTGTGTGTGTGTGTGTGTGTGTGTGTGTATGAGTGTGTGTGTGTATGTGTGTGTGTGTTTGTGTGTGTTGTGTGTGTGAAAGAGAGAGACAGACAGACAGGCAGGCAGACAGAGACAGAGAAAGAGAGAGAATGTGTGTGTGTGTGTGTGTGTGTGTGTGTGTGTGTGTGTGAGAGAGAGAGAGAGAGAGAGAGAGAAGAGAATGTGTGTGTGCATGCGTGTGCGAGACAGACACACAGAGAGAGAGAGAGAGAAAGTGTGTGTGTGTGTGTGTGTGTGTGTGTGT
>CM060307.1:65769652-65774652 GCA_030674185.1 Monoplex corrugatus
AGAGTTCATCATCATCACGGACAACAAATACATTCATTTTGCTGATAGTTTCTGTCTTGTGACGGTTCAGTTCTGTATGTTTAACCCTTTGACCTCCGCACCCTGTCCACAAGCATTCTGCATTGTCAACCAATCTAGCAAAGTAAAAACTGAACCCTTTGACTCCCTCACCCTATCCACCAGCTGGGTGAGGGAGTCAGAGGGTTGGGGTTTTTTTGCAACTGATGGATAGGGGTGCTACAGCACAAAAGCCATGCAGAAGATCATAAATAGTCATGGCATAAAAATGCACGCAAACACTTAGACATACAGACATTCACTTACACACACACACACGCGCGCGCGCGCGCGCACACACACACACACATACACACACACACACACACTCACAAATCTCCAGATGACCATTACAATATGAAAATGGCTAAGATTCGCTCAAACAAAGTTATAGCCCAAGCCAAAAAGCGCTATTGGTCAGATTTTTGCTCTGAACAAATTTCCGGGCCTAAAGATCTTCCTAAAATTTGGAATAAAGTCAAAGAAATGAAAAATGGTTTTAATTTACCACAGTTTCTTATTAAGATTAAAGATAAATACTTTCCATCGTCATCTGAGAAAGCTGAAGAATTTGTATAGTTCCTTGCAAGAGCAAGTAATTCCAGTAGCTTGTCTACTCCAATAAGGGAGGAAAGACGGAAAATTGAATAGTCCGTAGCATACTCAGATCCTGCCCCCGATAGTCACATGTACATAAATTCAAAAAATACTTTAAAAGAACTTAAAGATGCCATTCTCTCATTGAACAACAAAAAATCGGCTGTAGGACTGGATGGCGTTTCATATACCCTTTTAAATCACTTACCAGAGAAATGGATTGAATACTTACACAATATCATACTAAAATGCTGGGAAAGTGGTCGCTTACCTGACATTTGGAAGACTTCGATTGTATTACCAATACCAAAAGCTAATAAACCCCTTTCTGATCCAGGTAGTTACAGACCTATCTCGCTTACATCCCATGTTTCAAAACTAATGGAAAAAATTATAGTGAATAGACTGAGTTACTTTTGTGAGAAAAATAATATAATATAATATAATTACAATATTTATATAGCGCAAAATCTTGATAAAATCAAATCTAAGCGCTGAAGCAGACACACACGCAGGCACGCACGCTCGCACACACACGCACGCACACATACAGACACACACACACACACACACACACACACACACACACCCCACACACACGCATGGCTATAAATGGGGAGAAAGAATAAAAGCAATAAAAGCAAGAATAAAAGCAATGGAAAATTATAGAGAGCATAGCATACAATTATATATTATAACCATGTGATTCCCTCCGAGCGGAGACAGGCTGCAGAGGGGAGGGTTGAGTGAGGTTAGGATTTTATGCAGGAGAGAAAAGGTGAGTTTTGAGAGCGGACTTGAAGGAGACAAAAGTAGGTTGCTGACGGACTGAGAGAGGAAGTTTGTTCCAGGAGAGTGGACCAGAAACAGAGAAGGCTCGTGGACCATAGGTATTGAGCTTAGTGCGTGGAAAGCGAAGAGTCAGAGGATCAGAGGCAGAGCGGAGGGTACGTGAGGGAACATAGATCTCAAGTAGGCTTGACAGGTAATCGGGGGCTGCGTTATTGAGGCTTTTGTAGCACATGGTGTCTAGTTTGTACTGTATGCGCTTTGATACAGAGAGCCAGTGAAGTTGTGCCAGGAGAGGAGATATGTGGTCAGCTTTTTTCTTTTTGAGTACAAGGCGTGCAGCATTGTTTTGAATGCGCTGTAGGATGTGAATGGTGGAGGCAGGAAGACCAGACAGGAGTGAATTGCAATAGTCAATGCGAGACATTATGAAGGAGAGAACGAGTTTTGCAGTTGTTTCGACAGAGAGATACTTCCTGATCAGCTTTATACGATGGAGATGATAGTAGCAGGATCTGGCAGTTTGAGAAACAAAGTTGTTCATGGAGAGGGTAGAGTCAATGCAGACACCAAGGTTTTTAGCTGAATCAGAAATTGGGACTGATGTGTTACATAATGGGAGAGAAAGAGGAGGCAGCTGAAAAGTTTCTGACGGGTGCCAATGAGGATAGCTTCTGTTTTGTCGTCATTAAGCTGAAGTCTATTGTGTGTCATCCAGTTCTTAATGTCCGAGTAACACTCAGTGGTGCGAGTCAACAGGCGCTGTATATTATCAGGTGAGTCACTGTCTTGAAGTTGGGTGTCATCAGCATAGAAGTGGTGTTTTATAGATGGGAGTTGGTGATGGTGGACAGGGGGGAGGTGTAAAGAGTGAAAAGAACAGGGCCAAGGACAGATCCTTGTGGAACACCACAGGTCAGGTATGCAGGTTGAGAGTAAGTGCCATTGATGAGAACGGTTTGTTTTCTGTTTGATAGGTATGAAGTGAACCAAGACAGAGCAATGTCAGAGATGCCAAAAGTATGATGAAGTCTAGAAAGGAGAATACCATGATCAATGGTATCAAAGGCTGCAGACAGATCAACCAATCTGGGTTTCAAAAAGGTAGATCAACATAAGACCATTTAGTTAAGTTAACAACTCAAATAAAAAATCAGTTTGCTAAAAGAAAAAATGTCTTAGCTACCTTCTTTGATCTTAAAAAATCATACGATCAAGTCTGGCATGCGAGACTTTTGTTGAAATTAAAACATATTGGTCTCAACGGTAATCTTTATAATTTTATCAAAACATTTATAAGTGACCGAAGTACAGTCGTTAAAATAGGTAATACATACTCTGAAAAACGATCTGTAAACATGGGAATTCCTCAGGGTTCCGTAATATCTCCTCTATTATTTAATATTTTGATCTATGACCTACCAACTCAAGTCTCAAACAATATAAACGTTGCTCAGTACGCTGATGATATAGCGATCTGGATGAATGTTTCGTTAAAAAGGAAGACTTCCTTGAGAGAAATAAAATACATTAAAAAGGTCTATCAACATGAAATTGATAATATTTCCACTTACTTGATAGTTAACGGTCTGGAAATATCCAATGAAAAAACACACATGGTGCTTTTTAATAATGGTCTCAGTCCGAAAGAAGTACTGTTGTTTAAAATTGATGATAAGAACTGAAATATACTACTCACGTGAAATTTCTGGGAGTACAATTGACTTCTAGTTTACAGTGGAAAGAACATATTGATGCCTTGTTGTGTAAAGCTATAAAAAGCTATAATTTAATAATAATAAAAAAAGTATTAGTAAACAGTCCTGGGGACAGGACACTAAAACGTTGTTACATCTTGTCACAGCTTTAGTCAGATCTAAATTGGCTTGTGGCCAAGAGGTCTATTTTTCAGCTCCAAAATGCTTTTTGAAAAAACTTCAAAGCTTAGATAGTAAAGCTATTAAATGTGCTCTTGGGGTACCGGTGTATACAAAAACACAAGAAGTATATAAAACAGCCGGCATCCTTCCCTTGGATGATTGGAGGAAGTTATCAACAACTAAGTATATAGTCAGAGCAAATGCAGTAGCTAATTATGCCAATACGGAACTTAAAATTCGGTCTGACATCCATTTCCCCAAGACAGCAAGAACAATAAAGTCACAAGAAACAATATCCACTTACACAAATGAGCTCTTCAAACTTTCTCACGTATTACCTAACAAAGTTTCACATAAAATGATATGTTGTCCTCTACCCCCCTGGGAACTGTCCAATGCTACTTTTGATATCAACTACACTGATACTGACCTGATAAAAGATATCAATCTACACTTGTTAACAATTGATGTTTTGTCACAGCTACACAAAAAATATTCACATTACTTAAAAATATTTACAGATAGCTCTGTTGTAGATGATGGTAAAGCAGGCGCTGGCTTTCTAATTCCTAAATTTAAAGTAGAAAAGGCTTACTCTTTAGGACAGGGACATTCAATCTTCATTTCTGAATTAGTTGCCATCCTAATGGCACTGAAATACATAGTAGATCTACCCATAACTTTGTTTAGTATCCTATTATGTGTAGATTCGAAATCTGCATTACAATCCCTAAAATGTTACGAACATAAAGTAAATAGTTCGTTAATATTTGAGATAAAATTTCTATTCATTGTTTAATAACAAATAATACACAAGTTACTTTTTGTTGGACAGAATAGCAAACAATACAGCAATGAATAGGGCTGGCAGTACTAAACTTGATTTACCACTCTCTGAACATGAAATGAATGCTATATTAGAAAACAAAATAAAAATGCAATGTGACCTTCGCCCCTTTAGCTTACAGATTATCTCTCAACTCACTTTGAACTAAATTTAGTGAAACCATCAAATGTATCTATGGTGATTTTATAACAGTTAATCACCTTTTGTGTTGTCAGCGAATGCGACCTTATTTCCCTGCGTCATTTACAAACTTAGAACAAAAAACATACTGATTTCACTCTGTATTTACACATTGCTAGACGTTTACTTCACAGTCCTGTAGGTGTTTCCTTTGATTCAGCCCAATTGCTTTATACCTGTAACTCCCACACAACCCCGAGAAATTCGATGAAGCCTGACCGATATAATGTTCTGATTGTTTTTCTTTTGTTCGTTAATTTGTTTGATGTTACCTTAATTGTTACCTCAATTGATACAATGCCTTCATGATTACATAGATTCATTCATTCCATACGCACTTTTTTTGTCTAAAAGCACGTATGTGAATAGACGTTAAAAGAAATAACAAACACACTCACAAAACACACACACACACCACACACACACACACACACACACACACACACACACACACACACACACACACACACACACACACACACACACACACACACACACACAAACACACACACACTTGTTCACCGTTGTGGTTAGTCGATTCTTAGTTTTTACTTTTATTCATTCATTCTAGATATTTATTAATTTTGTTTATTAGATTGTTTGTTTAAATCTTTAATTGTGATAGCATTATTTATTAGCTTTACCTTCCC
>CM060307.1:65777152-65835020 GCA_030674185.1 Monoplex corrugatus
CCACTAAGGTATAACACTCATGCAATGAGAGGAAAGTTGTATATGTTTTGAATCTGGTGAGCTCTTTGCCCCCGTTTGGCAGCCCTATCAACCATATCATTGTAATGAAAAGAACTATGAGATGGTATCCAGCAGAAAGTAATATAGTGTCTCTTAAGGATAAACTATTAATCAAATGAGTAATTTCCAATATCATTTCAGATCTTGTTTGTAATTTTGATAATTCAAGAGCTTGAAGTACAGATTTTGAATCAACGCAAAAAAGTATCTGGGAAATTGTCCTAGGAAGATTTATCATATAATTCAAAGCCATTAAGATTGCAAAGAGTTCTGCAGTAAAGACAGATTTATTAAGTCCTATATAGAAAGATTTCTCAATTTTGAGAGCAGGTATTAAAAACGCTGAGCCTGCTTGTCTTTCAATTATTGAACCATCAGTGTAAACTTTCAAGTGATCGGAATAAAAGTCTTCTATATGACATTTAACGTGACTTGCCAGTAAGTTGATATTATCTTCTTTTTTTAAGTCAGTGTGGTGTATGTCAAATCGTGCTCTTTGAAGTTCCCAACTGGGTACTGGTGAAAACGAAGATCTTAAAGTTACAGGACCTGTGTCTAAATCAATTCCAGAGCCTTTCATAACATCAGCTGTAAATGTTGCAAGCGTGACCTGTGAGGATATTGATTTAGCTCTTTTTGGAAAGTTGGTATCTGATCTTACTTTTGTCTCTGTTTTGATGCTGTTTTCTTTTGTAGTGTTTCTTAACAGAAATTTAGTAGAAGCGACTTTCCTTTGTTCTTCAAGTGGCAACAATTTGATTGCATTGTATGTGCGATGGCAACAGGCATGCATTGGAAGACCCAGCGCAAGTTTGAAACCTTTACAATCTATGCTCTGCAGTTTTTGTAAGTGTTTGGTGCACTGAAGAATATTTCTTGGGCATAGGTTAATTTAGATCTAATAAGCGATTTACAGAGATGAACAAGTGTTGATGCATCTTGTCCCCATATCTGTTTGCGAACTATTTTCAAGAAATTTAAACTTTTTTGAGCTTTTGTTAATAAGTATTGAATATGCTGATTCCAAGATAATTTGGCTGTAAGGAAAACCCCTAAGAATTTAATCGACTCATTATACTGAAGAAGAGTATCTCCCAGTTTGAACGTGGGAACATTTGCTGGGTTAGCTCCACTGTTAAACAAAACTATTTTTGTTTTTTCCACGGATAGATGCAGTCCATTTTCTACCATATATCGTGCTATTTTATCGAGTTCTAATTGATAACATTTACGCGTATAATTAAGACAGCGCAAAGGAGTTTTTCTTTTCATATTGACCTGCATCCACATGCATAAATCATCAGCATATTGAGCTAAAGTTACATGTTTAGAAATTTTATGGGTAAGTCATGCAATAATATCATGAAGAGAAGGGGAGCAATAACGGATCCCTGAGGGATACCCATTTGAAGAAATCGTTTTGAAGAATACACATTTTCGATCCTCGTTTGAATTACACGGTCTTCTAAGAAGCATTTGACATAATCAAAAATGTGACCTGTTAGCCCAATACTTTTCAATTTGAGTAATAATCGGGAGTGCCATACCTGGTCGTATGCTTTAGTTATATCAAAAAATGTAGCTAAAACACAATTGGCGTCTGGCAAATTGTTGTTTGATATTAGTGGTTAGCTTTGTTAGGAGTTCCACTGGTGACCTGCCTTTTCTAAACCCTGCCTGATTCACTGGTAATATGTTGTTCTTTTCACAGTAGTACATCAATCTCTTTAGAATTATTTTCTCCATAAGTTTACATACGTGCGATGTTAATGCAATTGGCCTATAGTTTTTCAAGTCAATATTGCATTTACCTGCTTTTAGTACAGGAACCACTATTGATTGTTTCCAATAGTCGGGCAGTATTGATTGTTTCCAATAGTCGGGCAGTTTGCCGCTATTCCAGCATTTTTTAAACATATTATGTAGCAAGATTAAAAAATTTTCTGGTAAATTTTTCAACATCTCATTGGAAATTGCATCAAATCCTACTGATGTCTTTTTATTTGGAATTGATTTAATGGCATCTTTTAATTCTTGGAGCGTGATTGGTGCATTTACGTAGTGCGTATTATCTGGGACAGGATCCTTGTATGCGTCGGTCTTTTCTTCCTGTACCCTATAATTTCTACTAGAGGCAGGAAGTCCTTCTACTCGACAGACCTCAACAAACATGTCTGCAAAAGCTTCTGTTTTCTCCTGTGAGCTAGGTAAAGGGTTGTTTTCTAGCTTTACTGGAATTGATGGCAACTTGATCCCATTTTTCATTGTTTTCAGTTTTTCCCAACTCTTTTGCATATCTTTATGGTCACTTACTTCATATGTACAAAAAAATGTTCAATATTGTTCTTTAGCTTGTTCTATGACTCTGTTACAGTTTATGTTCGCACTTTTCATTGCCGTATGATTTTCAGGTGACCTATTATATATCGTTTGTATTTTTCTTTCTTTTCGTTGATTGCCTTTTCACAATCTTTATTCCACCAGACTTTTCCATGATGTTTTCCTGTTTTTGATGCTTTAAGTTCTGAAATTGAAATTTTTGCAGCCCTTAAGAGTGACTTACAGAAATCTGCGTACATATCGTTTAAGGTCGTTGTTTCAGATAGATCTGTTCTTGTATTTCGTAGGAAAGCTTTAAAACTGGCCCAATCTGTGTATTTATAGTTAAACTTGGGTAAACTATCTTGTGGTATTGCATCAAACTCAGTGATAAGGTAAGGGTAAGAAGTATGATATATCGTTGTATTTTTCTTTCGTTGATTGCTTCACATCTTTATTCACCAACTTTTCAATTTTCCTTTTGATGTTAATTCTAAATTGATTTTGCAGCCTTAGATACTTACAGAAATCTGCGTACATATCGTTTAGGTGTGTTCGATAGAGTTCTTGTATTCGTGAAAGCTTAATGCCATTGGTATTTATTAACTTGTAACTATCTGTGGATGCATCATCAGTGATAAGTAAGGTAGAGTATGGGAGTGATGATCCCAAGTCATCTCTGTTTGCTGTGGCATTTGTGAGTGATGGAGATTAGGTAGTCGAATTGTGTCTGTGGTGTATATCAGGGACACGGGTAACGTGTCCATTGTTTAGTAAGCATAAATTGGAATCTATAATATTTTCAATCAACCTGTTGCTAGTTATGTTTTTACAATTCTTGTCCCAAAATGGAGCATGTGCATTAAAATCACCACCAACTATCCACTTGTCACGTTGGTCAGAAAATGTTTCAGCCACTCAGTATTCACAGAATCGGGACCTCTTGGTAGATAAACAGAGGCCAAATTCAGAACTAATGATGACGAACATTTTATAATGATTGCACATGAAGAAATAGATGAGGACGATTTTGGTACTGGCGATGATCTTTCGCAGTAGTTCAGTCTTCACGAACATATATAGCTGTTTGTATTCGGCCACCGTCATTGATAGAGTCATATACTGGTGGATAATAAAACTCCGATATTTTAGGTATATTGGTTTTGGTGGTATTCAGCGATTGTAGAAGCAAGACTTGGATGTTTCTAGAAGATAGATAGTTACTCAAATAGGAAATATTTTTAACAATGGAATGTGCGTTCCACTGAACAATGTTGATGTCACTAACTACACACTTTTTCATGATGAACGGTTGAATAAGCTTGGAGTGATATCCTACATTTAGACAATTAGATAATCAATAACTGTAACGTTGAAGTAAAATTTATCATAAGTAAGCAAACAAGTATCTAAGTAAAACAATAATTATAGTTGAGTAACTGAACAGAGAGGAACTGAATATGGGCTGAATCTAAAATGACCAGGGAGGGAAGAAAAACTGAGGATGAAAGCCGGGTCTTGATTGATGGCGTTGATGGGTTGATCTCCTCCTCGGTTTTTCCCAGAAAAGCTGATGGACATGCCTCCCTATGTTTCTGGCCAGAACGCTCGCCCCTCTGGAGGTGGGATGTACGTCGTCCTGGCTGACTTGGGTGAAGCTGCGTGTTTGCAGATTATCGTGGCTGATGTAGTTGACATTTGCTGCATTGAGGAGTTTCTCTTTGGTCAGGACATTAAGGAGCTCCCTTTTCACGTTTAGGTGCTTGTTTCTCACGGGAGCGACCTGACTTAACACTACCTTGGCTTTTGGAAAGTGGGTGTTAATTGATTTTACACAGACGTCTAGATTGGTAGTACATTCTTTTGGCTCTTTTGTTTTTAGATCAGTTATACCGACGTGTAAAAGAACGCAGTCAGGTTCAGGTGTCAGCTCTTTTTTAGATTTTTCAATAGCTCGCTTACAGTCCTCGATGTTACGTATCTTTCTCGTCGCCACCTGGAAACCGTAGGACGATCCTAATCTCTGTCCCTCCACTTTGTTCAAGACGGAGTCATGAATAATGAGGACACGTGGGAGATCACTGGACTTAGATCTGGGACGAGTTGATACAGCAGTTTTGACGTCACGTTTTGGTTTGGTAAAGACGTCATGCTTTCGCTTGATGGTAGTTCTCCGTCCAAGATCAACGTTTGCCTGATCTTCTACTTTGGGCGGTTGAGCTGCGCATTCCGCGTATGTTGAAAATTAGTCCATCGGTGATGTGGTGGAAAAGTCACCGTGGACTGCGGAATCAGTCTGGCACGCTGTGGTGGTAGTTTCCGTGCACTTTTTGACTTCGCGCAGCTCTTGTATGATTTTGATATTCTCTAGATGTTGTTTTCTGTCAGATAGAAGCGTGTCTGTGAGGCGGCTGATTTGTTCTGACATTTTGTGAATAGAATTTTTAGAATTTCTATTTCTCTGACCGCCTCTTGACACGCCTCTTGACACTGACAACCACATGATGTTTGGCCTACTGACCGTGGTTGTGGAGCCGATGGCCGACTTGGTGATGGCAAACCTGTCGGAGCGGAGCTCTGATTTTCTTGACGATTGTCGTCATCTGGAGTGTTCGTAGGTGATGGTGTCTCTGTCTTGTCGTTGCCTTTCCTGGTGGTGGTCGTCTTGGTTTTCTCTTTTGTGAGACGTTTTGAGCGTGTCATTTTTCAGCCCACTTGATTCCTCTTTGAAAATGTTCAGTTAGTAAGCTGCCATCTTGTGTGTGTGTGTGTGTGTGTGTGTGTGTGTGTGTGTGTGTGTGTGAACTCAACATGTATGAGTTTATATCATGGTCTGTATCACATTCTTTGCTGACACTCGATGTCGTCTGTGCATCAATATTACCGATTTCAGCATATACGAATTTATGTACAGTGGAAACCTGATATAACAGGGATGATGGGACCAAATCAAAATCCCTGTTATATCAGATCCCTGTTATATCAGATATCAAGGGAAATAAGGACTGATCAACTAACTCTTGACTTTTGTAAATCATGGAAAGATAAACAGTAGATCTAGGCCTAGATCTGGTCTGGTGTAAGTGTGCAGTAAGCTTACAAACTGAATGATGGCGCAGTCAGTCACTGACTCAGTGGCCTCAGGCCTACACGCTTGCGCGCGCATCACGCTCGCATTGCGTAGCGTTCTTTCAGTGTACAGTACACAGTATACCAAGGCTAGCCTAGATCTAGATCTAGGCCTACTGCGTGGCGTGCTGAGTCTAGGCCTAGGCCTTTCTGCTGCAGAGCCCGTCTCGGCATCCCTGCTATAACCGATCGAGCCCTCTTGTCTCCCTGTTATTGCCGATAAGTTTTAATAGAGACAAAGAGGAAGAAAAAATGGGGATTGAAAAAAGTCCTGTTATATCCGGATTCCTGTTATAACTGGTCCTGTTATAAATGGTTTCCACTGTAATTGTCTGTTATTGCATTCTTCCGTGATGTTTGATATTTACTGTAAACAAACTGAAATGATAAATGAAAGGTTTTAGAAAAGAAAACATTTTGTTTCTATAAGTATAACAATGAAAGTAGTTGCAGATAACAATGTAAATTTATCTCCTTTGCGAAAGGTTGAGTAGCAGTGAATAACAATGTAAAATTATCTCCACTGCCAAGGGTTGCCCATTCATCTTTATGCTTTTGATGTCGATTAAGTCATCATCATCATCATCAGGTGCCCTGCCGCATGGCGTTCGCGACCATGGACTTCCAACCATAATAATAATAATAATAATAATGTTTATTTGTATAGCGCATATTCCATATAAAAACATGCTCACCAGCGCTTTACATTTCGCAAGAAAGGCAAAAGGTGATAAAAAAATGTTCACAATTACATACACAATAAGATAACAACAAACATTAAAGCTATACAAGTAAGAAGACACATAAGAAACCACAGAATATTAAAATTTAAACACTGACTTATGTAATGAAGAAAGATTAACAGATTTTTCATATGAATAAAGAGGCATACTGTGTTTATATATTGCTGCGTGTGTGTGCTTGCGTACGTGTGTGTGTGCGTGCGTATGAGTTGCTGTGCGCGTGTGTTTGTAAGAATGTGTGTGTGTGTGTGTGTGTGTGTGAGAGAGAGAGTGTGTGTGTGTGTGTGTGTGTGTGTGTGCGTGTGCTATGTTTGCATGCGTGTGTGTGTGTTTATGCATGCAATAGTTGTACATAAAATTATAATCAATATTTTGAATGAAGATAAAAACAGAAAAATTCTAATCCATATACAGGAAAAACATTACAACTTCAGTATTACAGCATTAATACCTTGACAATCAAAATTCCTCACAAATTATGAACTATTCGCATATCATACATCACAATTTACATACAAACAAAGATTTGAAAAAGTTTCTTAAAGTATTTCAGTCTCTTTCCCACTCAATTTCTCCCCTATCCCTTCCTCAGCTGTACACATACAGTGATACACACACATGCTCACTCAAGCACACACACACACACACACACACACACACACACACACACACACACACACACACACACACACACACACACACACACACATACACACATGCACGCACACACACACCTTGCTCTATAGGCCCTTATACAAAATACTGTTATACAGGCAGGAGAGATTAGTCTGATGACAGACTTGCAAACTAAGGCTCTTCAGGTTAGATGAGTTTGAAAGAGGTGGGTTTTCAGGTGCCGTTTGAAGGTTGAGAAACACTTAGTTTTTCTGAGAGACAGTGGTAGAGAGTTCCATACATTTGGGCCAAAGACAGAGAAAGATTTTTTACCAAAGGTGTCTAGAGAGAAGCGAGGAACAGTCAACAGTGAGGTGTCAGAAGAGCGAACCATCTCTATCTCTCGTTGCCCCCAGCATCTCCCCCACCCTCCTCATCCCCAGCCACTCTGCAAGTCCGTCCAGCATTCTCTCCCTGGGTCTACCTGGTGCTCTCTTTCCCTCCAGCTTTCCCGTTGTGACCAGGCGCTCGATTAAGTATGTCTGTAAAAACAGTGTTTAATCCTCTGACTCCAACACCCTGTCCACCGGCGTCCTGCATTATCAGCCATGCTAGCAAAGCAAAACATTAATTCTTTGACTACCTCACCCTACCCACCAGCATTCAGCAGGAAGCTGGTGATTAGAGTGAAGGAGTCAAATGGTTAAGGTTTTACAGTTGACAGACAGGGTGTGGGAGCCAAAAGGTTAAAAGGAGTTGAAAAGTTTGTGCATTTTATCAATTTAAACCACTGTAGCCTAAAATAGAATACGATTATATTCGTATATAGCCATTTGACAGGCACATGATCGTTGCTATTTTAAAGGGCATTATTCTGTGACCTAATCTTACAAAACTCCATCTACAAAGACTCTTTTACCAGACAGTCTTAAGTGCGATTTCATTTATACAGTCAAACAGACAGACTGATAAAAGCGCACTTAGATACCTGCATCTCTCTCAGACAGACCAATAGACCGAAACAGTTCGATCTTATTCATCTACAGCAGTAAAATATATATATATATATGTAGTTAACTGTGAGTCTCGGCAACTCTTCAAGCGAAGCACCCAAGGGGTTGGGACATCTCACTTCTTAAAATACTGACAACAGATTGTTTCTCGTATGTCTTTAATGTACAGGAAGACTTTCATTGGTGGCGTCTGATACAAACTCACAGAAGTATCCCGTTTTCTGAGATTCTAATCACTCTAATCATTGTTGATATACAATAGCAAAACTGGAATCGGTAGAACAACGAGAAAACAGTATAACTAAGGAAGACGAGAGAGAGAGAAAGAGAGAGGGAGAAGGAAAGAGGGAGAGAAGAAAGAAACCAAACAGACGACAGAAAGAGAAAAAACTGGAGGGAGGGAGAGAGGGAGACATACACACACAAAAATGAGAAGAATAAACAGTCAGGGCTAGAGAAAGTACTTCTGAACAAAAATGGGGAAGAGGGTGGGCAGAGTGAATGGCTCAGGAATTTTGCATAAGTTTCGGTTTCAGTTTTCCAAAGAAGCGTCTCGGTATTGGGGAAAATGTCATATGCACTGAAGCTACAGATGCTATGTTATGGAGAAGATCCAAAATGAGAAAGAGAGAGAGAGAAAGAGAGAGAGACGAAGACGGAGAGACGGAGACTAGAGACAGAGAGAGAGAAACAGGGACAGAAAGAGAGAGAGGAGAGACAGAACAGTGAGAAAGACACAGACAGAGAGACACAGCCAGAGAGAGACAGAAAGAGAGAGAGAGGGGGAGACTGAGGCAGAGACAGCGACAGAGACAGCGACAGAAACACAGATACACGGAGACAGAGACAGAGAGAGAGAGACGACTTATTTTGACTCGTTAGGGAGAAGGCCCCAACAGCATTCTTCCAGCAGATCGGTCCCTGGGCTGTTCTTTTCAGTTGCGCCCATGTCCATCCAGTTGCCTTCATATACACTTTCTCCGCGCCTGCTTTGGTCTGACCACTTCTCTCTTCCTTTGGGGGTTCCACACTAATGGCTGTGGTGGTGCTGCTTGAGACAGACAGACAGACAGACAGACAGAGATTAATATCAAACATGGTAGTATGCTGATACTGAAAATATCACTAATGAAATATCGAAAGAGCTGAAGGCTGCTGTGATTTCCTCTTGTCGATTTTCTTCATTTCACTGAAAGAGGAACATGCTCAGGAACCTGTCAAGGTCTATCATTGTACCAGTACATCAACAGTGAGATGCAAGCAACCTAAACAGGTATGCAAAGTGTAGCACTGATAAGAGAAATAAAAAAAACATAATCATCCACCCATACGTTGAACCATCAAAAATGCAAATGAGCACAGAGAAAGAGACAGACAGATAGACAAAAAGGCAGAAAAAATAGAAACTGAACAACAACGGGGTACATACGCAATGGAATAAGCTCAGTAAAATGTTAAACAGCAAACAAACAAAAAAGACAGACGGAAACTTCATGCATTTCCTGGTGAACATAAACCAACGAAACCAGATCTGACGAACACGAACAGAAACAAGCAGCCGAGAGGGCGAGAAGAAGAAAGGGAGAGAAAAGAGGAAGAGAAAAGACAGCACAAAGGGGAACAATCCACCAGAAATGACCACTGACAGGCGTAATCTTTCTTGGCGAGAACGAGGCTGACGTTTGCTGACAAACAAAGCAGACACTTTTTGCCAATCGCTCTCCTTCCTGTCTTGTTTTTTGTTTGTATTGTTTTGTTTTTGTCAGCCTTGATCACACACACACACACACTTAGACATACACACGCACGCACGCACGCACGCACGCACACATACATACATACACACACGCACACCACACACACACACACACACATACACACACACACATACACGCACTCACACAGACACATGTACACATTCACACACATATTTACACAAACACATACGTACACAAACACACACACATACACATACACATACACATACACAGCACACACACACACTCACATATGCACGTACACGCACATGCACGCACACATAAACACTGCAGGAAACCGGAATTTCAGATTGAGAAAGTTGTGTTTGCTATTTTTTGGGTTTTGTTTTGTTTTGTTTTGATTTTGTCTTTTTTGTTTGTTTGTTTTGTTTTTGTTTGTTGTTTGCTTGTTTGTTTGTTTGTTGTTTGTTTCGTTTGTTTGTTTGTTGTTGTTTGTTTGTTTGTTTGATTGTTTGTTGTTTGCTTGTTGTGTGTTTGTTTGTTCGCTTGTTTGTTTGTTGGTTTGTTTGTTGGTTTGTTTGCTGTTAATTTGTTTGTTTGTTTGTTTGCTTGCTTGCTTGCTTCTTTGCTTCTTTGTGCATGTTATTTTTCATGGGGTTTAGTGTATTCAAGGAGTGTTCCCAATAAATCAATAAGGCCCAGTGACAAGCTGGCATTGACATGAAGAAAACACGGGAGGAACAGTGTGGCCTTCTTGACGTCATCCCTTGAACTCCTGACACTGGCCAACTAAATCTCTTTGATCAATGGTGACTGCAATGACAACAGAAAAGGGCATTGTCCGGGAACAAGGGTATCAATCAGCACAATTCAAGAAACAAACAAAGTAAACGAAACAAACAAAACGAAAAAAAAACCTCAACAAGCAATTATATGATATAGAAACAAAGTATTGATTCAACTAATTGGTCAAGCAACGGACAGTTAACTAAATATATTCAAACTAAAAATAATAAAGGAGTATATTTCAGTTACAATATATATTTTCTATCACAGCTTGACGGGTGAAATAAATGAATGGTTCGGGCACTGAGCTCCCGACTGGAATGTCTGAGTTCGAACTTCTTCGAGTATATCCTGGTGGATAACGAATGGAGATGTTCCTTATCTCCTCAAGTTAACATAAGTGCAGACTTGCCTGTGCCTAAATCCCCTTTGTGTGTAAACGCTCGCAGAACATCTAATGCACATTCAACCCTTTGACTCCCGCACTCTGTCCACCAACTGCAAAAACTTAATCCTTTAAATCCCTCACCCTGTCCACCAGCTTCCTGCAGGAAGCTGTACATAGGGGAGGGATTCAAAAAAATGCAGGGTGCTGGTGGACAGAGTGTGGGAGTTTCAGTTTCAGTTTCAATTTCTCAAGATGACGTCTCCGCGCTCGGAATGAATTCCATATGCACTAACGTCACAGGTGCCATGTGATGGTGAAGATCCAGAATGATCACGGCACAAGCCTTAAGCCTGCACAAAAACCCACGAGCTGGCCAGGTCCTGAGGTTCTACCTACATGTAGATAGTTCCATAACCTGGCGTCGTAGGAGAGTGAGCTGTCAGAGACCTCAACATTTCCCGGGGCCAGCACTACAAGAGCGGCGCCCATCCCCTCTCATTCGCTTCAAATTCATATTCATATTCACTTCAGAAAGGCAAGAAGGCTAATTGGTCTTCAAGGGGTGGGACCTAGGAAATCAACCTATCTCTCAAATGTTTTACACCAAGGCAGCCGAGCAATGCCCTGCTCTTCACGGTTTTCAACTGCTGTGGGATCGGTGTGAGAGTCAAAAGGGTAAAGACCCAGTCAGCCACGTCAGTGTTCGCTGGCTCTTGGAATCACGAAAATACCTTGCATGGTCACCCATCGAAACCAGAATATTACTGTTCTGATGGTGGGATAAAACATCAAAACTTGCCATACATGTAAATGTCCATCCATCAACGCGCACGGGAATGGCAACCACGCTCTTTGACAACGATGCAAGTACGATGATGAACATGATTGGGTCCAGTCTGTTCATGCTGACGGTCAGGTAAAAAACAAAAAACAAAAGATGATCCGAAATGGGTAAACCAGCCTTCATTACGGCGCTTTCAAGTTATTTGGTTCCCCTTTTCTTTTTGAAACTACTGTGAATATGATCTTCAAACAGAACAATGGTCTTTGTGTACTTATCAATAAATAGTGTTTCTCTCTCTCTCTCTCTCTCTCTCTCTCTCTCTCTCTCCTCTCTCTCTCCTCTCTCTCTCTCTCTCTCTCCCCTCTCTCTCTCTCTCTCTCTCTCTCTCTCTCTCTCTCTCTCTCTCTGTGCGACACGAGTATTATGATCGATGCTCTTCTAGCAAAGTGGCCTCTTCGTGGTATCGCTTTAGACGAAAACAAGGTGGTTGTTTTGTTCTGGTTTGTGTTTTTGGACGTTTTTTTTTTTGTTTTTGTTTTGTTTTTGTTTTTTCACCGTCACCAGTCCTTATGAAACCCGCGCAAAAATAACAAATGTTCTTTTTGTAAACTGATCTCTTAATTGCATTTTTAAACGAAAACAGTGACACACAAGATAGGACAGCAACAAATGAATCTGTGGTAAGGTAAAGCTATTGCAACCGCCACATGAACCTTCGTATTATCTATTTATGTGGCATCTTAGAATATTCAAAAGACTACAGCGTTTTGTCAGCTTGTCCAGTTAAGTGACAGTGACATGGAACGTCGACTTGTCAATCTGCTTGACATCTTAGAATATTCAAGAGACATTCGCGTTCTACCAGCACATACAGCAAAAGTGATATGTTACATGGAACTTCGCGTTGCCCATTATTTTGGTACCCTTAGAATATTCCAAACGACCACAGCATTCTGTCAATGGATACAATGTGTTGGATTAAAATGTCATGAAGGAGAGTGGGGCTGGGAGGGAAAGCACCCAAGCTGTTATAATTCGCTTCTCGTTGCTTAGGAACACTTGTATTTCTTGCCCTTTTATTTTTTATTGTATCAGTTTCAATTTTCTCAAGACAGGATTTCTGCGCACGAAATGAATTCCATCTGCACAAAGGCTGCACGTTTTAAGAAACAATATGAACAACACTTTCTCAGGAAGTTCTGATGATATTTTTCTCCTTCACTGTGTTGAGCGTTCTATCATTTTCCTCAATGAGCGTCAAATTTTATTTCACAGTGACCTTGAGACATACAAAACCTGGATATTCTGTTGGAATCTTTGTATAATAAGGACGAATATTCGAACGGTTCAACCATACTTTCTCTTTCTTTCTTTTTCTTTTTTTCTTTCTTTTTCTTTATTTCTTTTATTTCGTTCGTTCTTTCTTTCTTCCTTTCCTTATTGCGTCTGCCTGTCTGTTTGTGTGTGAGTTGTCCTGCAGATGTATCCAATTCACTTGTCTGTCTGTCCGTGTGCCTTTCCTATCTCCAATCAGCATGCTGATACCTTACATCGCTTCATTAACGGCGGTGCTAAACGCCAGGTTGAATCGGAGATACCGTTCATTTCAGTAAGGGACAGGATGGGCCGATTCCATTTGCCAGCCTCCCTGATAAAAGTTCTGGAGCCCATTCCTCCCTTCTACGTCTGGTTCTCCGTCCCTTTTTCCGTTCTCTTTGTCCTTCCGGTGATGACAGGAATGGTGAATGAATCATTTGTTTTATTTTTCTCTTGGTAAAACTGGATAGGCTGTTTCTTGTACTTATAAGGTGGTTCATCTGTTTCAATTAATGTTCTCTGTTCAGCCACAGGTAAGTAATGTCCATTAAAGGCGTTGGCGATCAGTTGTTGTGGAATGTCTGTGCATTTCAAAGATGAGCCCTGGTAACTACGTTTAGAGCTCACCAGATTGTTGATGTGTCTGTTTGGTCTTTAATGAGTTTGTTGAAGTAAGTTTGCTTTGCGCTCCTTTATTTTGTTTCTAGCTGTTTTGTATTCTGTATACATTTTGTTGGCTTTTAATTTTTCTCTGTGGGACATAGCTACCGTTATACGTTTGGTCAGCCAGGATAGTAATTTGGGGCGTCTTACTCGTTTATGCCTTTCTGGGGAGTGTTTTAGGATATGATGGAATGTTTGATGTCAGATGTCTAGGGCTTCCTTAGGATTTGTATAGTTGTATAAACAGTGAGACGATGTTTGTGATAAATCAGATAGAAATGCGTTTTGGTCGAAATTTTTGAATGATCGAAATGAGATGTAGGTGTGTCGTGTGTCCTTTCGACTTCATTTTTGGCAATTTGAGAGATGTTGTGCAAGTAATAACACTATGGTCACTGATGGCCAATCTAGGCGTATGTATGTTTCTAATTGTTTCAGATGAGTTTGCGTAGATGTGATCAAGAAGTGTTTCTGATGAAATCGAAATTGAAAATCTGATGTCAGTGTGTAATTCTAGTTAGTTCTCTTATAAGCTGGAAAAGTCTGAAAAGATGTCAGATTGAATACCAAAACGTATGTTGTTTCAATAGGTTTATATTGAAGTCAGCAAGTAGAAGAATATCGGTGTTTTGGTTTGTATTTGACAACGTGGTCTGGTATCTTTATAAGAGAGTCATCCATTCATATTTCACAGCTAGACTTCTGTGTAGATAACAGACAAAGAAAGAGAGAGCATGGGACCCTGACATAAGTTCCAGCCATATGCATTCGATTGAAATGGTATTTATATCTTGGTGTCGTGGAGTGATGTTTTCAATATTGTTATGGATGTATACTGCAGTGCCTGTCTGGCCTGGGGTCTGAGGGTCCTTTCCTATTATGCTGTAGTCTGCGATGTTGACAAAGGCGGCGGAGAGAAGGACACAGAGAGAAGGAGAGAAAAGACAGAGAGAGAGAGAGAGAGAGAGAGAAAGAGAGACAGACAGACAGACAGATAGAGAAAGGCAGAGAGAGACAGGAGAGACAGACAGTTATGTAGACAGAGAAACGGAGAGACAGAAACAGAGAAAGAGACAGAGGCAGACACAGAGAGAGACACACACAGAGACAGAGAGACACAGAGAGAGAGAGACAAAGAGAGACACAAAGAGAGAGACAACGAGACAGAGACAGACAGACAGAGACAAAGAGAGACAGAGAAAGGCAGCGAGAGAGAGGAGAGACAGACAGACAGACAGACGGACAGACAGAGACAGAGAGACAGAGACAGAGAGATAGAGATACAGAGAGACAGAGACAGACAGACAGAGACGGAGACACAAAGATAGAGAGACAGACAGAGAAAGACAGAGACAGAGAAAGACAGAGAGAGAGAGAGAGAGAGACAGAGAGAGAGAAAGAGAGAGACAGAGAAAGACGAAACAGAGACAGAGAGAGACAGAGACAGAGAGAAGCAAACCCAACACAGCATAAAAACAACACATCCGCCTGCATTTTGGCATCATCAGTGCTGCTGTGATTTTGTTGCGAGAAAATCATTTAGGCTCTCCTTAAGGGTGGACTCGTTTTCTAAGGATAAAACTACCCGTTTTTGTCAGTTTGATTTTCATGTTGCTCATTTGGGCATGGCTGCACGCAGATGATTCCGTAGCTGGAGGCTACATGACATATGTCCCTAGCAGAGATAAAAAGAGAATTATGACAGATGCCATTCGCTTGTGAACTAATCGCCCATTGCGTTGCAACCGTACCAAATGAAAGTTGAAAGCTTCACATTCTGCTTGCATTTATTTACTGGTTCCATAATGTGACAGGGGTGTGTCAGCGTTACACTAATGACAGACATACCAGTTAAGGTGTGGGGGACATTTTAGGGTGGATCAGTTGCACTCAGGTTCTGTTGTTACGTTTATTTTCAGCTAATGTACACGACATCAGTTGTTTGTGTGTCTGTCTACATCATGGAGAATTTGGCGTTTGCTTGAGTGTTTGTTGGCTGATATGGTGTGCATGGTATGGCTAAATGTGCACGAATGCCCAAGCTGAATTTATTTCTGGTGACTGAGAACAAGTGCGTAGATTATAGAAAGATTTTCCTGGTTTATTTATTACGGTTACGAAACTGTAATCGTAGTAATTTTAATCCTAATTTTATAGCGTGTATTGTAACATGAGAACATATTATCATTATATCACAGAAATAGTTATTTATCCTGCTTGTATGGCTCTTAGTGTAACATCAGGAAGTATATTATCATCGTGTATTTCTCTGTCATGTAGCCTACTATTGTAAATATTGTAGAACAGGCCTGAGACGCGGAATATTTTTAAAAGAAATTATATCAGTCTACTACCAACTATGTAGACCAAAGTTAGATACTTTTATCAACAGACACAAACAGTCATGCCACAGTCGGATCTGAATCTGCTCCCCAAACTCACTGTCTCCCCTCCTCCTCCACATCTTCCGTTTCTTTTTCCTCAGGAAGATTAAAAAATAGAAGTGGAAGTGGACAATTATTCAAGACATTTCAACTTGAGAGGAATGTTGCTTGTTCTGAATGAAACAAATCGCTCCCCATCCAGATCAAAAAACAAGCAGACAGAAGTGTGAAACTAACGAGAAGGCCAAAACAGCCACTCACTGACGTATTTTTGCTGTCTGTAATTTGTGTTGCTGAAATTGGTTTTAGAAGGAGTGGCCTTAATGCTAGAAGAGTGGGTTCCAAGCTGATTCCACCAAGAGGGTGAGATCTTTCTCTTTCCCAGCCCCTCATCTAGATACTTATTGATAGTCTGAATGACAGTCCTTCAAACAAACAAACAAATAACAAGGAATGAAAAAAATAATACTTAAAAGTAACGCGAGTAATAAAAACGCATATAAAACTTGGAAAAAATTAAAGTATAAAATAACACGAGGAGAAAAAGAAAGGGAAAAACAGGGCAAAAAGGATAAGATGCAATCTGTCATTTTATTCATACCCCACTCTGCCAAAAGGTCAATACATCTAATTTGGCTGCTAAGGCATTTTGACATCATTGAACTCATGGTTTCTCATTTCCACATTGATACACAGTTTCACAGCTTTAGCTTTATAGAAATATTAGCTATTTTGGATTAGGATCTTATGGACTGGACACTGATCTTCGGCCAGAAATGTGGACACTAAAAAAGGAAAAAAGGAATATCCAGAAGAATAACTAGACAAACTGAGCAACTGGAGAAAACTTAAGGATAGACAAGTCGAGGGAAAAGGACCCACAGGACAATCACAGACTACCTGGAACCCGTAGAGACCAGCAAAATGACAGTACATAATGAATGACGGGTACTCAAAGACAATCTCCTCAACCCACGCAAGGAGACATGTGGGACCAGGAAGTCTGCAAGAGGTCAGAGAAAACCAAAAGACTGTGAAGCGACACCGTGAAGGAGGCCATTGAGAAAAAGGAAGTGCTTTACAGGATATGGATCAAAACTTGCCTGGACGAAGACTACGTAAAATATCGAATTACAAGAAGAGACAACAAGAGAATAATCCAAGCTACAAAAATGTATTTTAGAAGACATGTAGAAGACAACTAAATGAATTGTACAAAACACTTAACAGAAGAGTTCTATAAAAGTATGAAAGCCATGCGACATTAAAAACAAAATACTTAACAGATGAGATGTCTCAGAAGAACATCATTCAAACAAGACAAGAAAAGGCATCATTAGATCGAAGAGATGGTTTGAACAACAACTGCCAACAATTACATCATAACAACAGTGGATCAAATGGTTTGTTCTTAGTCTTCAAGAAAATTGTCAGCTTGATACCTACATGCCAGCGAGTTCTGGAGTCCCCATGTATAACATAGACTTAATTCCACTGCCCTTCATCTCAAATTATCAGCACCCGGCCCCTGGACTCATTGTCAAAAAACAAAATATGTTGAAATAAGTTTCTAAGCAGGTATTCTAACATCCCTACCATTGCTAGTCTACCAGAGCATGACAGCCACATCACATCATGACTGCAGACCTCCCTCAAACCTATCCCTTCTATCCCACCTGAAAGAGCAGCAGGCATAGGTTTTATTTCCACATACCATAGCATTCCTCATTAAATAACGTACAATAAATTGAAATGACATACAACAGAACAGAACCACTAAAAACAGCTTTTAATGTAACACATCGAAACACATGGGGTTAACACTGATCTCACATGAAATTGTACATCTGTTATTCTCCTGTACACAATCATAAATTATTCTTTTAAAAGAAAGCGGTAGACAGACAAGAAATCTGTGAACCCATTTTGTTCATTCAGTACATACGCACATGCAAACACACATGCATGCACAAGCACACGCAAACATACACATACACTCACGCACACGCAAACATACGCACGCACGCACGCACCACACACACACACACACGCACGCACGCACGCACGCACGCACACGCACAAACACACACACACACACACACACACACACACACACACACACACAACCTGACACAAATTAGCTTAAAGTTTTAAGCGCAAGCTCAGCACTTCGACAGCTATCTTCGCTCAGGAAAATGTAACCTCACACCCCCCGGTGATGTGATAGACGCCTATATCTTCTTTCCATACACTCGATAGGAAAGCAAATAAACAGGAAAAGGAAGTCTGTTTTCCCAGCGAGAAATAAAAACGAATGAAAAGCACATGTGTAGGAAATGGCTGGTGTCGCCACACAGGCTGAGTGCTGACAACATGGACACTGCACTATCTGAACAACGGGGAGAAATTTTCATGGGATGATGATTTACTTTTTACGTATTAAACACACACACACGCACACAGACACCACACACAACACACACACACACACACACACACACACACACACACACACACACACACACACACACATACAGAGAGAGAGAGAGACACACACACACACACACATACATACATACATACACACACACAAACACACACACACATACACCTCCTCTCTCTCTCTCTCTTCTCTTTCTCTCTCTCTTTCTTTCTTTCTCTTTCTCTCTCTCACTCTCTCTCTCCTTCCCCTCTCTCTCTCTCTCTCTTTCTCTCTGTCTCTCTCTCCCCCTCTCTCTTTCTCTCTCTCGGTCTCTGTTTCTGTCTCTGTGTGTGTGTGTATGTGTGTGTGTGTGTGTGTGTCTCTCTCTCTCTCTTTCTCTCTCTCTCTCTCTCTCTCTGCATAAACCAAATTAATTTCAGAACAGTATAAATCAAAGCATGTGCAGATGAAACACATAAAAATAAAATCAGTAAGAATAACAACCTACCGAAAACACCAGCTATCAAAACCATGTCTACAGTTATGTTCATGGGGCATAGATAAATCTCATTTCGTGAACAACACGCACCTACTGTGTTTAGAGATAAAAACAAACTTACGTGGGAAATCCACATTGTTCATTTAAATAAGATTCGCTTTATGAATGTTATCTCATAAGACATTGATATTGTATCAACTCTGAAACTAAAACGAAACTTTTTTTCGGTGTCATTATCAAATCAGTCTCATCTTGATTGATTTGATAATGGCACTGAAAAAAAAAGATCAGACTGATGCGTTCCCTGGTCATGTCAATATTTTTGTATGCATGTGAAACATGGACCATAACAGCAGACATTGAAAGAAGGATACAGGCAATGGAGATGAGATGCTTCCGCAAACTCCTTGGTATCTCGTTCAAAGATCATATAACATATAAGGAAATGAAAACGAGAACTGAAAACGCCATCGGGCCGTATGAAGACCTCCTGACATCAGTGAAAAGACGCAAACTGAGGTGGTACGGGCACATCACACGATCATCTGGACTGGCCAAGACCGTCTTGTAGGGAACGGTACAGGGAGGGAGACGAAGAGGTAGACAGAGAAAAAGATGGGAAGACAATATCAGAGTGGACTGGCCTTGAATGGAACATCATTCTGCGGAAAGCTGAGGACCGTGAGGAGTGGAGGAAGTTGGTTGCAAGATTTTCAGTGGTGCCCCTTCGGTCAACCAGACTACGGGATTTGAATTGAATTGAATTGATTATCAAATCCCATATTAACTATGCATCAGCGATATGGGATGGTTGCAGCGAAAATCTATTAGAGAAACATTTCTTACACAGAAGAGTTGGAAACCCTCTAGTAACACACACTTCCTTAACCACAGACCAAGCATTAAGAATAGCAAGTATAATATCCCTAAAAAGATAATCAAGGAGAAGAAAAGCTCACAAACCCACACAATATTGTCCCTCCAAGTACTTGATAGAGCAACTTGCTCAATGTCAAATACTCTTAAAGCATTATTCCGCCACTGGTAATATCTTTACTTGTATATGTCATTGATAGCTCAATGAAATTTCATTACAGTGGCTATTCTATTTCATTTGCTGTGAAATGTTCATATGACACAAGCATGTAGCCATACACATGAATCTATATGCACACACATTCACACACAAACACGCACACAAATAACACACACGCACGCACACACACACACGCACACATACACACACACATATATGTATATATATATACTGAACGCCGAAATTAACTGACCACTTTTAATAATGTCACCAAATTGCCATTGAGATAACTGTCCGGAAACCGTTTGCACGTTCTTGTCCTGCAGATGGAAGAATTCTTTCCCCATGTGAAAAAAAGGGTTGCAGCACGTGCTTACGCGCTCAGACAATAGTTCACTCCAACACAATATCCGGCCCTACGCGTCACAAAATGCACGTGAACAAGGAAATTGGTGTCCCAGGCAACTCACACACTCTCCGTCTGTACCATAACACTCGTTTTATCCTTCCTTTTGGAAAAACCACCATGCCAAGAACATTGGAAAATGACCGTTGGAGAGCTGTTGGCATGTTGCAAGGGGAAGCTCCGTTTCTGCCACTGCCAGGCATTTTGGAGTGCAAAGGACAACTGTACGGTTATGGTGGAACCGTTTTCAGAACACTGGCAACATTGCTGACTTACCAGGGCGTGGTCGCTCCAGGGTTACCACTCCTCAGCAGGATCGATTTATCACACTGACGCATCTGAGAAACCGGTTTCAGCCTGCCACTGTCACTGCGGGAGCTATCCCTGGCTTGAGGCGAATCAGTGCCACCACCGTCAGAAGACGTCTGCGGGAGAATGGTCTGCAAGCACGGCGCCCTGCAGTTCGACCACAACTTCTTCTCGACACCGTGCAGCACGCTTGGCATGGGCCAGGCAGCACCTGCGCTTCACTATCCGAGTGTGGAGACATGTCCTATTCACCGATGAGTCTCGTTTTCAGCTGTCAATCGCGGATGGTGGTCATCGAGTGTACAGGCGTCGAGGAGAGAGGTACGCCGACAACTGCATCATTCAGCGTGCACCTTATGGTGGAGGGGGCGTTATGGTTTGGGGAGGCATTTCTGCACATCATCAGACACAGTTAGTGTTGATCCAGGGCAACTTGAATGCTCTCCGCTACCGAGATGAAATTGTCACGCCCCACATTGAACCTTTTGTCCACGCTCATGGCCCTGGCGTGATTCTCCAGCACGACAACGCCCCCTCGCATCGTGCACATGTTGTGCAGCAGCATCTGCAAGCAAGACAGATCGACGTGTTGCCATGGCCAGCAAATTCACCCGATATGTCGCCCATCGAGCATGTTTGGGACGAACTCAAACGCCGACTGCAACAACGCCCTAGAGCGCCCTTGACCTTGCAGGAACTACAGCAAGCTCTCCAAGAGGAATGGCAAGCCATACCCCAAGCCTTCTTTGGACGCCTGGTTTGTTCCATGCGACGACGATGCCAAGCTTGTATCGATGCCCGAGGTGGCCACACGCGCTACTGATTTTGTGACTTTTCAAATGTGGGTTAACTGACATTTGTGTTCGGCTGTTCACAATTAAGAACCTTTTTTTTTTTTTTTGCGTTAAATCGATTGAGGATTGAATGAACTTATTTATGAAATAAATTGCATTTCGGTTTTTTATTCCAGTGATGGTGTACATGACTTTCTTTACCTGGTCAGTTAATTTTGGCGTTCAGTATATATAATATGTATGTGTGTGTGTGTGTGTGTGTGTGTGTCTGTCTGTCTGTCTGTGTATGTGAGTGTGTGTGTATACAGACGGACAGATAGACAGACAGATAGATAGATAGATATATACATACATACATACATACATACATACATACATACATACGTACATAGGTAGGTAGATAGATAGATAGAGATAGATAGATAGATAGATTGATAGACAGATAGATAGATAGATAGATATTATCTATAGATATGTTATATAGATAGAGATATATATGTATATATACATATGTATATCTGTTATCTATATACATATACATATATATGTACATACATGTATGTACATATGTAAGTGTATGTATATATATATGTATACATAATTATATGTACATATTATGAGCCTCCAACATTGCTCAACTCAAGGAAGAAACCAATCAAAATAAAAAAGTTCCAACCCTATCGCAGTGACATTTTAGGCCGACCAGGATTTAAAGCCACAACCTCTTAGTTATCAGTCCAATGCACTGGTCAGTTTACCACAACGTCCGGTTTGTTCACTGCTTGGGGGGAGAGTAAAGCTTGGTCAGTTTGGCGCCATGAATTTGGAATGAGCCTTGTTTCATTCATCACTCCATCACTCTACCTGCATGGGTGGTGATCAAGTCGGTGTTAAGAGTGCTTCAAGCTTGATGCGATTTTCTGGATCACACCGAAATCCCCTGCTTCCGAGCACTGCACTATCTCTCTCCCTTTTTCCTTCGATTCAACACCTAGCGTGTCCTTTGATTGTGCTGGATGGACCCAGAACTGATTTAAGCCCACTCAGTAACTTGGTTAGTCACTTATCAATCTGATTGTGGGCTTTGGGACTGATTTCTAGAATGGCAGTGAGCTATCATGGACAGTGGGGATCATTGGATTTTCCCTTAGGATTGAAGACGACAACAAATGCACATCACTCAGCCATAACAAATGGTTCCTGCAGATTGATGGATAGATGGAGAGACAGACAGACAGACAGACAGAAGAGGGAAAGACACAGAAAAGAGAAAGAGAAGAGAGAGACAGAAAGAAGGAGGGAGAGAGAGAGAGAAGTGAGAGAAAAGAGACAGACAGACAGAGACAGACAGAGTCAGACAGACAGACAGACAGACAGACAGAGACAGAAAGAAAGAAAGAAAGAAAGAGAGAAAGAGACAGAGGGAGAGAGAGAAAGGGGGGAGAGAGAAGAGAGAGGGGGGGAGAAGAGAGATAGAGAGAAAAGACAGAAGAGAAAGAGACAGAAAGAAAGAATGAGAGAGAGAGAAAGAGAGAGAGAATTCAATGTATCCGGTGCATAAAAACGCATCCGTCACGATTTTTCCATTGCTGTTGTTCAGATGGTGCAGTCCCCATGACCTCAGCACTCAGTCAGTGGGGTGGCAGTTGTCATTAGCCATGCATTTGCTCTTCAGGTTCTTTGATTTTATTTCTACCTCCAAAACCATGTTTTACTTCCTTTTTCGTCAAGTTTCCTCTAGGATGCTTTCAATACATAGTTTATCATGACGATAATCGTCGAAGTAATGCCCAGGAGACGATGTGGAACAACGAAACATAAATAATAATCGCCGTGGTGTAGTGGTTAACACAATGGGCTACCGGCTTAAAGGTTGTGGGTTCGAATCACCATCAATCCTTTCAAAAATTAGTGTGGGAGATTTTTCGACTCAAACCGGCTCGTATTCAAAGTTTAGCGTGCTATAGGCTCTTTGGGAAGACTGGGACCACATAATCAAGTTTTATTCACTTCGGGGATGCGTCAGTGAATGTGTTGATCAAATTTTCTGACCACAACGCAGGTGCCTGTATCTTTCAGGCCTGGTTGACATCAGGATATATTATGATAATAAGCGTGGAGTACAGCCCTGTCTCAGTCCTACATGAAATTCTATGGCATCATGATTATCATCCTCATCGACATCATCATCATCGCATTGTAAAAACTGTGCTAGCTTCTGTGGCTGTTAAAGTGGCGTAGAAAATGAGACCCCCAAAAAGAGGTGAGCACAAAGGTAACATCACTAAAAGCGATGACACTTAAAAAAAACAAAATAGATATAATTACATACATAAAACGAGAAAGAAACGATCAAATCCTATTTAACCATCCCTTTCCCATATTTTCACTTTTGGCCACAATCAGGTTACCTTGATTACATCATCAGACCGGTATTACGACTAATGCAGGATGAATCGTTCATGACGTTAAAGAGCTCACGTGCTGTTGATTAAACTTCTCCCTCAGGCAATTTCAGTTTGTTTTTTGTTTTTCATCACAGAGGAGTCATCATCATCATCATCAAGTGCCCTGCTACATGGCGTTGGTGATAATGGCCTTCCGTGTGCATCTACCTCTTGTTGTTGGTTTGTTTGTTTGTTTTTTGGGGAGGGTGTTATTTTTTGTTTTGTTTTGTTGTTGTTGTTTTTGAATTGTTTTTGTTTTGTTTTTGTTTTTTGTTTGTTTTGTTTTGTATTGTTTTGTTTTTTTGTTTTGTTTTTCATTTAACGCAGTAGCTTGCTGACGGTCTGTTCTCACCTGCACAGCATGACGGTCCCTATCGGACGAAGGTGCTCCATAGGAGCCACTGTTTACGTCGTTGAGGCAGTCATGTCAGCGATAAATAATTTTGGAATGGACCCTTGCCAAGGGAATATCTTGGTTTACGTGACTGTAAAACGTGAAGTGTTTGTCAAGCCCAAGTATTCCATTCAAGTGAGAATGTTTGGATAAACTGTGATGATGTGTTCTTTGAGAGAATATACTTTGATGTGAGGCCTGTTTAATTTTGCAGGAGTTTCATTTAACAGACTTCAAATGGAGCTTGTGGTTGACTGAGCTAGAGATAGGAACTGATCGTTTGATGGAGTTCCGCTTAGTTACATGCGTTTTGCAGTGAATCCAGTATTAACTCAGACCACACTACTGAAGTATCGTAGCTGTTGAGCGTATTATGAACAAGCTCTAAATAGATGTTTTTTCAAAGAATGATGAGGACAGATAGTGCTTCCAGTTTCTATAACAAAACGGTTTTCTGTGATGATAGTTTCTCTGCTATTGGTCTACACTCTGTGAATGTAGTTCATAGCTTCCCATGAGAAATAATGCGAAGTGTGTGGGGGAGGGGGGAGGGGGGGGGGCAATGAAGAATTTAGAGTTGGATGTAAGGATTTTGCTGTCGTATTCCTTGTTTTTCTTATCCATGAGCCGATTCTCAAACGCAATCATTAATTCAGCTTATACAATTATGTGTCTGTTCGTCTATTCATGCATCTCGTTTTGTTCAGCTCCTTGTTTTCCCCAGTAGATGTTGCTCTCTCGCTCTCTGTCTCTGTCTCTCTCTCTCTCTGTCTCTGTATCTCTCTCTCTCTCTCTCTCTCTCTCTTTCCCTCTTTCTCTCTCCCTTTTGTTTCTTTCTCTGTCTCTCTCTCTCTCTCTCCCTCTCTTTCTTTCTTTTTTTCTCGCTCTCTCTTTCTCTCTCTCCTCCTCCCTGTCTCTCTCTCTGTCCTTCTCCCTCTCTCTCGCGCTCTCTCTTTTCTCTCTTTCTGCTTCCCCTCTGTCTCTCTGTCTCTCTCTCTCTCTCTCTCTCTTTCGCTCTCTCCCTCTCTCTCTGTCTCTCTCTCTCTGTCTCTCTTTTTATCTCCCTCCCTCTCTCTCTCTCTCTCTCTCTCTCTCTCTCTCTCTCTGCCTCTCTCTCTTTCTTTCCTTCTCTCTGCTGCTGCTGTTGGCGGTTGGGTGGTATTTCCTGTGGCTCTGGTAGTGCTCGTGTTGTTTCAATTGCATGATGCTAAATTGCAGTAACTGTTATATCCTGCATCACGATTAACTGAAGCTTTTAATTTGCATTTTACTTTCTTTTGAAATAAAAAAATTCCGTTTCAAAGAAACATTATCACATGCATATGTACATGTAGTGTCCATCAAGATAGATAAAAAGGCAGAGTTGTGGATGTACAGACAGACCAGTATACAGGCAGTTCTATAGAAATACATATTGGCACAGATAGACACACCCACACACAGACGGACAGATTAAGGGAAAGTTCATCAACAAAACATTTTAACAGTGTTTTCTGACTGAGTGCATGACACTGTACTCCAAATTAAGCAAAAGAGGGAATCAGATAAGATAACTTCAGAAACAGTTTCCATGGTTTCCAGCCAGAATGGTGTATCTGCTTTCTTTATTCCTCTTGTGATATATCGTTCTGGCAGATTCGCCTCGAATTTTGATATGCTCAGATCACGTATTTTTCCTTAGATGAAAAGTGACTCCTCGATGTGAAGCCTGTATTGGAGTTCAAAGGCATATTTATATGATAAAATGTTAGTTCTTATCGAAATTGCCTCTGCAAAGGGGTTCTGTGTCATTATTGCTTTATTACCTTTGCGTAACGTACTCATGAATACGACTGAGTGTTCTCTTTTGATCTTTAATGAGTGTGTGAAAGGGGAGAGGAGAGGGGGGACTGTATGGGATGGAATATATGTCTTCATGTAAAATGTCTGTGAAGAAATATACTGGAATAATGAATGGGATGGAGTGTATGTCTGCATGTAAAATGTCTGTGAAGAAATATACTGGAATAATGAATGGGATGGAGTGTATGTCTGCATGTAAAATGTCTGTGAAGAAATATACTGGAATAATGAATGGGATGGAGTGTATGTCTGCATGTAAAATGTCTGTGAAGAAATGTACTGGAATAATGAATGGGATGGAGTGTATGTCTGCATGTAAAATGTCTGTGAAGAAATATACTGGAATAATGAATGGGATGGAGTGTACGTCTGCATGTAAAATGTCTGTGAAGAAATATACTGGAATAATGAATGGGATGGAATATATCTCTGCATGTTAAATGTCTGTGAAGAAATATACTAGAATGATGAATGGGATGGGATATATCTCTGCATGTTAAATGTTTGTGAAGAAATATACTGGAATGATGAATGGGATGGGATATATCTCTGCATGTTAAATGTTTGTGAAGAAATATACTGGAATGATGAATGGGGTGGAATGCATGTCTGCATTATGGGAGTTGGGCATGTACTAGAGCTGTGTTCTTTCCACCCTACTCTGCAGATCACTACGCTCTTATGCTAGACTATGACTTTAGTGACATTACCAAATTGTCCCCCTTACACACGATTAACCTCCAAACATTCACACGCTTTTTCTGGCCCAGCACCGTCTCTATCCAACAGCTACTTACCCGATGTAGTCACAAAGTATGGACACCATCACCATGTGAAGACGATTGATATGGCTTCGGCATGAGGTACAAAGAGGGCAGGATAATATCACATGTACATGTACTACCCATCACTGGACACCAGAACAAAGACAAAATAGAGAAAGACCCAAACATACTTGGCCACGACCAGTAAACGACCAGTAAAAGTAGACCTCAAGGCCATGAAACACATTTGGGGTACCACACAGAAGCTGTCCCACAACAGGCAGTTGTAATGGATCTTCGCTGCTGCCCTACATTCCAGTAGCATAGTAAGTAAGTACGTTTGATAAGAAATCGTAAACGCATAGGGATAGACAGGGGTTGACCAACGCTTAGTCCAAAGTGATCCAAAAATGCAATAATATTCATTTCATTATATGCCACCTGTTGGCAAATTTTAACCAAATTTGGTTAAAAAAAAAAAAAGTGTATTGCGAACAAGTATGTTACTGTGCAAGTTTCATCGATATCAGTTTGAAATCAAAGTCACAATCATGTGGAATATTTTCAAGTGCCATCAGGATTTCTTGGTCGCTTTTCAATGGATTTTGACAGTATGAATTACGAAGCCAGTCATGTGACTATCTCTTTTGATAGAGACGTGGACTAGAGAACACATGTCTCAAGTTCAGTCTCACTTAGCAATAAAAATATTGGATTGTTCACTACCCATCTTAATGCTCCAAGTATTCTGGTGGTGTCAGCTTAATGTTCCATAGGTTTCATTCACCTCCCTATTTCAGGATCTTGCCAGCGCATAAGGTTTTGCGCAGATCAAGGAGTTTGCCAGACAACTGCTGGCAGATTTGGGTAGAGTGTGTATGTAACTGTTCAAATGCAATGAAGCTCTCTTGAACAAACTCCAAACTCCAAAGTCTTGTGCAGAATCGTGAAAATGCAAGGTTTACCTAAACTTGCCCCATGTTTATGCTACTGAGGTAAAATGTCTTCAGCAATCATAAGGAAATTCAGAGTTTAATAAAACTCGTTGAGATCAGTAGATTTTCCAATAGATATTGTAATTTATTGAATAAGCATTAAGTAGGAGATTGTTGGAATTGTTGGTATAACTTAACCAGTTTGTTTGTGTAGGCAATTAAAATTCAAATGCTAAAGGAAGATAACAGTCACAAAAAACAAATTTTTGTAAAGGCAAGCAATTAAAAGCTGAAAGTTAAAAGGAGATAACAGTCAGGAAAACAAATTTTTGTAAAGGCAAGCAATTAAAAGCTGAAAGTTAAAGGGAGATAACAGTCAGGAAAAGACTTTTTTTTGTAAAGGCAAGCAATTAAAAGCTGAAAGTTAAAGGGAGATAACAGTCAGGAAAAGACTTTTTTTTGTAAAGGCAAGCAATTAAAAGCTGAAAGTTAAAGGGAGATAACAGGAAAAGACTTTTTTTTGTAAAGGCAAGCAATTAAAAGCTGAAAGTTAAAGGGAGATAACAGTCAGGAAAAGACTTTTTTTTTAAAGAAGTTCATTTAATGTGAAGATGTGTACGATGTGTACGCTTAACAAACTTGTCCCCAGGAAAAGGGGCTGACAGAATAGAGTCATCAGACAGCCAACAGAGCACGGTGTTTCAAGCCAGAGTACAGCAGCAGAATAGAAGCACTTAGGGTGCACGTGCCAAGTGGCTGTGTTCTGCTGTGCAACTTCTTTACCTCAGACACGAAACCAATGCTGTTGGGACTGAAAGCTGACGAGGTAAGACAGATAAAGTATGCCCTGTGCAAGATAGCTTTTCTGAGAGAGGTTTGGTGGTGGTGCGTGGGATTGAGGAGACAGATAAAATAGTCCTGTTCCTTTTCTATCTAGAGTGTGCACACTGTCTCAAGGAGCGAGTGACCAGTAATACCCATTTAAAAGCAAATAATCGCACAGTATTTGGAAACCAGTGAAAGGATAAAAAATGATTCGGTGGCTTGGACTAGAATAATTTCTCCCATTTTTATATCAATGAAAGGAAGTAAAATGTAAACCGTTTGAATTTACACCATGCTTCTCGATTCAACTGTACACAAAATTACATGCACATCAAAGACTGTAACAATCACGTATTTTAAATTCACACATCAAAGGAATGTTTGAGCTCAGTCTTAGATATTTTCGTTTTTCTTTAACGTCGTCAAAGGTTTTTTTAAGTGCAAGCCAGACAGATGTTCTTTTCGCGTAGCAAGAGAGAGTTACAATTCTGTAAAAAATATCTCGCCTGCAGCACATTTGAAACCTTTCTTTTTGGTATGATTTGAGCAAATTTGCCATACTTCAACGTATAACTCAAATAAAGAAAAACTTGATCATAAAAAATATAATTTGAAATGAGAAAAAATTGCTTGCGTTTTAAAACATATCACTATAGCCAAATAAGAACCATGTCTATTCAAATGCACGTACTTGTTGCTTTCCCTTGAAAAAACATCCAGTGCTGACTTATTCTAGGGGAAATCATTCACCGAAAAAAAATTATACTTTTGAATATATTTGTGATTTCAGACAAGCAGATGCCTAAACACACACACACACACACACACACCACACACACACACACACACACCACACACACACACGTACAGCACATTGAGGCAGGCCAGCAGACAAAGACTGACCGATCTGATTTATCCTCATTTTCTGTCTGAAAGGGGTGAAAGAAATCCTTAAGATAGGTGCAAATAAGGCCAGGCAGTACAGCCATATTGTGAAAGGTTGGCACATCTTCCTTCTTATAACAGGAAAATAAATTCATCCTCATATTCCCTTTCCTGTGTGGAAACCATTTCCTTGATGGTGTTTGATACACGCTGTGGGAATATCATCTGAAGTTTTCCATGAATCTAATCACAGCTGTTATATAGCAGCAAAATAGAATGTAAGAGTGTATAACTGCAAGACAATAAGAAGAAGAGTTGGAAAAGAAGAAGCTGATGAGACAGTGTAAGAGAAAAAAGAAGATCTGAAGACGAGAAGCTGATGAAGACTAAGTGGCATGTAAACAGGTTGGAGTAGAGACAAGTATGATGGAACAAGAAGAACAAAAAGGATAGGCAAATGAATTAAGCACAAGTGATAAAGAAAGATAGATAGATAGATGCAAATGCAGACGATATAGCTACTGATAAAAGAGGTGTGAACTACAAAATATGTCAGGTTTTAGTCATAAATGCGTTGGAAGTCCACAAGCATTATTCATGAATGCAAGCCTTACTTTGTTGTAATTAGAGATTGATCTATGCTGATTGATACAGATAGACAATATCAGATAGACCCATAAATTACGTAAAACCTCAAAACCTTACCCTGTGCATAGGTTTATGTGCAGATTTATGACTTCTGCCACGATCATTTTCGATCATTTTCAGTCACAAAAACAGATAAGAGAAGAGGCAAATAGAAATAAAACAAAAGAGGTTGGTAGACTAAGACTAAGAAACATTGAAACAGACAAAGAAAAAATAAAAGCAACAGAGACAGAGAGTGTATACAGCTAAACGTATGGCATTTTGTAACAAATACAGCATAAAATAACAACGTGAGAACACACATATGCACACACATCAAATATTAAATGTTATCTAAATTATTAATATCAAAATATTTATCTAAAGTATTCTTCCGTTTTATAGAAGTTTCAATGAAAAGAGAAAATGGATGGGCTTGAAATTGCATAACTCTCTCTCTCTTCTCTCTCTCTCTCCTCTCTCTCTCTCTCTCTCTCTCTCTCTCTCTCTCTCTCTCTTTCGCTCTCGCTCTCGCTCTCTCTCTCCCCGTCCCGCCCTTCCCTCCCAGCGTAGGCAACGTGTAACGTAACTAATATAAATCAACTGACGAAATAAAACAGGCTAAATGCATGCGCCATGAAAAGTCTAATGCACTAGATCAGTCTAATGAAAGCAGGACATTACACAGTTAATTATGAACGATATGTGTTTGAAATAAAAACATTCCGCAGTGAAAGACTGTTTGAAAATGCTTTCGGTCTTGAAATAAACAAAATTTGTTTCTGTGGGCTCTTCATTTTTTTTTTTTTTTTTTTTTTTGGTCAACTTTAAGAGAAGAAGTGAAAATTTCTTCTGCTCCTCCCCCTCCGCCTCCTCCTCCTCCTCCTCCTTCTTCTTCTTCTTCTTCTTCTTCTTCCCTTTCTTTCTCCATCCCTCCCTTCCTTACCTTTCTCTCTCTCTCTCTGTCTCTCTCTCTCTGTCTCTCTGTCTGTGTGTCTCTCTCTCTCTCTCTGTCCCTTTCTCTCTCTCTCTCTCTCTCTCTCTCTCTGTCTCTCTCTGTCTCTTCTCTGTCTCTGTCTGTGTGTGTGTGTCTCTCTCCTCTCTCTCTCTCTGTCTCTGTCTCTGTCTCTCTCTCTCTGTCTCTGTCTCTGTCTCTCTCTCTCTGTCTCTCTCTCTCTCTGTCTGTCTCTCTCTCTCTCTCTCTCTGTCTCTCTGTCTCTCTCTCTCTCTCTCTGTCTCTTTCTCTCTCTCTCTCTCTCTCTCTCTCTCTCTCCTCTCTCTGTCTCTTCTCTGTCTCTGTCTGTGTGTGTGTGTGTCTCTCTCTCTCCTCTCTCTCTCTCTCTGTCTCTGTATCTGTCTCTCTCTCTGTCTCTCTCTGTCTCTCTCTCTCTCTCTCTCTCCTCTCTCTCTCTCTCTCTCTCTGCTTCTTTTTCAGTTCCTGAAATAATATATATGTGTTTGCCAGTCTCATTTGAATGCCACCCAGAACCCACATTGTTTTCTGCCATTTAGTTTCATTCCTCTTCTCTTTTCCCCGCGAGTTTGTTGTTGGGTTTTTCTTTCTTTTCCTTTTATTTCGGTTTTTTTTTTTTTTTTTCATTCCTGGTTCCACCTACTCAAAGGAAATTCTAAACTCATAAACTGATACGATGCAGTTCACATCCAACAATGACTGGCCAAATTGACTTAAGATTCAAATCTGATAAGAAATAACAATGAAATGGTTACATGAACATGTCTACAGTTCTGAACTCTTTTGACCAGTGAACAGACCATGTCAATTTGAATCACACTATGGTAGACTGTTAATGAAGTAAACGTGTGTTTCAAGTGTGGTACAGGTTTACACTGGTAAGGACAAACAAATTATTTGATTTTTTTTCTTTCTTTCTTTCTTTCTTTCTTTCTTTGTTTTTTATAAATAATCTAATGGCTCAGTTCAGCTTCATGATATGGGGTTACAATGCAGCACACGGTCAGTTTGATAAGCTCCTGTTTTATCTGTCCACTTGTAGCATCATGGCTATCATGCAGATAAAGAACTGATAGTCTAGAGCACGCTAGAGCGCCAGAAGTGGAAACATGCGACATGATGTCAATGTCTCTTTCACGCCATTGATGTAAATCACACTTGGTTCCGGATTTGTCTTCGTTATGTGTATGTTGATGCTGATGGGGTTTCATTCTTTTGGTCGGATGACCAAACTCCTGCTTTCCCTGCTGATGAGTATGTTGACTAGTTTAGTTCCCGCCATACCTCTCTGATCTTGCTGTTTCTGATGTGTCGCGTCAGATCTTGTTGACATCTCTTCTCAAACAACACGTTTCATAGGCGGTAGTTTTGTGCTGCCGGAGCTTGGTCAGGGTCCAAGTCTGGCTGTGGAGTGATAGGGTGTGGATGAAATTGGATATGATGAGCTTGACTCTCGTTCCGGTAGGAATGTTGGGGTATTCAAAAATGAGGGAAATTGATAATTGACATCGTGTAAAACTGAGGTTGTCTTCGATATGCACTACGCAACAAAACGCATGTGTTGGAATGCCCCTTTTTATCGTGGCAAGTGCCCGAAGTCTGGATATTTATCATTAGAGTGGCAGAAATACAGACAGGATGATACACACCAGCACGCAAACCCACGAAGACTATTTATTCATGTGATTCAATCCTTTCCTTTATGCGTAAAACTTAAAGCTAAACTCAGAGACAACAAATCAAATTTTACGTGATAATTTCAGATATGTCCAGATATCAGTAATGTTTAGTTTTGAAAACATCTTCCGAGGAAAAAGGGGCCAAGAGAGTAGAAACACTAGACATTCAGCAAAGCATGAACTTTGAAGACAGAATATAGCACAGCAGCAGCAGCACAGCAGCAGCAGTACCAGGAGGAAAAGGGATGCATGTGCCAAGTGACCGTGTTCCACTGTACAACGTCTTTACCTCAGACACGAGAGCAATACTATTGGGGCTGTAAGCTGACAAAGAGAGACAGATAGGATGTATGTCCTGGCCAAAGCTAATAACTAGCTTTTCTGTGAGAGAGAGGGGAGAGGGTGGGAGATAGAGAGGGGGGCCAGACAGAGAGAGAGAAAGAGAAGAGAGAAGTAGTTAAGCCATTCTGTGTCCTTTCTCCATCAATAATGTGTACACTGCCTTAGTGAGGGCACGATCAGTTATACCTAAGTAGCTGCAAGTAATGCCCACAATACTTAAAAACCAGCCACAGGTTAAAAAATAATTAAAATGTTGCACTGGCTTAATCTAGATTACATTAGTCTTTCACAGATCAACAAAAGGAAGACAGATACACAGTCCCTTGTAGATTCATATCTTGCTTCCTGATTCCATTAATACGCAAAAATAAATGTGTAACAAAGCAAAAATATATCGGTGACTTCATAAAGCGTTTTAAAAACAAGTACTTCAAAATCTTCAACAGAAACATCAGAGGAATGTCTGAGCACAGTCTGGGATATTTTCGTCGTTTTATAACATTTGTGAACTTGTGTGTGTGTGTGTGTGTGTGTGTGTGTGTGTGTGTGTGTGTGTGTGTGTGTGTGTGTGTGTGTGTGTGTGTGTGTGCTGTGTGTGTGTGTGTGTGCGTGTGTGTGTGTCTGTGTCTGTGTCTGTGTGTGTGTCTGTGTCTGTGTCTGTCTGTCTGTCTGTCTCTGTGCGCATGTGTGTGTGTGTGCGCGTGTGTTTCTACACTACTATAACAGCCCTCTTTTGGTCTAAAGCAAAGTTTCATACTGCAACAAGGCAAATGGTTACAGACAACTGAGATTACTTGCCTGCCCCATAGCTGATGTCACTTGCCTACCTCTCTGGTGTGAATCTGAGGGGGAAAAATTGCCAAACTCGCACATTTCAACGTTTTTTAAATGAAGATTTCAATTCACAATGTAATCATCATACCATACAAACACTTTTTTTTCACTACACAAGAGACTGGAGAAATCACGCAATACACACAATCAAAGAAACGAACAACACAAAACAACCAAGCAATCAAACAAACAGGCAAAGAAAGAGACAGCACTGAACCAGCATATCTGAATATATGATACAAATTTGGGAACTGTAAAACGCAATTCAAAAGCAGCAGAAATTTCTTTGCACATTAACATTTGCGTTCATTATGGCCTCAAATATGACCATATCCGTTCGAATATTTGTAGCTTCCGCTGTTTCTTCAAAGAACATAAAGAATACGACAAAAATCGCATGGAAAGATATCTTCATAAAGCTGAGATCTTTTATTTGGCATACTTTTATTTCAGACAGAAAATAAACAGGCACATAAAAGCACTCAGAAACCTGCTTTATACCCAGAAAGGCAAAAATAACAGAGAGTGATTGATCCTACATAATTTAACCCTTTTTCAAACAAGGGTGAAAAAAAAGAATCTTGTGATAATTATCAAGTTTCGGCAGCGCTTTAAGCCAAGCACTCAATGGGTTGGCACATTCTCTTTCTTAAAATTCTCAGAAAAAGTAAATTGCTTCTTGTCTTTCCTTTCTTGTGGCGGAACCGTTTTACTCTGCTGTCTTGGTACAAGTTCAGAGAAATAGTTGACGTTTTCTTTGATGTGATCAGGCCAAAGTACAGAACATTGTTGCATGTCAGTCACTGTCTTCACACAAGAGCAAACGGAAGTACAAAAAAGAAACATAGGAGAAGAATACAGTAGGAAAGAGAAGATGAACGAAAAAAGTGAAAGTCCTTTTTTGTGAAGAAGCATTTATGATATCAATAATGGAAGTCCTTGATGAAAATGTTAGTCCCTCAGTATTTATTATTGTAATGAGAGAGACGTGTTTTATTTATGTATACAGACACGGTACATGTGTGTGTACATCTCTTGTGAGATTATAATTTATTCGCTGCTTTAAAAGGCAGAAATCAAGATTTTGGAATTTCTGGAAGCGTTGAGAATCTTGAGTGAAGTAGGTCTCTTCTTCTTCTTCTTCTTCTTCTTTCTTCTTCTTCTTCTTCTTCTTCTCTTCTTCTTCTTCTTTCTCTTCTTCTTTCTTCTTCGCATTCTTCTTCGCATTCTCTTCGCATTCTTCTTCGCATTCTTCTTTGCATCTCTTCTTCTCGCATTCTCATTCTTCGCATTCTTCTTCCATTCTTCTCGCATTCTTCTCTTCTTCTTCTTCTTTTCTTCTTCTTCTTCTTCGCATTCTCTTCTTTCGCATTCTTCTTCTTCTTCTTCTTCTTCTCTCTTCTTCTTCTTCTTCTTCCTTCTTCGCATTCTTCTTCTTCTTCGCATTCTTCTTCTTCTTCTTCTTCGCATTCTTCTTCTTCTTCGCATTCTTCGCATTCTTTCGCATTCTTCCTTCTTCGCATTCTTCTTCTTCTTCGCATTCTTCTTCTTCTTCTTCTTCTTCTTCTTCTTCCTTCCGCATTCTTCTTCTTCTTCTTCTTCTTCTTCGCATTCTTCTTCTTCTTCTTCTTCTTCTTCTTCTCTTCTTCTTCTTCGCATTCTTCTTCTTCTTCGCATTCTTCTTCTTCGCATTCTTCTTCTTCTTCTTCTTCTTCGCATTCTTCTTCTTCTTCTTCTTCTTCTTCTTCTTCTTCTTCTTCGCATTCTTCTTCTTCTTCGCATTCTTCTTCGCATTCTTCTTCTTCTTCGCATTCTTCGCATTCTTCGCATTCTTCTTCGCATTCTTCTTCTTCGCTTCGCATTCTTCTTCTTCGCATTCTTCTTCTTCTTCGCATTCTTCTTCGCATTCTTCTTCGCATTCTTCTTCTTCGCCTTCTTCTTCGCATTCTTCTTCGCATTCTTCGCATTTTCTCTTCGCATTCTTCTTCTTCTTCTTCGCATTCTTCTTCTTCTTCGCATTCTTCTTCTTCTTCGCATTCTTCTTTCTTCTTCTTCGCATTCTTCTTCGCATTCTTCTTCTTCTTCGCATCCTTCTTCTTCTTCGCATTCTTCTTCGCATTCTTCGCATTCTTCTTCTTCGCATTCTTCTTCTTCGCATTCTTTTCTTCTTCTTCGCATTCTTCTTCTTCGCATTCTTCTTCTTCTTCTTCGCATTCTTCTTCTTCGCATTCTTCTTCTTCTTCGCATTCTTCTTCTTCTTCGCATTCTTCTTCTTCTTCGCATTCTTCTTCTTCTTCGCATTCTTCTTCTTCTTCGCATTCTTCTTCTTCGCATTCTTCTCCGCATTCTTCTTCTTCTTCTTCGCATTCTTCTTCTTCGCATTCTTCTTCTTCTTCTTTTTCTTCTTCTTTTTCTTCTTCTTCGCATTCTTCTTCTTCTTCATCCCATTCTTCTTCTTCGCATTCTTCGCATTCTTCTTCTTCGCATTCTTCGCATTCTTCTTCTTCGCATTCTTCTTCTTCGCATTCTTCTTCTTCGCATTCTACTTCTTCGCATTCTTCTTCTTCGCATTCTACTTCTTCGCATTCTTCTTCTTCGCATTCTTCTTCTTCGCATTCTTCTTCTTCTCATTCTTCGCATTCTTCTTCTTCGCATTCTTCTTCTTCGCATTTTTCGCATTCTTCTTCTTCGTATTCTTCGTATTCTTCGTATTCTTCGCATTCTCCTTCGCATTCTTCGCATTCTTTCGCATTTTTCGCATTCTTCTTCGCATTCTTCTTCGCATTCTTCTTCGCATTCTTCTTCTTCTTGCTCTCCTCCTCCTCCTCCTCCTCTTCTTCTTCCTCCTCTTTCTCCTCCTCTTCCCCTCCACCTCCTTCTCCTTCTTCTTCTCCTTCTTTTTCTTCTTCTTCTTCTTCTTCTTCGCTTTCTTTCATTCTTTCATTCTTTCTTTCTCTTTCTCTTTCTTTTCTTTCTTTTCTTTCTTTCTTTCTTTCATTCTTTTCTGGTTCCTTTTATTTATGATTAACTGCTTGCTGGCTGTTTGTTTGCTTGTTTGTTGTCTCTATGTTTGTTTGTCTTTCTTTCTGTCTGTCTGTCTTTCTTTCTTTCTGTCTGTCTTTCTTTTATTCTTTTATTCTTTTTTATTTGCTTGTATTTATAATTAACTGCTTGCTGGCTGCTTGTTTGATTGTTTGTTGTCTCTGTGTCTGATTGTTTGTTTGTTAGTTGGTTGTCTTTCTTTCTGTCTTTCTTTCTTTCCTTCTTTCTTTCTTACTTTCTTTCTTTACGAGCTGATTTGTTCATTTATCCAATTCACTCGTCTCTTTTTGTTCCTCTATTCTTTCGCCGGTCCGCATGCTGATATTTTATGCCGCTTCATTAACGGCAGTCTTAAACGCCTGGTTGAAATGGACAAATCTTTCATTCCTCCCAGGGACAGGCTGAGCCATTCGTTCTGCAGGTTCCCAGTGTTCCCTTAGCCACCATGTCCCACTTCTTATTCTCTTCCTCCCTCCCCCCCCCCCTGCTAAAAGTTACTGTCATCTATAGTGATTGGACAACACACACACTCTCTCCCTCTCTCTCTCTCTCTTTCTCTCTCTCTCTCTGTCCTCTTTCTCTCTCTCTTTCTTTCTCTTCTCTCTCTCTTCTCTCTCTCTTCTCTCTCTCTTTCTCTCTCTCTCTGTCTCTGACTCTCTTTCTTTCTTTTTCTCACTCTCTTCTCTCTCTTTCTCCCTCTGTCTCTCTCTGTCTCTCTCTGTTTCTGACTCTCTTTCTTTCTTTCTCTGTCTCTCTCTCTTTCTCTCTCTCCTCTGTCTCTCTTTCTTTCTTTCTCTGTCTTTCTCTCTCTTTTGTCTCTCTGCCTTTCTCTCCTCTCTCTCTCTCTCTCTATCTCTGTCTCTTTCTCTGTCTCTTTCTCTCTGTGTCTCTTTCTCTCTCTCTGTGTCTCTTCTCTTCTCTCTCTCTCCTCTCTTCTCTTCTCTCTCTCTCTCTCTTCTTTCTCTCTCTCCTCTGTCTCTGACTTCCCTTTCTTTGTTTTTCTCACTCTCTTCTCTGTCTCTCTCTCTCCTCTTTTCTCTCTCTGACTCTCTCTGTTCTCTGACTCTCTTTCTTTTTCTCACTCTCTTCTCTCTCTCTCTCTTCTCCCTCTCTCTCTCTCTGTCTCTGACTCTCTTTCTTTTTCTATTTCTCTCTTTCTCTCTGTGTCCTCTGTCTCTCTTTCTTTCTTTCTCTCTCTGTCTTTCTCTCTTTTGTCTCTCTGCCTTCTCTCTCTCTCTCTTTCTCTTTTCTTCTTCTCTCTCTCTTTCCTCTTTCTCTCTCCTCTCTCTCTCTTGTCTCTTTCCTCCTCTCTGTCTCTTTCTCTCTCTCGTCTCTCTTCTCTCTTCTCTCTCTCTCTCTCTCTCTCTCTCTCTCTCTCCTCTCTCTCTCTCTCTCTCTCTCTCTCTCTTCTGCCTGTCTCCCCTCGAACGAACGAATAACTTGTGCTACCTTGGATCAGTTTTGACAGAATATTGACCTTCAGAAAACATGTTGAAATCACTACACCCAAGTGTAAAAATAGGCTTATCCACTCTTAAAACAATGGCAGCAAAAAGTATTGAACAACGCCATCTCTTCCAACTATATAAACTGTAATAATGAATCCTCAACACCCTTAGCCACTGCCAGTTGTTGTTTGTTTGTTTTTTTGTTGTTGTTTTTTTATTTGTTGTTTTTGTATATTTTGTTTGTTTTTTGTTTTGTTTGATGTTGTTGTTGTTGTTGTTGTTGTTGTTGTTGTTGTTGTTGTTGTTGTTGTTGTTGTTGTTGCTGTGTAGGGAAGATTACAAACAGAAGTGGAAACAAGACGGTTACTCAAGACTTTTCATCTTAAGAGAAATGTTGCTTCTTCTGAATAAGAAACCGTCGCTCCCCATCCAAAAGGAAATAGAACAGACAGACGTGTAAGACTAATGCGAAGGCCAAAGCAGCCACTTATCCACACATTACCGTTGCCTGCAATTTGTCTTCTCAACTTTCTTTGCCATACACAGTTGTGTGTGTCCAGGTAGTCAGTTAGAGACAGCAGCAATTCCACGTTCATTATCTGAAACTTGACTTGACTTGACTTGACTTGACCTGACCTGACCTGACCTGACCTGGCTTGACCAGACGTGACTGGACTTGACCTGACATGACTTGGCGTTTGACTTGACTTGGCTTGACTTGACTTGTCTTGACCTGACCTAACCTGACTTGACTTGATCTGACGTGACTGGACTTGATCTGACATGACTTTTGACTAGACTTGAAGAGACTGGACTTGACCTGACTTGACTTTTGACTTTTCACTAGACTTGACTAGACTTGACTTGACCTGACTTGACGTTTGACTTCTGACTAGACTTGACTAGACTGGACTTGACCTGACTTGAATTTTGACTTTTGACTAAATTTGACTGGACTGGACTTGACCTTACTTGACTTGACTTGACCTCTTTTCTTCTGCTTCAATCATCCCCACTGCCAGTCCAAATTGCTGTGGTGGTGGTGGTGGTGGTGATTGGTTTTAATATCTATTCACTTCAGTAATTTTAGATAAAAAAAAAAAAAAAAAGGGGGGGGGGAGAAGAAAAAGAAAAATAACAGAGACAAAATAGGGAGGAGGTGACAAGAGTCGAGAAAGAAAAGCAATTAGAGGAAGGGAAGGGAAATTTTCGCAAATGAGTTAAGTTACCATAACCAAATTGCTGTGTTAACCCTTTGACTTCCGCATCCTGTCCATCATCATCCTGCATTGTCAACCGTGCTAGCAAAGCAAAAACTTAACCCTTTGACTCCCTCGCCCTATCCACCAGCTTCCTGCAGGAAGCTGGTGGATAGGGTACAGGGAGTCAAAGGGTTAAGTTTTTGCAGTCCGTGGATAGGGCGGGGGGAGTTAAAGGGTCAAAGAAAACGTGATAGTTAGTCAGGATCGACTGGCTCTGGTCATTTTGGTGCAGTTCGAGTTCAAATTCGATTTCAGGTGAAGTGGACTGGGCACATCTCTTTGCACTGAGTGGACATACTGCTCCTGTCAATCTGTCTGACGCAAATGATGGGGGGCAGGGGGTAAGTTTGGTGTAATATTGATCAGAGGACTCTGCCTCTGTGTGTGCGTGTGTGTGTGTTTGTGTGTGTGTGTGTGTGTTTGTCTGTTTGTGAGTGTTTGTGTGTGTGTGCGCGTGTGTGTATGTGTTTGTGTGTGTGTGTTTGTGTGTGTGTATGTGTTTGTGTGTGTTTGTTTGTGCTTGTGTGTGTGTGTGTGATGTGTGTGTATGTGTGTGTGTGTTTATTTGTTCGTGTGTATGTGTGTGTGTGTGTTTGTGTGTGTTTGTGTGTGCATGCGCGTGTGTTTGTGGTGTGTGTGTGTGTTCTGATGTGTGTGATGTGTATGAGTGTGTGCGTATGTGTGTATGTGTGCGTGTGTGTGTGTGTGTGTGTGTGTGTGTGTGTGTGTGTGTGTGTGTGTGTGTGTGTGTGTGTGTGTGTGTGTGCGCGTGTATTATTATTATTATTAAGGGCATTTAGAGCGCCTAATCTTTCTGGAAAGCCCTAAGCGCTTACAAACTGTACAATACACATTACATCGAACATAGAAACATAGGCCTAATATAATTTTCATCATACATGGCGGACCTCTGTCACTCCATCCCACAAGCACATACACACCGTTAATAATATCAAATATTAGTACCTACTCTCTGGCACACACACACATATCCTCCTCCCACCCCGAGACATATCTATAGGCGCACAGCAATAACATACACAGAAGCACGCTAGCGCGCAGACAGCATAGCTCTTTTAGGTTAATAAATTTCAGAGAGGAAAGAGATGCGTTTTCAAGCCAGATTTAAATGACTGAAGACTTGTTTTGTGCCTCAGCGGGTAGGGAAGTGAATTCCATGAGGAAGGGGCTTGAAAAGAAAAGGATCGCTCACCATATGATTTTGTTCGAAAAGTTGGGATTCGAAATAAGCGGGTATCGGCTGAGGTACGAAGATGACGAGATGGAACGTATAGTTGAAGATATTCAGACAGGTAAGAGGGAATAGAATTGTCGAAGTATCTGAAGCACTGAACAGCAATTTTATGTTGGATCCTTTTCAACACAGGTAACCAATGCAAGTCTTGGAGAAGAGGAGAGACATGCTGAAATTTGGAAGACCGAAATACTAGCCGAGCGGCATGGTTCTGTACTTTCTGAAGTTTGTCAAGGAGCTGTTTTGGGGAACCAGACAGAAGGGAATTACAATAGTCAAGACGAGAAAGAACGAAAGCACAAACTAATATTTTAGTAGCTTCGAGAGTAAGGAGATGACGGATGGAACCTATTCTACGAAGTTCAAGGTAACAGACACGACAGATGTTTGAGACATGCTGCTGAAAGTTAAGAGTGTTGTCGATGGTGACACCTAGATTCTTAACTTTTTGGGAGAGGGTGATGTCTGTCCCATTCAGTGATATGGAAGATGGAATTAAGTCACAGTTGAGAAGTTTTTTAGGAGTAATGAAAATCATTTCAGTTTTGTCTTGGTTTAGTTGTAATTTGTTGCAAGTCATCCAGTCTTTCACGTCGGAAATGCAGGCTTTAGTGGTTTGTACGATGTTGTTTACATTAGAGATGGGACCAGAATTGTAAATTTGATTGTCATCTGAGAAGCTATGGTGTGATACAGAATGGCGGAGAATAATATTTGCGAGAGGCTGCGTGTACAAAACAAAGAGAACTGGACCCAGGACGGATCCTTGAGGAACGCCATATCTGTCCGTTTGTCTCTGTGTGTAGAATATGTGTACAATCTGCAGAGGCACTCAATGAGAGCATGTCTATTAATATTTGATTCGCTCTCTATCTCTGTCTCTCTGTCTCTCTGTCTCTCTGTCTCTCTGTCTTTGTCTCTCTCTCTCTCTCTCTCTCTCTCTCTCTCTCTCTCTCTCTCTCTCTCTTTCTCTCTTTCTCAAATACGAAGAAATCGTTAAATGTCAGTAAGCATAAGCATGACCTGTGACACATTTTATACTTGGAGAATGTGAAGACTGTCAGCTACAATCTGCAGTCCTCATACGGTCCTTAACAGTCGGCTGGGCTCTAAACAACATGAACTGAGGTAAAAATCGTACCATAAGTATGTTCGAGGGCCTGAGACATAGTTCAAACTTGGAGTAGGCAAAGACTGTCACCTACAATTAACATACATGTAACACACTTCAAACCTCAAGAGGATAAAAGAGAAAGGGAAATATGTCAAACCCGACGAACAAAAGGTCATGCAAAATGTATAGACGCCGTGCCTGTTTCATTCGTGACCACACCGTTTATGACATGACCTATACCTCGCCTTCTCTCCAACAAAACTTCATCCTAACTTTGCAACGATTAGATATGTAGGATACATTAACTTTGTATCATCAAAAAACTATGTGCCAAAGGATAAGTCAAATAGTAAACTAAACCTCTTTGTATAAATGTGCTCTCGTTATTTCTGAACAAATTGTGTCCCTTTGACCCCAAAACGTAATTCAAAGCCCGTTTCTTTGGAAATACATGTCTTGAATAGATTTCTTTTTCGACGTCCTACAAAGTCCTCATCACATATTCTAAAATGATCCTGAGATATCTGACTGGGACCAGCCTCATTCAAACTGATGTCTTCTCACATATTTTTGAGGATAGCTAAACATTCTGGAAGAAAGAAAAAACAGTAACTAGCTAAGACATCTTTATGAGTATGTTTTGTTTACAAAACACACATCAATAAACACATAAGCAAGTACAACATACACAACCACATACATACACATACACAGTCACACATACATACACACACATACACACACACGAATACACAAACACACAGACACACACACACACACACACACACACATGCACACACATGTGGACATGGGTGACACAATTCTCTAATATTACTAACAGTACAAAAAGGTTTAATGAAATAACGAACACATATGCGCACGCACATATACACACTCTCACGGGTATAGACATGGACGACAGAATCGTCTAATGCCATTTATAATGAAAAGATGTTAAATGAAAGAAACACACACACACACACACACACACACACACACACACACACACACACACACACACACACACACACACACACACACACACACACACACACACAAACAAACAAACAAACAAACAAACAAATCATAGATATATAAAAAAGAGAAAAAAGTCAAGCAAGCTCAGCACTTTCCATAGCGATCTTCACAGGACAAAATGTACCCTCACACCTCCTGCTGATAGCTGCCCATATCATGTTTCCTCCCGCTCCACAGAAAAGCAAATGGACTGGAAAAGAAAGGGGGATGTTCCAGAAAGAAATCAAATGAAGGAACATGGAGAGCAAATGGGCACCAAATGACAAGTGTCGCTGCACTGGCTGAGAGCTGAGGACATGAAGACCGCGCCATCTGGGCAAGGAGATGGAAGAAAGATGATTATGATCATGTACATCGGAAATAGCCAGCAGAATCGGCCAAGCCAAAACAGCATTCAAGAAAATGAAAAGCATTCTTACCAACAAATGCTTATCAATTAACATCAGGAAGAGAGTTCTTGAATGTTATATAGAACCAATACTGTTATATTGTTGTGAGGCGTGGACAGTCAACAAGCAAAGCCAGAACAAGATTGAGGCAGCCCAGATGTGGTTTCTGAAAAGAATGTTGAGAGTTCCATGGATAGCAAAGAAAACAAACGAGATAGTCTTGATGGAGGCAGACACAAGAAGATCATTCATGAGGAAAATTAAGGAATGACAGGCAACATTTGTAGGCCATTTTATGAGGAAAGGGGAATGGGAGCACCTGGTCACAACAGGAAAGCTTGAGGAAAAGAGAGCACCAGGTAGACCCCGGGAGAAAATATTGGACGGACCTGCAGAGTGGTTGAGGACAAAGAGGGTGGAAGAGGCGCTCAAGGCAAGAAAGGATAGAAACAGATTGAAGGCCATGATCGCCAACGCATGTGGCAAGGCACTTGATGGTGATGATGACATTATATCTCTTTTCCTCGTTAAGTACCATGTACATTTTATCTCTTTTCCTCATTAAGTACCATGTGCATTTTATATCTTTTCCTAATTAACTACCATGTGCATTTTATCTCTTTTCCTTATCAACTACCATGTGCATTTTATCTCTTTTCCTTATTAACTACCATGTGAATTTTATCTCTTTTCCCTATTAACTACCATGAGCATTTTATCTCTTTTCCCTATTAACTACCATGTGCATTTTATCTCTTTTCCCTATTAACTACCATGAGCATTTTATCTCTTTTCCCTATTAACTACCATGTGCATTTTATCTCTTTTCCTAATTAACTACCATGAGCATTTTATCTCTTTTCCCTATTAACTACCATGTGCATTTTATCTCTTTTCTTCATTAACTACCATGAGCATTTTATCTCTTTTCCCTATTAACTACCATGTGCATTTTATCTCTTTTCCCTATTAACTACCATGTGCATTTTATCTCTTTTCTTCATTAACTACCATGTGCATTTTATCTCTTTTCCCTATTAACTACCATGTGCATTTTATCTTTTTTCCCTATTAACTACCATGTGCATTTTATCTCTTTTCCCTATTAACTACCATGAGCATTTTATCTCTTTTCCTAATTAACTACCATGTGCATTTTATCTCTTTTCTTCATTAACTACCATGTGCATTTTATCTCTTTTCCTTATCAACTACCATGTGCATTTTATCTCTTTTCCTTATCAACTACCATGTGCATTTTATCTCTTTTCCCTATTAACTACCATGAGCATTTTATCTCTTTTCCTTATCAACTACCATGTGCATTTTATCTCTTTTCTTCATTAACTACCATGTGCATTTTATCTCTTGTCCTCATTAACTACCATGTGCATTTTATCCCTTTTCCTAATTAACCACCATGTGCATTTTATCTCTTTTCCTCATTAACCACCATGTGCATTTTATCTCTTTTCCTAATTAACTACCATGTGCATTTTATCTCTTTTCCTAATTAACTACCATGTGCATTTTATTCCTTTTCCTAATTAACCACCATGTGCATTTTATCCCTTTTCCCTATTAACTACCATGTGCAATTTTTATCTCTTTTCCTCATTAACTACCATGTGCATTTTATCTCTTTTCCCTATTAACTACCATGTGCATTTTATCTCTTTTCCTAATTAACTACCATGTGCATTTTATCTCTTTTCCCTATTAACTACCATGTGCATTTTATCTCTTTTCCTAATTAATTACCATGTGCATTTTATCTCTTTTCCCCATTAACTACCATGTGCATTTTATCTCTTTTCCCTATTAACTACCATGTGCATTTTATCTCTTTTCCCTATTAACTACCATGTGCATTTTATCTCTTTTCCTAATTAATTACCATGTGCATTTTATCTCTTTTCCCTATTAACTACCATGTGCATTTTATCTCTTTTCCTATTAACTACCATGTGCATTTTATCTCTTTTCCCTATTAACTACCATGTGCATTTTATCTCTTTTCCTTATTAACTACCATGTGCATTTTATCTCTTTTCCCTATTAACTACCATGTGCATTTTATCTCTTTTCCTTATTAACTACCATGTGCATTTTATCTCTTTTCCCTATTAACTACCATGTGCATTTTATCTCTTTTCCTAATTAACTACCATGTGCATTTTATCTCTTTTCCCTATTAACTACCATGTGCATTTTATCTCTTTTCCTAATTAATTACCATGTGCATTTTATCTCTTTTCCTCATTAACTACCATGTGCATTTTATCTCTTTTCCTCATTAACTACCATGTGCATTTTATCCTTTTTCCTAATTAATTACCATGTGCATTTTATCTCTTTTCCTCATTAACTACCATGTGCATTTTATCTCTTTTCCTATTAACTACCATGTGCATTTTATCCTTTTTCCTAATTAACTACCATGTGCATTTTATCTCTTTTCCTAATTAATTACCATGTGCATTTTATCTCTTTTCCTCATTAACTACCATGAGCATTTTATCTCTTTTCCCTATTAACTACCATGTGCATTTTATCCTTTTTCCTAATTAATTACCATGTGCATTTTATCTCTTTTCCTCATTAACTACCATGTGCATTTTATCTCTTTTCCTCATTAACTACCATGTCCATTTTATCTCTTTTCCTCATTAACTACCATGTGCATTTTATCTCTTTTCCTCATTAACTACCAAGTGCATTTTATCCCTTTTCCTAATTAACCACCATGTGCATTTTATCTCTTTTCCTCATTAACCACCATTGCATTTTATCCCTTTTCCTAATTAACCACCTTGTGCATTTTATCTCTTTTCTTCATTAACTGCCATGTGTATTTTATCTGTTGTCCTCGTTAACTACCATTTTTTTCTCTCTCCTTTGTTTGTTTTTAATACTTTCTTTACTGTCGTCCATTCGTTTGTTTGAATGTTTGTAATAAATTGTTATGACAATTCATTTTTATTCTTATTTGTTTAGTTTTTAGTCATGCATTTTACTTTTATGTCTTTATGCTTATATTTATATGTTGTGCAACAAAGACTACTTGTGGGACAGGTCCAGTGGTATAATACCAGTAGTGATAAAAAGTGCTGCAAGTTTTGAAGTTAGAAACCTCTCTCTCTCTTTCTCTCTCCTCTCTCTCTCTCTCTCTCTCTCTCTCTCTCTCTCTTCTCTCTCTCTCTCTCTCTCACACACACCGCGCACGCGTACAATCGAAACAGACAACAAGAAACATACGCACACATACATACACGCGCACATATAAAAACGCACACACGCACTCACAGTTCAAAATTGACAGAGTTTAACCTCAGCGCGTGCATGAAGGAGAACATCAAATAAATGAATACCCAATCTAATCTATACGTAAAAGTTCAATATAAAGAAGTACACATGATCTGGAAATTCAGATGTTTGAAATATAACTACACCACTCTACAAATCTTGATAAATTTTTCTCATTTATATTGATCGTTTGTACTTCTAGAATAAAGTTACACAATGATAACACTGCTTTAATTAAGATGTGTTTTGTGGAACAAACTTCAAACGATTTTATGACATTCGATAATAAAATAATATGAAATTCATCACAGCATTAACACATTCGATTTTCTCCAACAATTCTTTTGTGTCTGCCTAATTTAATTTCAAACTTGTGACATCTGCATCGAAATCTATTGGCGGAAAAATACGTAAATATCTGGCAACTATGTAATATATTTTTCTGTACCAAACTCATTTTTAACAATTTGATGAAGCATGTATTTAACGCCTTTTCCAAAGCCGTTTCCAGTTCTTGCTGATAATTAACCTGACACAACAAAGTGGGAATTTTACAAATTCTGGTTTTGTTCCCAAAACGTTTAAATTCCTCTCCGTGTGAAATGAACCTAAATCATTTGAATTGTCCTTGATATGAGTTATCCTACTTACATATAAATCACAACAGAGTTTTCATAATTCATAATAGCATTTCTCAGTGTTGTCATGTGAAAAAAAAACGTACAGCAAAGAGATATTATTTTAGAATTAACTAAGACTGAAATTGAATATAACCATGTTTTACTAGAAACCGTCTCAACTGAAGTGCTTGTTTGTAAATTTAACAAATACTTCAAAAAGCTTAACTAGATTTTCTCAAGTAAATACTAGTACTCATATCCCATAATTTACAACCACAAAGTAAAATAGATAAAATATCTATATTGTATAACATGAGGGCAAACTAATGTAGGCAAAATATTGATATTATGTAAAATGAGGACAAACTAACAAAGTTAACCAAAAAATACATACACGTGCACTCACGAATATAGGTAAAATATTGATATTATGTAATATAAAGACAAAGTACAAAAATTAACTTAAAAATTACAGATACATACACGCAAACAAACACATACACATGCATGCATGCACATTACAATTTCTAACCTTCCATAAAAAGAAAAGAAGGAGGAGGGTAGAAAAAAATGTGACTGTAGTGGTAGTGGCAGGTGTGTTATAGTGTTGGTGTGGTAAAGGTGGAGATAATGACGACGATGAGAGGAGGAGGAGGATGGTGATGATGATTATGGTGATGATAATGATGGTATCGATTATGAAAATGGCGATGATGATGGTGATGACTGTGATTAACAACATCACCAGCAGCAGTAAAACCAACAACAAGGGAAGCTACAACGACACAGTCACAAACAAGAGGAAGCAATAAATTTTAAACTGTATGTGTTGGATACAACTTCTAACTTCAAACTTCAAAACGTTTTATTACTTAAGAATAATAACATCGTCCCACTGGGCCTATCTTACAGCTAGTCATTGCCACTCTACACATATAACACTAGCATCAAAACGTGAAAATGAAATACACAAGTCAGAACTAATTCGTCAAGAAAGATAACGATAAATTGATTTCACGCAACAGATTAATTAAAACAGGAGAGAGGGGGCGATAACTGTTGATGCACTTTTTTAGAATACGGGAATTTCTTCTATTTTTCTGCTTTTTCTTAGTCTTTCAACAGGAGCGATAAAATGGCTTTGAATAGAGAGTTGGTTATGTGGGAGTTACACAGAAAAGAAAGTGGGATCAGTAATGGCCTGTTAGGGGCTGGTTTTCGTAATGGGAGTTGGGCACACAATGAGCACATTGCATATTCAAATTTAAATCGTACATCCTAGTGCCAACTTTCATACACAGCGAGACTTTTCTTATCAGGCTTCTCCAAAAGGCCCTAAATTTATTTAACTTAGTTATATATTGCCATTTCCATCACTTACAGGACAGTCCAGAACATGACTGAGGCAGCTGAAATGTGATTTCTAAAAAAGAATGTTAAAGAGTTCCATGGACGTCAAATAAAGCAAACGAGACATTCTTGAAAGAGGCAGACACAAAAAGGAATATTAATGAAGAAGATTAAGAAAGAACCAGCAACATTTATAGGGCATTTTATAAAGGAAGAGAAAATAAAGCACCTAGTCACAACAAGAAAGCTGGAGAGAAAAAGAACGCCACGTGGGTTCAGGGAAAAACTATTGGACGGACTTGCAGAGCGGATGATGACAAAGAGGGTGGGAGATGTACTTGCAGCGACAAAAGACAGATTCGTTAGAGGGCCATGATCGCCAACGCCAAAGACAGGGCACATGATGATGATGAGAGGACAGTCTGTTCCATTAGCAGAGTGTTGGTGTAGTGGTTTAGAGCCGTTCGTTCGCTCTTCTTCTGATCTCAGAGCGTTTTGTGTTCCATCTTTCAGAACAAGATCATTTGGCTAGTGAAGATTCGCTCACCAGCGTCTTGGTCTGTGGAATAAACTCCCTGTTGGCGGCATTCTGCATCAAACACTTCCTTTGAATTTGTTGTTAAGACTTAACCGAGTCAGTTGTAAGCTGTGTCAGCGTGCTTACGTGCGTTTGTATGTGTGTTTGTGTGTTTGTGTGTTTGTGTGTTTGTGTGTGTGTGTGTGTGTGTTTGTGTGTGTGTGTGTGTGTGTGTGTGTGTGTGTGTGTGTGTGTGTGTGTGTGTGTGTGTGTTGCGTGGATGTGTGTATATGTTATTTGTGTGTATGTATGTATGTATGTATGCGTGTATGTTCGTGAATGTGTGTGCGTGTGCGTATGTGTGGTGTGTGTGAGTGTGTGTATGTGCATGTGTGTGTGTGTGTGTGTGTGTGTGTGTGTGTGTGTGTGTGTGTGTGTGTGTGTGTGTGTGTGTGTGTGTCGTTCTTTGATTTAACGTCTTTTCACTAAGAGTGATATTAACGGAAATGTGTATGCGTTGTGTGTGTGTGTGTGTGTGTGTGTGTGTGTGTGTGTGTGTGTGTGTGTGTGTGTGTGTGTGTGTGTGTGTGTGTTCGTTCTTGATTTAACGTCTTTCACTAAGAGTGATATTAGACGGAAATGTGTATGCGTGTGTGTGTGTGTGTGTGTGTGTGTGTGTGTGTGTGTGTGTGTGTGTGTGTGTGTGTGTACTGGCTGGCTCCTGTCAAACGAGCCATGGATTCGAGATATCATGTGTCGAGTTTAATCCCAGCCCATCATCATCATGTGCCCTGCTGCATGGTGCTGGCGATCATGGCCCTCCATATGCATCTAGTTATACTCATTTTTCTTGCTTTGGCTGGCCATGATTTATCTTGGGAAAATACGATGGTGGTTTCCCGTTGCCTTCCATCGGTTTGTGTACGGACTTTCCGCCAGCCTATGTCGTTCCCACGACAACCTATAAGGCAGTAGGGGCAATTTTTTTCTTTAAGGGTTTACTCCCTTAGCCTTATTCTCTCCCGAGATAACCATCAAGCAGTGGTGCTATTTACCCATAGCTGGAGGTCTGGTTCGTGGGCACCAGGGCATATCCACATGCCGGTGGGCCTGCGTGCAGCATGTCTGGGGGCTAGACCTCCTCCGAGTCCCTCGAGTTTTAGCCCGAGTCTGTGTGGTGCTCAGTTACCACATGTCGCCACGAGGCGGCACAACGTAGGGCTTGCTGATGGAGAGGCTATTTACTGACTGAGAAAGACTTATGCACTCTGCTCTCTTTTTCGCATAGCTGCAAGTAGCAGTGCTAGCCAGTGGTGCAGGCTGAAAGCGAGAGGTGACAAGCACGAAGTCATTAGCCAACACACTAGATGCATCAAATCCCTGCCCTCACCATAAAAACTGGCCTGTTTCCTGTTCTTCCCACTGCTCTAATCATGCTGGTTATGTCAGCGTGGTGTTTTATAGGTCACTTCTTTACTCCTGCACCATCCTTTCCCATTTCAAGACCTTGCCAGCGCAAAGGGTTTTAGGGATGCCCAAGAGGTCTGCCATACGTACAATTGCTGGCAGATTTGCATGGACCGCATATGAAATTGTCTGAGTGTGATGAATTCCTCTTGAACAAACTCTTAACGAACGAACAGTGTAAATAAGTGTTTGAGTGTGTGCATATTCTCTCTCTCTCTCTCTCTCTCTCTCTCCCTCTCTCCTCTCCTCTCTCTCTCTCTCTCTCTCTCTCTCTCTCTCTCTCTACTTGACCGGCTGTTGGCTATACAGAGAGACTAATTGCTTGACCAGTAGATGGAGGAATGGAACGATATATGTATATGTATTAAATATCTTTATGACTTGTTTGATGCCTTAATGCACTGATGAAGCTTAATTATAATCAAGTACTATTTAGTGTATTACTTCATTAAATGTTAGATTTAGTCAGCAAAAGAAAGATCTGTTGACTGTTACACCAACGAAGTATTCAACTGAGGAAAGCGCGGAAAGTGTCAATGTTCGACAATGCAATCATACGCATTGCAATATTGGTGTAATCCACAAAAACCCTATCTCCCCCCCCCCCCCCCCCCCATCGACTATTGTATTGTGGCCTAAGGCCGATGTACATTAAAAAAAATTCTGAGTTCTGAGTTCTGAGTTCTCTCTCTCTCTCTCTCTCTCCTCTCCCTCCCTCTCTTGCTCGCTCGCTCGCTCGCTCTCTCCCCATCTTTCTCGTTCTCGCTCGCTCTCTCTCTCTCTCTCTCTCTCTCTCTCTCTCTCTCTCTCTCTCTCTCTCTCTCTCTCTCTCTCTCTCTCTCTCTCTCCTCTCTCTCTCTCTCTCGTTCTACTTTGCGATGCCCAAGAACTATTTGTTGTGGCTGAGCGATGTGAATTTGTTGTCGCTGTCGATTCCTTGGGGAAATTCCAGTGAGACTTGCTCCGTATAATAGCTCGCTGTCACCAAAGAGAACGGTAAAGCCTGGAATCAGATTTACAGCACACTAACCATGTTAGTAGGTAAGCGGTAATCACTCCCATGCCTCTCTACCACAATGGAAGCGAACACCTGGGGTTGAGTGGAAGGAGAGAGTGACAAGCAATGCAGTGGGTGGCAGCAAGGATTTTCAACGTGATCGGTAAAACCGAATCAAACCAAGCACACTTCTCGCCCATCTGAAACTGCAAGTCACACTATCATGACCCGCACGTCCATTTGCGGTGATGCTGAGAACAGAGAGCACTTTGGTCCATTACGTCAAACTGCTAAGACATTATCCCGGTGTTAAAACAAACAGGACAATGCGGGCAAAGGGATAAGTCCAGAGGACGAGAACTTTTCTAATCCTTCAATTTCTTTTCATGGATGTCTGTGTGCATGTTCCTTTTGCCCAGACGTTGCGGGCGGTATGTTGCTGCATAGTCTGCTTACTTCATCTTCGGTGGGTGTGCACACCGGGTGTTTTCATGTTCACATAAACTAGCTACTGACATGACTTACAGGATCATCATATGCCCTGCCGCAGGCTTTGGCGATCATGGCCCTCCATATGCATCTATCCCTTGTCGCTGCAAGCACATCTTCCACCCTCTCTGTCCTTAGCCACTCTTGCAAGTCCGTCCAATATTTTCTTCCTGGGTCTATCTGGTGTTCTCTTTCCCTCCAGCTTTTCTGTTGTGACCAGGTACTCAAATTCCCCTTTCTTCGTAAAATGGCATATAAATGTTGCTTGTCTTTTCCCAATTTTCTTTATCAATGATCTTTTTGTGTCTGCCTCCATAAAGACTATTTCGTTTGTTTTCTTTGCTGTCCATGGAACTCTCAACCTTCTTCTTATAAACTACATTTCGACTGCCTCAATCTTATTCTGGCTTCACGTGTTGACTGTCCACGCCTCACAACCGTATAACATTATCGATTCTAAACAACATTCAAGTACTCCCTTCCTGATGTTAATTGATAGGCATTTGTTGGTAAGAATGCTTTCCATCTTCTTAAATGCTGTTTTGGCTTGGCCGATTCTGCTGGCTATTTCTGATATGCATCTGCCGCCTGGTGAGATGACCGTTCCCAGATATTTAACTTTATCAACCTGTCTCAAAGTTGTGCCATTTGTTGTTATTTTGTGTGAGGGGATTTCATGTTTTTTACTGATTACCATGACTTCAGTATTCTTGCTATTTAGCATATTTGACTTTCTGCATGTAAATACCCACAAAGGTGGTTTAGGCACTGGCAGGTCGGCACACATTTGACATGGGAGACTGGAAAATCTCCATGCTTTACTCACCAGGTGGCGATGTCTAGGCGGATCGAACCCAGGACTCTCCGAATGGAAGTCTGACGTTTACCCACTTGACTACCGCTCCTATTGGACGACAGCTAAATGTTGAGTTCAAATTCCTTTCAGTCCTGAACTGCCCTGAGCGCCCCTCTTCACAGTTAAGCATTGCTGTAGTCTATTTTTAGGGAGAAGAGTGGCAGAATGGTTCAGACGTTCGCCTGCCAAAACTAAACTCGAGGTTCCAGGGTTCGCTCCCAGGTGAGGCCTCGACTTTTCTCCTCAAACTGAACATCTAGTCCTTCGGATGGGGACGAAAAACGAGTCGGACCTATGTGCCCTCTGGTTGTGCACGCGAAAGATCCACGGCACTTGAAAATCGTGAAGAGCAGGCTACCTTGGTATAAAACATTGGAGAGATAGGTTGATTTCCCTGGTCTCACCCCTTGAAGACCAATTAGCCTTCTTGCCTTTCTAAAGTCTTGGTAAAAAAATGTGAATATGAATATGCATTTGAAGATAGGGAGAGGGAGTGGGCGCCGCCCTCGTGGTGCTGACCCCGGGAAAAGTTGAGGTATCTGCCACCTCATTCCCCTACGATCCCACGGTTATGGAACTATCTAGGTAGGACTTCAGGACCTGGCCAACTCGTGGATTTATGTGCAGACTTCAGGCTTGTACCGTGATCATTCTAGATCTTCTCCAATACATGGCACCTGTGACGTTAGTGCATATAGAATTCATTACCAAACGTGGAGACGTCATCTTGAGAAACTGAAACCGTTTAAAATGGGACTGAGCAGTCAAGTATCATTTGTTTCATGAAATTTCTTCGTTCAAATTTGCCTTTTGCTGATAGGATACAACATTTTGATAAAAAGAATGCTTACAATAAATCTGTCACGTAGTTCCAAACCAGAATGACGTACCATCATGTAGCCATTGCCAACTTTGATCCATTATATCGTTATAATATTGCTTCTGAAACAAGGGAGAATATGAAACAAATAAATAGATAACAAAATACATAGATAATTAATAAAACTATACAAATAAAACTAGAATGAACTCTTCAGTCTTCTTTTCCTGTATGTTCGTGATTTCCCATTATCACGTGACCTTGAAAACATAAGCAGACAAATGTCAAACTAATTCACTATGAATTTTCTGTTGCGACAAAAGAAAAGTTGTTGGTTAAAATTCGCCAAGAGACAGTTTGGTTTTGAGCTTTTCTCATCATCAGGATGGTCGCTTAAGCGAGACTTTATTTCAGAAGTAAGCAACGCCACAGGAATTTCTTTGTTTACATGCATGAGAAAGGAGGGGGGGGGGGTTGTTTGGGGGTTTTTTTTGTTTGCTTTGTTTTGTTTGTTTGTTCGTTTGTTTTGTTTTGTTGTTTTTTTGTTTGTTCGTTCACTTGTTTGTTTGTTTGTTTGTTTGTTTGTTTGTTTGTTTGTTTGTTTGTTTGTTTGTTTTTGTTTGTTTGTGTCCTCGTCCAGTTTCCGTTACAGGTCAAAATATTAAAATAGGCTGTGATGACAAGTTCTTTGAGAGGACATCCTATGACGTGAAATTCATATACTACAAGTTGTGATGAGAAGTTCTTTGAGAGGATATCATATGACGTGAAACCCATGTACTATAGGTTATGATCAGAAGTTCTTTGAGAGGACATCATATGACATGAGATTCACATACTTGATTCTGCATGTGCTTGGCGACTTACTTTTCCTGAGGAAGAGAAACACACATTTCACACAGAAAAAAGTCCACGACAGACAGAAATCAATCCAATCTAATCCAATCCATTCAATGCATATGGACAAGAAATTACTTACTGAGAACTTACTGAGAACAGAGAGTGCAGATTAGCAGACAGTTCTGTCAATCGATCATAAATTTTTTTCATGGATGTTGGGAAAGGGAGGAGAGAGGACGGAAAATTTGGTTTCACTGGATATTTTTTCCTGTGAAATTTAGGTTTCTCTCTACTCATGTACATCTACAGCTACACGTGTCATGAACAAAATTATGCAAATCATTTATCTTTTCTGTGTGGAAAACAAAAGTATGTGTATGCTTCTGTAGTCTCGTGTAATTAATGGTATTCGTCATTCGTAGAAAAAGAAATTTCGACGTGGTCGAAGATCTGTCAACAACTTATTTGTATTGTTAATGATTCGGCACCTGTTTAGTGACCTTCTGTAGTTTCTTGTTCATTTAAGACTGCCGGTGTCTCCAGCATTGGGCTTGATTCCATGTAACAAACCGTACATGTCTTCATTTGAGAGGTGTCTCTCACTTTGCTTCTCTCTTTCTTTTCTTCTTTCTCTGTTAGTTTAAATCTGTGTTTGGAGTTTTGCATACAAAGTAGACCACGTTTTCTGGATGCCTGATTGTTTATTTTTTGCATTTGTTTATTTGTTTGTTTTTTGTTTGTTTCTTTCTTCCTTTCTTTCTTTCTTTCTTTTCTTTCTTTCTTTCTTTGTTCGTTAGTTCGTTTGTTCGTTTGTTCGTTTGTTCGTTTATGTGTCTGTAAATAGCTTCTGGTGATCTCTAGTCTCTCGAAACGCATAATTGGGAACCCACACATAATGCATGAAAAGGAGAGAATTCATTTTAATATATTCTTCATGACGTGGGTTTAGTGTGACATGTCAAGACATAACATCAATTATTTCACATCATACACAACATCACGATTATTTCAAGTGAAACTACAACTTTGCATAGTTTTCAAGCTTATCAGATCAAATTTCTTTTATTAAACTAGTTTGTAATGCTGAGTCTTACAATTGAAAGGAAAAATGTCAGTATGGCTTGGATTTCCCAGTTTACCCTACCCTCCTTAGTTTTCTTGATCAAGTTAATTTTATCCTTGAAGGCAGAGACAAACTGACGATGAAACTCTCTTCGTTCTCGCATTAGGCCAAGAGGTACTGATCGCCAAGACACACTCGTCGTTAGAAAGAGGTTGACACACTCTTGCGGCTGAAAGATTTCTGCCCGCCATTCTGCAGGAAGAGAAGAGGCTCAAGGGAACGGGGATAATATCTGTGGGTCACGTACATTCGCAGACTAGGGCAGTGTGAGGAAAAAAAAACAAGTAAGAAGCATCGTTTGTGAGAACGCTCCAGCTGGCATTAAAACAATATTGTCTAGACAGGCCTCCTGCGTGTGTCCATGATCAAGTGCTTATTCATCGGCTGCATTTTCGACAAAACTGTGAAATGATGATTTTGAAGCTCTGTCTCCTTCCCTCCCTCCCTCCCGTCTCTCTTTATCTCTTTCTCTCTCTCTCTCTCCTCTTTCTCTCTCTCTCTCTCTCTCTTTCTCTCTCTTTCTCTCTCTCTCTCTTTCTCTGTCTCTGTCTCTGTGTCTCTGTCTCTGTCTCTGTCTCTGTGTCTCTGTCTCTGTGTCTCTGTCTCTCTCGTTCTCTCTCCTCTCTCTCCTCTCTGCTCTCTCTCTCCCCTCTCGCTCTCTCGCTTTCTCTGTTTCTCTCTCTCTGCCTCTCTCTGTCTCTCTTGCCTCTCTGTCTCTCTTCTCTCTCTCTCTCTCTCTCTCTCTCTCCGCTCTCCTCTCTCCTCTCTCTCTCTCTCTCTCTCTTTCTTTCTTTTTATCTCCGTCTCTCTCTTAAACCAATGTCAACTTCCAAATTCTACAATCATCACCATTAACAATACATGCAACGTATATTTTTTTTAATTCACCGTGATAATTGTTGCCTGATTCTTGATGTGGATTAAGCAAGTGTCGCGATTTGCGTAAATCTAAGTTAGTTATAAAAGTTAGGATTGTGGCACTGTCATTTTTCTAATGGAAAATTTCCCATCAGTGCAAAGGAATGGAGTACTGGGAGCATCGAGTCCATTCCATTGGCCTTTGCTCTTTTGACGTTATATCAAAAGTGCCATGTAAAAATTGATTCCTTTGATGTGTAGTCTTCCCTCCACAACTCTCAGCAGAGTGCTGTCTGCATATGTGGATATATACATATAGATATCTATATATATATATATATATATATATATATATATATATATATACCTGTATGTATGTATGTATGTATGCGTGTGTGTGTGTGTGTGTGTGTGCGGGCGTTTGTAATAATGATAATGATAATAATAACGATGACGAGATGATGATGATGATAATGATGATCATGATCATGATGATCATAATGATGATTATGATGATGATCATGATGATGATGATGATGACGTTGATGATGACGTTGATGATGTTGATGGTAACGATGATGATGATGATAATGATGATGATGATGATGACGACGACGACGACGACGACAGTAAATTTTATGGTTTGCACTCACGCACCCGACAGACTCATGCGATCAATGCAGAATTTGTAAAATACACGAAAAAGACTTACACAAACTGTGTGTGTATGGGCTTTTGTGTATGAGTGTGTGAGTGTGCGTGTGTGTGTATGCGTGTGTGTGCGTGTGTGTGTGCTGTGTGTGTTGGTGCGTGGTGTGTGTGTGTGTGTGTGTGTGTGTGGTGTGTGTGTGTGTGTGTGTGTGTGTGTGGTGTGTGTGTGTGTGTGTGAATGCAAAGATCAGATTGGATTCACTTTTCGTCCCAACGGAATTTTCTGGTGTGTGTGTGTGTGTGTGCCGGCCCACTACAGTTTTCATCCTTTGTTTACTGACTGAAATGGAGTTTTCAACAGGCTGTTGCTATTAGTTATGTTCTGTCTGTCTGTCTGTCTGTCTGTCTGTATGTATGTAAGCATGTATGTATGTATAAATGTATGTATGTATGTATGTATGAATGAATGTATGTATATATGTATGTATGTATAT
>CM060307.1:65835120-65845120 GCA_030674185.1 Monoplex corrugatus
TGAGAGTAATGATTCCTTTCTGAACAAACTCCAGGAACTGTCTGAGAGTAATGATTCCTTCCTGAACAAACTCCAGGAACTGTCTGAGAGCAATCAATCCTTTTTGAACAAACTCCAGGAACTGTTTAAGAGCAATGAAGCCTTCTTGAACAAACTCCAGGAACTGTCTGAGAGCAATCAATCCTTTTTGAACAAACTCCAGGAACTGTCTAAGAGCAATCAATCCTTTTTGAACAAACTCCAGGAACTGTCTGAGAGCAATCAATCCTTTTTGAACAAACTCCAGGAACTGTCTAAGAGCAATGAAGCCTTCTTGAACAAACTCCAGGAACTGTCTGAGAGCAATCAATCCTTTTTGAACAAACTCCAGGAACTGTCTAAGAGCAATGAAGCCTTCTTGAACAAACTCCAGGAACTGTCTGAGAGCAATGAAGCCTTCTTGAACAAACTCCAGGAACTGTCTAAGAGCAATGAAGCCTTCTTGAACAAACTCCAGGAACTGTCTAAGAACAATCAATTCTTTTTGAACAAACTCCAGGAACTGTCTAAGAGCAATGAAGCCTTCTTGAACAAACTCCAGGAACTGTCTAAGAACAATCAATCCTTTTTGAACAAACTCCAGGAACTGTCTAAGAGCAATGAAGCCTTCTTGAACAAACTCCAAGCTATCCATAAGCGTTCAAAGAACCTTTCAAATCATCTACATCATCATCCTCATTGTCATCGCCATCATCGTCATAAAGACAATCACGCAGGTGTCGTGGATTCGACCCTCAGATGGACCACTTGCTAGGAAACATTTCGGACTGAGATATGCGTTTCACCATAATGTTGCCGGGATTGTTCCTGTGACAGATTGCTGCAAAGTCCTCACTAGTGGGTTGGATTTATGTACAGGCTAGTGACTTATGTCATGACTTTTTTGGGGGGGGGGGGAGGGGGCTTCTCTACCACATGGCATCAGAGACATCAGTACATGTGGAACTCATTCTCAGACTGGAGACAGTATTTTGAGAACGTGAATCTAACTGAGAAACACAATCACCTGTCTGTCTGTCTGTCTGTCTGTCTGTTTGTCTGTCTGTCTGACTGTCTCTCTTTGTGTCTCTGTCTTTACCTCTGTCTCTGTTTGTCTGTCTGTCTGTCTGTCTTTCTGTTTCTCTCTCTCTCTCTCTCTCTCTCTCTCTCTCTCTCTCTCTCTCATTCTCTCTTTATCTCTCTCTTCTTTGGTTATGTCAGAGACGTAAACACACGCAGAGAGGGAGGGAGGGAAAGAGAAAAAGAGTTCAATAACGAAAAATCACAGTTCTTCAAGGGAGCGAAGGCAAACAGAATGAAAGAGGATGGTACAGGAAAAGGGTGGATATTGGATAGGAAGAAAAATGTCTTCCACAACTTTTATTCTGGAGGTTAGCAAACATAACAGTCCTGTCTGGCTCTTGTTGAAATGAACGGTGCTTCCCAATCCAGTGGGCGTTTAGCACAGCCGTTAATGAAGTGACATAAAGTATCAGCATGTTGACTTGAACAAACTTGGCAAGGCTCCCAGAGAGACAGAGAGGCATGTAATTGGATAGAGTTGCAAGAAAAACTTTCGAGACAAACGAACAAATAGAACACAGAATAAAGGACAATACATGGAAAGATATTTGAAAAGAGTTGATTGTATAAAGCCTAACCACCTGCACACTTTAACTTTCTCACTCTCTTTCTCTCTTTCTCTCTCTCTCTCTATATATATATATATACAGGGTGTTTTAAAATGAATACGCCAAAATCATCACGTGATGTGTCAAAAACGAAAAAAATTACAAACCTCTAGCATGAACACATGTGTTGTATATACATTCAAGTTTCATTTCATGTTTTATAAGTGCTCAATGTGGCCACCACCGGCAGCGCGGACAACATCAAGCCGATATGAGAATTCCTCCCAAACGCGCCTCAGCATGTCACGGTCCACCGTGTTGATTGCAGCTGTTATTCGATCTTTCAAGTCATCGATACTTGCTGGAAGTGGTGGAACATAAACTTGGTCTTTAACATACCCCCACAAGAAAAAGTCACACACAGTGAGGTCCGGGGATCTGGCAGGCCAAGCACAGAGAGCAAGGTCTTTAGCACCTCTCCTCCCAATCCATCGCTGAGGCACGTTTTCATTCAGATAAGCTCTAACCCCAAGATGCCAATGGGGTGGTGCTCCATCTTGCTGAAAAATGAAGTCATTCGAATCTGCTTGCAGTAAAGTGAATAGCCAGTTTTGGAGCATTTCGAGATAGGTTTGTCCTGTAACGGTGTTTCCTTCAAAGAAAAAGGGACCATAGACCTTGTCTTGAGACACAGCACAGAAGACGTTCACTTTAGGGGAATCTCTTTCATGCTCAACAGTTTCATGTGGGTGATCTGTTCCCCAAATGCGCACATTGTGACGATTGACTGTGCCGCTCAAATGGAAAGTCGCTTCGTCACTAAAACCTAAACGTGAAAAGAGAGTTTCATCACCTTCCTCCATCTCCAGCATTGACTCACAGAATGTCCTCCGCATCACCTTGTCATCATTAGTAAGTGCTTGGACGAGGCTTAGTTTGTATGGTTTCATGTGTAATCGTCTCTTTAACACACGCCAGACAGTGGTATGAGGGATGGCAAGCTGAAGACTTGCTCGACGTACGGACTTACGTGGGCTGCTCTCAAATGCATCATGAATCCTCTCCACTTGCTCCTCTGTAACACGTGGTCTTCCAGGACTCTTTCCTTTGCACAGACACCCACTCTCTTTAAACTGTCTAACCCACCGTCGAATGCTCTCACGATGGGGCGGATCAATGCCGAATTCTGTTCTGAAAGCACGTTGCACCGTGACAATGGCGTTTGTTTTCGCGAACTCAAGCACGCAAAACGCCTTCTGCTGAGGAGTCGCCATTTTGATTGATCTTCCCACAATTCAGCTGCACCGGAAGTTATACTAACGACAGCGGTGAAACTGACACCCAATCAAACTTTGATAACTACTCTATCAAATAACCACTGATTCAGTCCACTACAATGCTATAGACCTGAAAAAACTGCGTAATGATTTTGGCGTATTCTTTTTGAAACACCCTGTATATCTATCTTTCTCTCTCTTTCTCTGTGTCTCTGTCACTCTCTGTCTCTCCGTCTATCTCTCTCTCTCTCTTTCTCTTTGTCCCTGTCTCTGTCTTTGTCTCCATCTTTGTCTCTCTCTGTCTCTCTGTGTCTCTTTCTCTCTGTCTCTCTCTGTCTCTCTCGTCTCTGTCTCTGTCTCTGCCTCTCTCTGTCTCTCTTTTGTTCTCTCTCTCCCTTGCTCTCTTCTCTCTCTCTCTCTCACTCTTTTTCTTTCGTTCTCTCTCTTTCTTCTTTCTCTCGCTTTGTCTCTTCTCTCTCTCTCTCTCTCTCTCTCTCTATCTCTCTCTCTCTCTCTCTCTCTCTCTCTCTCTCTCTCTCTCTCTCTCTCTCTTCTTTGGTTATTTCAGAAACGTAAACACACGCAGAGAGGAAGGGAGGGAGGGAGGGAAAGAGAAAAAGAGTTCAACAACGAAAAATCACAGTTCTTCAAGGGAGCGAAGGCAAATAGAATGAAAGAGGATGGTACAGGAAAAGTGTGGATAGGGGATAGGAAGAAAAATGTCTTCCACAACTTTTATTCTGGAGGTTAGCAAACATAACAGTCCTGTCTGGCTCTTGTTGAAATGAACGGTGCTTCCCAATCCAGTGGGCGTTTAGCACAGCCGTTAATGAAGTGACATAAAGTATCAGCATGTTGACTTGGACAAACTTGGCAAGCACTCAGTGAGACAGAGAGGCATGTAATTGAATAGAGTTGCAAGAAAAAATTTCGAGACAAACGAACAAATAGAACACAGAAAAAAGGACAATACATGGAAAGATATTTGAAAAGAGTTGATTGTATAAAGCCTAACCACCTGCAAACATTAACTCTCTCTCTCTCTCTCTCTCTCTCTCTCTCTCTCTCTCTCTCTCTCTTCCCTCTCTCTCTATCTCTCTCTCCCTTTCTCTGTGTCTCTGTCTCTGTCTCTCACTGTCTCTCTGTCTCTCTTGTCTCTTTGTTTCTCTCTGTCTCTCTCTCTGTCTCTCTCTGATTCTTTTTCTGTCTCGCCTCTCTCTGTCTCTCTTTTGTTCTATCTCTCCTTTCCTCTTCTATCTCTCTCTCTCAGTTTCTTTCTTTCTTTCTCTTTCTTTCTTTCTTTCTCTCGCTTTGTCTATTCTCTCTCTCCATCTCTCTCTCTGTCTCTCTCTCTCTCTCTTCTTTGGTTATTTCAGAAACATAAACACACACACAGAGGAAAGAAGGGAGGAGAGAGAAAGAGAGTCAAATAGCGATAAATTCACGGTTCTTCAAAGGAGCAAAAGCAAACAGAATGAAAGAGGATTATACAGGAAAAGGGTGGATATTGGATAGAAAGAAAAATGTCTTCCACAACTTTTATTCTGGAGGTTAGCAAACATAACAGTCCTGTCTGGCTCTTGTTGAAATGAACGGTGCTTCCCAATCCAGTGGGCGTTTAGACAGCCGTTAATGAAGTGACATAAAGTATCAGCATGTTGACTTGGACAAACTTGGCAAGGCACTCAGTGAGACAGAGAGGCAAGTAATTGGATAGAGTTGCAAGAAAAACTTTCGAGACAAACGAACAAATAGAACACAGAAAAAAGGACAATACATACATGGAAAGATATTTGAAAAAAAGTTGATTGTATAAAGCCTAACCACCTGCACACTTTAACTTTCACTCTTTCTCTCTCTCTTTCTCTCTCTCTCTCTGTCTCTCTCTCTCTCTCTCTCTCTCTATCTATCTATCTATCTATCTCTTTTTCTGTGTCTCTGTCACTCTCTGTCTCTATGTCTATCTCTCTCTCTCTTTCTCTTTGTTTCTGTCTTTGTCTTTGTCTCCATCTTGTCTCTCTCTGTCTCTCTGTGTCTCTTTCTCTCTATCTCTCTCTGTCTCTCTCTGTCTCTGTCTCTGTCTCTGCCTCTCTCTGTCTCTCTTTTGTTCTCTCTCTCCCTTGCTCTCTTCTCTCTCTCTCTCTCTCCACTCTCTTTCTTTCGTTCTCTCTCTTTCTTTCTTTCTTTCTCTCACTTTGTCTGTTCTCTCTCTCTCTCTCTCCTCTCTCTCTTCCTCTCTCCTCTCTCTCTCCCCTCTCTTCTTCGGTTATTTCAGAAACGTAAACACACGCAAGAGAGGAAGGGAGGGAGGGAAAGAGAAAAAGAGTTCAACAACGAAAAATCACAGTTCTTCAAGGGAACAAAGGCAAACAGAATGAAAGAGGATGGTACAGGAAAAGTGTGGATAGGGGATAGGAAGAAAAATGTCTTCCACAACTTTTATTCTGGAGGTTAGCAAACATAACAGTCCTGTCTGGCTCTTGTTGAAATGAACGGTGCTTCCCAATCCAGTGGGCGTTTAGCACAGCCGTTAATGAAGTGACATAAAGTATCAGCATGTTGACTTGAACAAACTTGGCAATGCTCCCAGAGAGACAGAGAGGCAAGTAATTGGATAGAGTTGCAAGAAAAAATTTCGAGACAAACGAACAAATAGAACACAGAAAAAAGGACAATACATGGAAAGATATTTGAAAAAAATTGATTGTATAAAGCCTAACCACCTGCACACTTTAACTTTCACTCTCTTTCTCTCTTTCTCTCTCTCTCTGTCTCTCTCTCTCTATCTATCTATCTATCTATCTATCTATCTATCTATCTCTTTTTCTGTGTCTCTGTCACTCTCTGCCTCTCTGTCTATCTCTCTCTCTCTCTCTTTCTCTTTGTTTCTGTTTTTGTCTTTGTCTCCATCTTTGTCTCTCTCTGTCTCTCTGTGTCTCTTTCTCTCTGTCTCTCTCTGTCTCTCTCTGTCTCTGTCTCTGTCTATGTCTCTGCCTCTCTCTGTTTCTCTTTTGTTCTCTCTCTCCCTTGCTTTCTTCTCTCTCTCTCTCACTCTCTTTCTGTCTTTTGTTCTCTCTCTTTCTTTCTTTTTTTTCTCTCACTTTGTCTCTTCTCTCTCTCTCTCTCTCTCTCTCTCTCTCTCTCTCTCTCTCTCTCTCTCTCTCTCTCTCTCTTTGGTTAATTTCAGAAACGTAAACACACGCAGAGAGGAAGGGAGGGAGGGAAAGAGAAAAAGAGTTCAACAACGAAAGATCACAGTTCTTCAAGGGAGCGAAGGCAAACAGAATGAAAGAGGATGGTACAGGAAAAGGGTGGATAGGGGATAGGAAGAAAAATGTCTTCCACAACTTTTATTCTGGAGGTTAGCAAACATAACAGTCCTGCCTGGCCCTTGTTGAAATGAACGGTGCTTCCCAATCCAGTGGGCGTTTAGCACAGCCGTTAATGAAGTAACATAAAGTATCAGCATGTTGACTTGGACAAACTTGGCAAGGCACTCAGTGAGACAGAGAGCAATAATTGGATAGAGTTGCAAAAAAACTTTCGAGACAAACGAACAAATAGAAACTCAGAAGAAAGGACAATACAGAGAAAATATTTGAAAAGAGTTGATAGTATAAAGCGCAACCATCTGCACACTTTAACGTTACTTTCTTTATTTCTCTCTCTCTCTCTCTCTCTCTCTCTCTCTCTCTCTCTCTCCTCTCTCTCTTCTCTCTCTCTCCCCTCTCTCTTCTCTCTCTCTCTCTCTGACTCTCTCCTCTCTCTCTCTCTTTCTTCTCTCTCTTTCTCTGTGTCTCTGTCTCTTCTCTGTCTCTCTGTCTATCTCTCTCTGCTCTTTCTCTTTGTCTCTCTGTCTCTTCTCTGTCTTTGTCTCCGTCTTTGTCTCTCCTGTCTCTCTGTTCTCTTTCTCTCTGTCTCTCTCTGTCTCTCTCTGTCTCTGTCTCTGCCTCTCTCTGTCTCTCTTTTGTCTCTCCTTTGCTCTCTCTCCTCTCTCTCTCTCTCTCCTCACTCTTTCTTTCTTTTTTCTCTCTCTTTCTTTCTTTTTTTCTCTCACTTTGTCTCTTCTCTCCACCTCTCTCTCTCTCTCTCTCTTTCATCTCTCTCTCTCTTCTTTGTTTTTTTCAGAAACGTAAACACACACACAGAGGAATGGAGGGAGGGAAAGAGAAAAAGAGTCAATAACGAAAAATCACAGTTCTTCAAGGGAACAAAGGCAAACAGAGTGAAAGAGGATGTACAGGAAAAGGGTGGATACGGGATAGGAAGAAAAATGTCTTCCACAACTTTTATTCTGGAGGTTAGCAAACATAACAGTCCTGTCTGGCCCTTGTTGAAATGAACGGTGCTTCCCAATCCAGTGGGCGTTTAGCACAGCCGTTAATGAAGTGACATAAAGTATCAGCATGTTGACTTGGACAAACTTGGCAAGGCATCCAGAGAGACAGAGAGGCAAGTAATTGGATAGAGTTGCAAGAAAAATTTCGAGACAAACGAGCAAATAGAATCAGAAGAGAGGACAATACAGAGAAAAATATTTGAAAAGAGTTGAGCGAAAAAAGCCTAGCCACCGCTTACCGTAACTTTTTCTCTGTGCCTCTCTGTCTCTCTGTCTCTTTCTCTCTGTCTTTAATCTCTTCTCTCTCTCTCTCTCTCTCTCTCTCTCTCTCTCTCTCTCTCTCTCTTCTCTCTCACACACACACACACACACACACACACACACGACAAACTCTCTATCTCTTTCTCTGTGTCTTTGTCTCTGTCTTTGTCCCTGTCTGTGTCTCTCTGTCTGTCTCTCTCTTTCTCTCTCTCTCTCTCTCTTTTCTCTCTCTCTCTCTGTCTCTCGATGTCTCTGTCTCTGTCCATCTGCTCACTGTCTGTCTGTCTGTCTCTCTCTCTCTCTGTTTCTCTTTCTTTATTTCTCTCTTCTCTTTCTCTCTCTCTCTCTCTCTCTCTCTCTCTCTCTCTCTCTCTCTCTCTCTCTCTTCTTCTTTGGTTATTTCAGAGACGTAAAAACACAACAAATAAAACACAGAAGAAAGGACAATACACGGAAAGATATTTGAAAAGAGTTAATTGTATAAAGACTAACCACCTGCACACCTTAACTCTCTGTCTCTCATTCTCTCTCTGTGTCTCTCTCTGTCTTTGTCTCTGTCTCTGTCTTTGTCTCTTGTCCTCTCTCGTCTCTCTCTCTCTCTGTCTTTCTCTCTCTCTCTTGTCTCTCTCTCTGTCTCTCTCTCTGTTCTCTCTCTCTCTGTCTCTCTCTCTCTCTCCTCTCTCTCTCTCTTTCCCTCTTTCTCTCTATACCTGTCTGTGTGTTTTCTTTCTATGTCTGTCTGTCTGTCTCTTTGTCTCTGACTCTGTCTCTGTCTCTGTATTTGTCTCTGGTCTCTGTCTCTGTCTCTGTCCTCTGTCTCTTTCACTTCGCTCTCTCTCTCTCTCTCTCTCTCTCTCCTTCTCTCTCTCTCGCTATCGCTCTCTCGCTCTCTCTTCTCTCTCCTTCATTTACAAACACACACTGGCAAACTCAAACAAAATACACACACAAATACACACATACACGCACGCACACACACACACCACACACACACACAACACACACACACACACACACACACACACACACACACACACACACACACACACACACACACACATCCAAATATACGCACATTCTCAAATGCTAAAAACAACCATAATAGAATTACCAAATATAACAACAAATTAATGACAATATTGGTCAGCTGTTTAGATTAGACCTCGGGTAGTAGAACAGCAAATATAATCACAATCCTCGAAAATCAAATCGGTTCTTGAACCAAAAAAACTCCAAACGTTTTCCCCAACTTCTAATGCAGTAAGTTATCAAATTGATCGGCCCTAAATGCCAGGGTAGACCATGCCTCTGGATCCTGATTGAATTATAAGCTTGACAAACCAAACCAGTAGGTAGGGCGAGATGGTAAAGTGAATTCTCTTTAACTATTGAATTTTCAAGCAAATCAGTGAGTGGTGAGGTAATGTCTGTTCTATTCTCTCCTATTTCAGTTGTTTACTGCGGAAAGGAGCAGATCATCCAGCCACATAGTATTTGTTTTGCAAACGGGAAAAGTTATTCTACTTTTAAACCAGGTCACAAGAAGATGAATACTTCAACTGGGCTTCTTCTTATTCTCCTCCTCCTCCTCCTTCGCTTTGTCTTCTTCTTTTTTCTTTCTTTCTTCTTCTCTCTTCATCTTCTTCTCTTCTTCTTCTTCTTCTTCTTCTTCTCTCTTCTTCTCTTCTCTTCTTCTTCTTCTTCTTCTTTTCTTCTTCTTCTTCTTCTTCTTTTTCTTCTTCTTCTTCTTCTTCTTCTTTTTTCTTCTTCTTCTTTTCTTCTTCTTCTTTCTTCTTCTTCTTTTTCTTCTTCTTCTTTTCTTCTTCTTCTTCTTCTTCTTTTTTTTTTTCTTCTTCTTCTTCTCTTCTTCTTCTTCTTCTTCTTCTTCTTCTTCTTCTCTTCTTCTTCTTCTTCTTCTTCTTCTTCTTTCTTATTATTATTTATTTTTATTATTATTATTTTATCATTATTATTATTATTATTATTATTATTATTATTATTATTATTATTATTATTATATTATTATTTTATATTATTATTATTTCCTCTTCATCATCATCCGTCTTCTTCTTCTTCTTCTTCTTCTTCTTCTTCCTTCTTCTTCTTCTTCTTCTTCTTCTTCTTCTTCTCTTCTTCTTCCTTCTTCATCATCATCATCATCACCGTCATCTTCTTCTTCTTCATCATCATCACGTTTCTTCTTCTTCTTCTTCTTCTTCTTCTTCTTCTTCTTCTTCTTCTTCTTCTTCTTCTTCTTCTTCTTCTTCTTCTTCTTCTCTTCTTCTTCTTCTTCTTCTTCTTCTTCTTCTTCTTCTTCTTCTTCTCTCCTCCTCTCCTCTCCTCCTCCTCTTTCTTTTCTTCTCCTCCTCCTCCTCTTCTTCTTCTTCTTCTTCTTTTTCTTCTTCTTCTTCTTTCTCTTCTTCTTCTTTTTCTTCTTCTTCTTCTTCTTCTTCTTTTCTCTCTCTCTCTATCTT
>CM060307.1:65859265-65864265 GCA_030674185.1 Monoplex corrugatus
TAACGTGATTGAAATTTGTTTTAAAAAATCATTGATCCTGAAAGCTTTTAAGAAAATTAGTGATTGCTCCAGCCACAACCCGTCTTTTACCTGACCGCCCCCCTACCCCCTGGCTCACTCATGGGATTGCCTGTGCAAAACGTGCCCGCCGCAGAGCAGAGCGCCATTGGCGCAAATCCAAACTCACTGTACACAGGCAACTTTTCCAAGCCTCTAAAACAAAAGTATCCACCCTCATTGCATCAGCAAAAACAAGCTATTTCCAAACCAAAATCCTGAATGCCTCTTCTTCAAAAGAACTCTTTACAACCATGAATCATCTCCTTGGCACACGAAAAGATTTACCTCTCCCAACAAAACATACAAATGAAGAACTCCCATCTGTATTCTCCAAGTATTTCACCACCAAAATACAAACTCTTCGTAACAGGCTTGACAGGACACCCTGTCAACCATGCCCACCTGACCCTTCCTTCTCTGGCACACCTCTTACTACTTTTACCCAGTCTCACAAGAAGAAATTTTCAACACAATCAGATCCATGTCGTTCAAAACCTGCGAATTGGATCCTCTTCCAGGTTCTCTCTACTCCGACTGTCTCCCTACTCTCCTCCCATTCATCACTGACATCATCAACACTTCTCTTCAAACTGGAACTGTCCCAGATTCTTTCAAGTCTGCTATTGTTCACCCTCTCCTCAAGAAACACAATTTAGACCCAAATGAACTGAAAAATTACCGGCCTATCTCTAATCTCTCTTTCTTGTCAAAACTCCTTGAAAAAGTCGTCCTCAACCAGCTGAACTCTCACCTGTCTGCCAACAATCTCCTCAATCCTTTCCAGTCAGCCTACCGCCAGTGCCATAGCACTGAAATTGCCCTACTACACATTCTCAACAATCTCCTCCTTGCAACTGATACTGGCAAAGTCTCTCTCCTCACACTCCTTGATCTGTCTGCAGCCTTCGATACCATTGACCATGGTATTCTCCTTTCTAGACTTCATCATACTTTTGGCATCTCTGACATTGCTCTCTCCTTTTTCACTTCGTATTTATCAAACAGAAAACAAACTGTTCTCATCAATGGCACTTACTCTCAACCTGCATACCTGACCTGTGGTGTTCCACAAGGATCTGTCCTTGGCCCTGTTCTTTTCACTCTTTACACCTCCCCCCTGTCCACCATCATCAACTCCCACTCTATAAAACACCACTTCTATGCTGATGACACCCAACTTCAAGACAGTGACTCACCTGATAATATACAGCGCCTGTTGACTCGCACCACTGAGTGTTACTCGGACATTAAGAACTGGATGACGTTCAACAAACTTCAGCTTAATGACGACAAGACAGAAGCTATCCTCATTGGCACCCGTCAGAAACTTTCTCAGCTGCCTCCTCTTTCTCTCCCATTATGTAACACATCAGTCCCAATTTCTGATTCAGCTAAAAACCTTGGTGTCTGCATTGACTCTACCCTCTCCATGAACAACTTTGTTTCTCAAACTGCCAGATCTTGCTACTATCATCTCCATCGTATAAGCTGATCAGGAAGTATCTCTCTGTGGAAACAACTGCAAAACTCGTTCTCTCCTTCATAATGTCTCGCATTGACTATTGCAATTCACTCCTGTCTGGTCTTCCTGCCTCCACCATTCACATCCTACAGCGCATTCAAAACAATGCTGTACGCCTTGTACTCAAAAAGAAAAAAGCTGACCACATATCTCCTCTCCTGGCACAACTTCACTGGCTCCCTGTATCAAAGCGCATACAGTACAAACTAGACACCATATGCTACAAAAGCCTCAATAACGCAGCCCCCGATTACCTGTCAAGCCTACTTGAGATCTATGTTCCCTCACGTACTCTCCGCTCTGCCTCCGATCCTCTGACTTTTCGCTTTCCACGCACTAAGCTCAATACCTATGGTCCACGAGCCTTCTCTGTTTCTGGTCCACTCTCCTGGAACAAACTTCCTCTCTCAGTCCGTCAACAACCTACTTTTGTCTCCTTCAAGTCCGCTCTCAAAACTCACCTTTTCTCCTCCGCATAAAATCCTAACCTCACTCAACCCCCCCCCCCCCCCCTCTGCAGCCTGTCTCCGCTCGGAGGGGAATCACATGGTTATAATATATAATTGTATATGCTATGCTCTCTATAATTTTCCATTGCTTTTATTCTTGCTTTTATTGCTTTTATTCTTTCTCCCCATTTATAGCCATGCGTGTGTGTGGTGTGTGTGTGTGTGTGTGTGTGTGTGTGTGTGTGTGTGTGTGTGTGTGTGCGTGCGTGTGCGTGCGTGCGTGCGTGCGTGCGTGCGTGCGTGCGTGCGTGCGTGCGTGTGTGTCTGCTTCAGCGCTTAGATTTGATTTTATCAAGATTTTGCGCTATATGAATATTGTAATTATTATTAATTATTAATTATTACTCTGTACTTTGTCAAACTATTTGTCGCGGTAAAGGACAAATTAATAAAATAATGCATGAGAGGCAGCTTCTACAATCCTCGACAAAAGACACTCTGAGGAAATGGTTCCAAACTGTTCCTGGAGTGCAGTAAGTGTTCTGCTCTTCCCAGTATGGTCATCAAACAGATCAGGACAGACTTCTCAGACACACTTACTGGAAGAAGAATCTGTACCTATTTCCGATTAGCAGATAACTTACATGACACGGCAAGTCAATTAATAAAATCTACCAAATAAGTAACATCTTCTAAACCTCTTCAACACTGAACACGTTAATTAGCAAAGAGAAAAACTTATTAACAACTCATGATGAACAGGAACAAAGCTAATGCACAGCATGTGCCTTTGAATGAAACGAGCGTACAGTAACGAACTTCGAGTATTTGAAAACAATCATTCGGGGTTAAAGGTTCAAAACTATAGGTCTTTAAAATTATGGAAGCACAAAGAACTGAAGTGTTCTGTCAATATTTTTAAACCATGCAATTGCTGAGGAACTGTTGCTGATACTGTTGAGCATATTAGACTTTTAAGCCTATGCTTTAAAACTGCAGTGTCAATATCTTTGTGACTAGTATTTAAAATGGACATTTGAAGCAAAATACTTCCACAAACAGCTGAAACCTTCTTAATGAAGATGCATACATACACAAACAAATATGAAAGGTCCTGATGAAATATTGCTCCGGTGTTTTTCAATGGAGATTGGAAGCTCAAAAGATTAAGAAAAAGGCGAGAAAGAGTTTTAATCAAAAAAGGAAGAGGGGGGGGGGGGGAGGTAGAGAAAAATTATAGAAAGAGCAAAGAGCGATGGAAACAATAAAAAGATCCCGTGAGCAAATTTTGTAATGTGACATTACGCTTATTTTTGTAAAGTCAGTCTATACTTTTGACAGAGCCGTAAACTCAGGATCTGCTGTCTTAAGTCCAGTCCCAGCTGTCATATTACATATTGGCCTTTTTGCTGCCCATCTTAATGTTTCCATCATTCTGATGGTGTCAACTTAGTGTTTCGAAGGTCTTCCTCCCCTCCCCCTTTCCGCTCTTCATTTCAAGACCTTGCCAAAGCATAGGGTTTTGCACAGGCTCAGGAATTCCGCAGATCAATGCTGGCAGATTTGTGTACAGCTCATATGGAATTACCCGAGTGCGATGAATCATTCTTGAACAAACTCCAAACTCCAAACTCCTGTCAAACACTGATACAAGTTAACCCTTTGCCTCCTGCACCCTATCCAGCAACTGCAAAAAATATAACCCTTTGATTCCCTCACCCTATGCACCAGCTTCCTGCAGGAAGCCGGTGGATAGGGCGGGGGAATCAAAGGGTTATGTTTTTGCTTTGCTAGCATGGTAGCAGGGTGCGGGAGTCAAAGGGTTAAGCAAATGAAGCGACCTGTGCCAGAGAAGGAATCCATGAATTTCTGTGTCTGGAACATAGATTGGCAAGATGACGAATTCGGTTTTATTTACTTTCCCACTTCACACGTCGGTGCCCACTCATCTGTTTGCCCTTACCAAATCTCCACCCATCTATGCCCCCCCCCCCACCCACTCAGCCCCTCTGTCCACCATTACCACCACCACCACCACCACTTCCACACATACACATGCACATAGACAAAGAAGAAAAAGGGAAACAATGAAGATCGACGGAACTCTTCATCTGTCTGTCCATCTTTTTTTCCTTCCTCCCAATAGATGTAAGATTGTGCATGCGAAGCGCGTGCGTGTGTGCGTCCTTGTATGTATGTGTGTGTGTGTGTGTGTGTGTGTGTGTGTGTGTGTGTGTGTGTGTGTGTGTGTGTGTGTGGTGTTGTGTGTGTGTGTTGTGTGTGTGTGTGGTCGTTCTGTGTTCGTGTGTGTGTGGGTGTGTGTGTTGTGTGTGGTGTTGTCTGTCTGTCTGTCGTTCTTCTTCTTCTTCTTCTTCTTCTTCTTCTTCTGTCTTCTTCTTCTTCTTTCTCTTCTTCTTCTCCTTCTTCTTCTTCTTCTTCTCTTCTTCCTCTCTTCTTCTTCTTCTTTCTTCTTTCTTTTCTTCTTTTTTTCTTCTTCTCTTCTTTTCTTCCTTCTTCTTCTTCTCTTCTTTCTTTCTTCTTCTTCTTCTCTTTTCTTCTTCTTCTTCTTCTTCTTTCTTCATTCTTCTTCTTCTTCTTCTTCTTCTTCTTCTTCTTCTTCTTCTTCTTCTTCTCTTCTTCTTCTTCTTCATTCTTCTTCGATTCTTCTTTTCTTCTTTTTTCTTCTTCTGTCTTCTCTTCTTCTTCTTCTTCTCTTCTTCTTCTCTTCTTTCTTCTTTCTTTCTTCTTTTCTTCTTCTCTCTTCTTCTTCTTCTTCTTCTTCTTCTTCTTCTTCGCATTCTTCTTCGCATTCTTTTCTTCTTCTTCTTCTTCTTCTTCTTCGAATTTTCTTCTTTCGCATTCTTCTTCGATTCTTCTTCTTCTTCGCATTCTTCTTCGCATTCTCTTCTTCTTCTTTGCATTCTTCTTCTTCTTCGCATTCTTCTTCGCATTTCTTCTTCTTGCATTCT
>CM060307.1:65874265-65934304 GCA_030674185.1 Monoplex corrugatus
TTAAATAAGCGTCTCTCGTTCTATTCTTATACGTTTGTGGCTCCTATTTTGCTTCAACGTTGGCAGCCACTTCGATTCACATTGATTAAGATCTGTCAAAGCTAACACGTCTACCAAGCCCCTACATAGAATATTGGAGGATGATCATCAACATCAAGGTGTAAGCCCATAGAACGGAGAGCTGTGGTTTGCTCATCCTGATCAACATCAATCGTTATCATCGACCCTTCCCTAACTTTTCTGGCGACAATATTAACGTCGTGTGTCTAACACCTGAACTTCTGCGTCATATCCGTCATAATTATTTACTAACAGGCTTGTGCGTGTGTGAACACGTAAAGAAGTATGGATGGATCGAGGCAAGCATACACATGTGCACGCATGCACACATGTATACATATGTACATATTATACATATATGAATACCTGGATAAGGTGGGGGTGATGATGATGATGACGATGATGTTGTCCTTGTCGTTGTCAGTGACGGTGCCATTGTTGTTGACATTGTTGTTGTAATTGTTTGTTGTTGTTGTTGTTTTTGTTGTTGATGGTGCTGCTGATATCAATACTGTTATTCTTGAATTCTTGTTATGCTATTCCTCTTCTTCTTTCTTCTTCCTTCTCTCTTCTTCTTCTTCTTCTTCTTCTTCTTCTTCTTCTCTTCTTCTTTCTTCTTCTTCTTCTTCTTCTTCTTTTCTTCTTCTTCTTCTTCTTCTTCTTCTTCTCTTCTCTTCTTCTTCTTTCTTCTTCTTTCTTCTTCTTCTCTTCTTCTTCTTTTTCTTCTTTTTTCTTCTTTTCTTCTTCTTCTTCTTCTTTTGTGTAATTTGGAGTTCACAAATATTTGTATGGGATAGCTTAGTTTTTAACGACTTTGTGTGAAAAAAGGTAAAAGGATAGTCTAATGTTGATATAGCTGGATCGTTGCTGTTTGCGTGCGTGTGTACGTATGTGCGAGTGGGTGTGTTTACAGAAGTGTGTAGTTGCGTGTGCGTGTTGTACGAGTGCGTGTGTGTGTGTGTGTGTGTGTGTGTGTGGCTGTGGACGTGTATGCGTGAATAACGACTGATTGAACGGCTAAACTAGGTAGCAGTCCTCAAGTTTCCGCTGAATCAAAACTTCTTTCTTTTTTTTTTCTTTTTTTTTTTATGTGGTAGAGAGATTAAAAAAAATAGTTGATTAGGTAGGCAAGACGGGCACACAGAGAGAGAGAGAGATAGAGAGAGAGAGAGAGAGAGAGTGAGAGAGAGAGAGAGAGAGAGAGAGAGGGAGAGAGGGAGAGAGACTCACAGAAAATACAACATAGGTAGACACAGGGGTCGATAGGCAGATAGATAAACTAAAAGACTAACAGACAATGAAGATACTTTGTTTGACTTCAGTTTACGAGATGAAACAATAACAATTTTCCGCTCAGGTCCTGCGGTGCTCTCTCTCTCTCTCTCTCTCTCTCTCTCTCTCTCTCTCTCTCTCTCTCTCTCTCTCTCTCTCTCTCTCTCTCTCTCTCTCTCTCTGTCACATGTCACATATCAATTACTTCCCTTTTTCAATCTTTACTGTGTTAATTTGTGCACAATAATGAATTGTTTTGATACAGCTGAAAAGAGGAGTCAGACAGGGTTGTATTTTGTCACCAGGTCTGTTTTCACTTTACAGAAAAAAACATCATGAGAAACCTGGAAGAAGACCCTGGATTAAAGATTGGAGGGAAAATGATAAACAACATTCGATACGCAGATGGCACCGTGCTAATAGCAGAAAGTGAAAGAGACCTACAAAACCTTGTGAATATTCTAGAAATAGAAAGCAAAGGTTGGAACTAAACAGCAGGAAGACTGAAGTCATGGTGATCAGTAAAAAAACATGAAATCCCCTCATGCAAAATAACAGCAAATGGCACAACCTTTATATAGGTTGATAAATTCAAATACCTGGAACGATCATTTCATCAGACGGCAGATGCACATCAGAAATAGCCGGCAGAATCGGCCAAGCCAAAACAGCATTCAAGAAGATGACAAGCATTCTTACCAACAAATGCCTGTCAATTAACATCAGGAAGAGAGTTCTTGAATGTTATATAGAACCAATACTGTTGTACGGATGCGAGGCGTGGACAGTCAACAAACAAAGCCAGAACAAGATTGAGGCAGCCGAGATGTGGTTTCTAAGAAGAATGTTGAGAGTTCCGTGGACAGCAAAGAAAACAAACAAGACAGTCTTGATGGAGGCAGACACAAGTAGATCACTCATAAGGAAGATTAGGAAAAGACAGGCAACATTTATAGGCTATTTTGTGAGGAAGGTGGATTTGGAGCACCTGGTCACAACGGGAAAGCTGGAGGGAAAGAGAGCACCGGGTAGACCCAGGGAGAAAATGCTGGACGGACTTGCAGAGTGGCTGGGGACGAGGAGGATGGGGGAGATGCTAGTGGCAACGAGAAATAGAGACAAAGGAAGTCCATGATCGCCAACGCCATGCGGCAGGGCACTGATGATGATGATGATGATGATGATGATGATGATGATGATGATGATGATGATGATGATGATGATGATGATGATGATGTTTTTAGGTACGTGTCATTCAGACTTTCTGTGTGTGCAAAGACCCCCGTGCACTAAAAAAATGTATGTCAAAAAAAAAAACAACGTTTGTTTGTTTCCTTTCTCTGCACAGCCTCTGTAAATACGCAGTCGATATCGTTCTGTTCCAATCAAACCTTCTCTGACCCCCATCTTAACCCTTTGACTCCCGCACCATGTCCATCAGCACCCTGCATTGTCAAGCATACCCGCAAAGCAAGTACTTAACCCTTTGACTCCCTCACCCTATCCACCAGCTTCCTGCAGGAAGCTGGTGGATAGGTTAAAGGAATCAAAGGGTTAAGTTTTAGCAGTTGGTGCATAGGGGTGCGGGAGTCAAAAGGGTTAACTCCACCATGTCATACGGTACCCCTTCTCCTTATCTCCCCCTGATTCATCGACTTACTCGCCCGCGACATCTGTCGAATGAAGCGGCGCAACTCTTCACCCCAGCTGTTGCGAGCCTATGTCCACGTCCATATATCGACTTAACAAATCTCTACACTTCTGAAGGCATTCAGAGCTGGCTAGAAGACAAGCTACGTTTATCACGTAATAAATTCATTTCCAGTGAACTACAAGTTTCGGGACAGGATACGTGATATTCTTGTCACAGTGAAATCTTCGATTGTTGGTTTACAAATAGAAGTCTTTGTGCTGTTTTGGTAGTTGGTGTTTGTTTTCGTGGAACGGACGCTAGGTCATAAATTGCCCTTTGTTTTACTTCAAAACAGGCTGTGTTGCTATAAGCCCGAGGAAGCTGTGTTGTTGTCTTACAGTTAACAATGAGGACAAAACTGATCTTAGTGTTGATCAATGTGATCGCGTTGTTATGTGTGCAAGGTGCCCAGAAGATTGGAGACCAGAAAAACAAGGTACCTCCCCGAAACGACGCGCCAAGCAACGATATCACCCACGACAACAACGTTGACCTAAGTGGTACAGAAACTGTTGCCTCAGATGTTTCCAACCCTTCCGACACCAACATCCCCACCAACGTGACCGAAACCAACTCAACGGAAACAGTTGAGGATGAAGAAAAGAAGGAGTATGTGAACATCACAGGAACCTCTGAGTCCTTGGCCGACTATGTCTATGACCTGCTCGCACATTCCAGTGACGCCGACAAGACGGATAAAGCGGTTCCTTCTGATGCCAATGCTACGCAACCGTCAGCTACCAACGCTTCCATTTCAGCCGTCCCGGCCAGCAGCGTGACTTCACAGGATTCAGGAAGTGCCCCGACAGAGGGTGCAGGGTCTTCTCCTGATAAGGAATGGACCGGAGTTCCTGTACCTGAGAAGCCCAAGCAGCAGCCGACTTCAACTAGCGATCAAAATAAGGATAAGGATGAGAGGTACTTTGTTTGCTCGTGTTTTGTTTGTGTTGCTTAGCTGTGTTAGTTGGTTGGTTGGTTGGTAGGTAGGTAGGTTGGTTGGTTGGTTGGTTGGTTGGTTGGTTGGTTGGTTGGTTAGTTGGTTGGTTGGTTGGTTGATTGGTTGATTGGTTGGTTGGTTGGTTGGTTGGTCGATTGAGCTTTGGTTTGTTTGCCTGTTTGTTTGCTTCTTTCTTTTTTCTTTCTTTCTTTTCTTTTTTTTTTAATTTTTTTCTTTCTTTTTTTTTCTTTCCACGTCTGTTTGCTTGTTTATTTGTTGATAGTTTGAATGATGATGGTGATCATGATGATGATCAGAGTTATTCTCATAGTTAGAAAACAAAGTAGTTCTATCTTTCAAACAGCCCCTAGGTGCAAACAGCCCCTAGGTGCAAACAGACCCTAGGTGCAAACAGACCCTAGGTGCAAATACATGGTTGCCTGTGTGTAAATGAAAAAGTGTGTGGGTAAGCGAATTGGGCTGTGACTTAACCAGTTATGATGTATCATGTCTCTTTCCACTTTATTTTCTTTTTCCTCCTTATCTCAGTTTCCTTCATTTTTCCCTTTAAAAACGGAAAAGTTCGATGTCAAACGAAAAGAGGTTGCCGGTTGCCACTCTATCTGTAGTGTGTGTGAACAAAATTAAATCAGAGAAAATGTCTCAGCCGTTTATGGATTGATCATTACTCAAAGATACACCTGTAAATGGGCATCACGAACACATCATCGAAGAAGAGAGATTGAGCGAAAGAGAAAAAAAAATAGAAAGACAGGTGGAGAGAAGAGAGACAGAGATCGAAAGAAAATAATGCGTATAGATGTCTACCGTGTTTCTCCATACAACATAAGATTCGGAGTAAAAAATGGATTAATACATGGATCTGGTTTTGGATGTGTATATACTTGTAATCTAGACATACGAACATTTTGTATGAATTGGAGTTTGTTCTTACGATGTGATTGCAATTACGCTGTGCTTTTCTTCTGCATGTTTATAATTATTGTTTGCTTAAAATGAATGAAAATAATTTGAAAGATTAAGAACAAATTGGAAAATGAAAGCAAAAGTATCCATCCTGCTCTACAGGAGCAGGTAAAAAGTATTTCGCATCTATCTGCATTATAGACTACAGCAGGTGGTAACTCAAATTCTCCTATCTCCACGTCCACTCAAAAAAAGATGTTTTGTATTTTCCGTGTATCATAGACTTCAGTCGGAATTAACTGATCCCGTAACCACGCCTCCACCCGAAACAAGTTTCAATTGCCACAATGATACAAATCAAATGTAACAAAGAAGGTAGGAACACCGTTCTGGTCGGAAACCCTCGTGAAAAGTCAGTGCGCTCCAAAATCTGATATATTGTTCTTTGAGCAGGGGTTTTAGGTCCAATTGTCAATTATTTTCTACCAAATGTGGTTCGCATGTCTACTTTGTCAATACGAATTTGTCCGTATATAATTCAAAATTTTACGCTGGCTTCCCGGTTACTCTTACGCAAACTGAGCATGAGTATTTTTATTCTGTCATCTCATGTAATCACTACATAATGGTATGAAAGTAGATTTATTTATCTCATATATAAACTCTTAATGTTTCGCCCTGTGTAGATTATTCTTGTAATTCCGCATAATTGTGTTTAAAGTCTATGTGATTTTTACATAGATAGGCCAAAATCACATCAACTGTAAAATGTATGAAGAGACAAGACACGTTACTCTTAAAGGGGAGCGCTTGTCTGGGTTGCCAGTTAGCAATTGGGGTTATTTTAGTCGTGTTCTGCTTATGACTTTTTTTTTTCAGGAAATGATGAGATTTCAGTATCAATCATCTTTGGGTTTTTTCAGTTCTTTGTTTGTTTTTAATCTACAATACTAAACCAAGATAGGAGCTCTGACAGAGACAAACTGATGAAAGTGTTGGTTATAGTCATGTGACGGAAGAAAATGGTATCAGTGATGAAATTAGAGTCATCAGTTCTTTTTAGTTATATCACTAAACCATCTTAAATATGACATATAGATCGTCTTTGTATAGATTTGTTTTTCATTATCTAATGTCAAGAACTAACGTATTGCGTGTGTTGAATGAAAGAAACCTACTTTACATGTCATCAGATTATTGAATACCGACATTCTCTTACATAAAAGTGTAAACATGGAAACATGAGCACATAATTATTTTATCATGTTTTATGTGTTATTATCATTTTCTTCTTTCGGTTTCTTTTTCCATATGCGTTTGCTGTTGTTTGATTCTAAGTTTGTTTCTGTTTCTTTCTTTCTTTTATCCTGTCTTCTATTTTGGTTTCTTTATCAATGAAAATACAGCCTTGAGGTAAAATACAGATTGATTCTAATTGACAAATTCAATTGCTTCTAAGTTTGTTTCTGTTTCTTTCTTTCATCATGTCTTCTATTTCGGTTTCTTTATCAATGAAAATACAGCCTTGAAGGGAAATACAGATAAGATTTGAAAACACATTGCATCCTGATCCTTCATTTATTTATTTGTTGTTGTTGTTGTTTTCTTCCCCATCCCCCGCCCTCATCCTCCCTTCTTCAATTTATCGTTATTTCAACTTTGCAGAATTTGGCAGCGTCCTCCAATAAGAATATTCCTTCACCAAAGAAGGACAAAGTCAACTGCAACACCGAAGTGGACCTGCAAAACTTCTGCTCCGTGGACGAACCGGTCAAGTCTTATTTTGGAGGCGACACGACTTTCCAAGGTTTACAGTCTCCCCTCTTCAACATGGACATTGTCCATCACCTGATGAGTTGCCCCAGTGGACAGTGGTGTCTGGAGAACGGGACTGACGTCTTCAACGGCATGGAGTACAAGTTCTTCTTTGGGCCTCTGTGTGAGGAGTCCATGTGGGAGTGTATCTTTGACATCTTGATGCAGAGGGAGCATTGTTCGGATAAGGTAGGTACCAGAAATTGTGTGTCGATATGTGGGAGTATATGTTTGACATCATAATAAAGACGGAAGATTTTTTAGACGAGATAGGTACCAGAGATTGTGTGTCGATATGTGGGGGGGGGGGGGTATATTTTTGGCATCATGAAGAAGACGGTGGGTTTTCCAAACAAAGTAGATACCAGAGATTTTGTGTCGATATGTAGGTTATATTTTTTACATCATAATGAATACAGAAGATTTTTCAGACGAGGTAGGTACCAGAGGTTGTCTGTCGATATGTGGGAATATAATTTTGGTATCATGGTGAAGATGGCGGATTTTTCGGATGAGGTAAGTACCAGAGGTTGTGGTCGATGTGTAGGATTATATTTTTGACATCATGAGGAAGACAGTGGATTTTCCAGATAAGACAGATACCAGTGGTAGTGTGTCGATATGTGGGAATATGATTTTGGTATCATGATGAAGATTAAGAATTTTTCAGACGAAGTAGGTACCAGAGGTTGTGTGTCGATATGTGTAGGTATAGTTTTGACATCATGATGAAGATTGGGGATTTTTCAGACGAGGTAGGTACCAGAGGTTGTGGGTCGATATTTTGGGGGTATATTTTTTACATCATAATGAAGACGGAAGATTTTTAGACAAGGTAGGTACCAGAGGTTGTGTGTCGATATGTGGAATATATGTTGACATTATTATGAAGCTGGAGGATTTTTCGGACAAGGTAGATTGTTGTGTGTCAAAATGTGGGAGTATATTTTTTGCATCATAATGAAGACGGAAGATTTTCAGACCAGGTAGGTGCCAGAGATTGTGATGTGTGTCGATATGTGGAAGTATATTTTCGGCATCATGAAGACGGAAGATTTTTCTGACGAGGTAGGTTGTGGGTCGATGAGTGGGCGTATATTTTTAACATCATGATGAAGACGGAAGATTTTTCAGACATGGAAGTACCACAGGTTGTGTGTCGATATGTGTAGGTACAATTTTGACACCATGATGAAGATAGAGGATTTTTCAGACGAGGTAGGTACCAGAGGTTGTGTGTTAAAATAGTTTTGATTGTCTGGTGAAGTAGAAAGCTTCTCTCTTGTAGATCCAAGATTCTGTGTGTAAATGTGATTCCCCTCCACCCACCCCGACATTGTGTTAGAATTGAAAGCTTTTTCTCTTAAAGGGTCAAATGTGTGTGTGTGTGTGTGTGTGTGTGTGTGTGTGTGTGTGTGTGTGTGTGTGTGTGTGTGTGTGTGTGTGTGTGTGTGTGTGTGTCTGTCTGTGTCTGTGTCTGTGTGTCTGTGTCTGTGTGTCTGTGTGTCTGTGTCTGTGTGTCTGTGTGTCTGTGTGTATCTGTGTGTGTCTGTGTGTCTGTGTCTGTGTGTCTGTGTGTATCTGTGTGTGCCTATGTGTATGCTCTGTGTGTGTGTGTGTGTGTGTGTGTGTGTGTGTGTGTGTGTGTGTGTGTGTGTGTGTGTGTGTGTGTGTGGTGAGTGTGTGTAACGATACGTTCCACATTCTGACCAAGTCTAGAACTCACGTGTAAATCAAGAGGTTGTGTACAAAGTATCTTGGGCCTTATGATAAACAGGAAAGCTCTCTATCACTACCTATATACAGTTAACTAATCCATGAGTCTTTGGCTGAAAATGTATTTTTTCATTTGTAAACTGATCATCCGAGCGCTGTAATAGAATACAATACAATGCATGGCAATACAAAGTGTTTCCTAGGTAATAATAACAAAAAGAAGAAGAAGAAAACCAGGAATAATCATTCTTATAAACTCGTTAGCTCTCACTGCGTATTACACAAAACACAGTCTAATACATGCAGAAGGACTGATTTCATATACACGTGCACACACGCGCACACACACACACGCGCACGCATGCACTCACACACACATACACACGCACGCACGCACTCACGCACGCACGCACAACACACACACACACAACACACACACACACAAACACACACACACATGAGAATGCACTCATTCATAAGTAAGCGCACTGAAATGTTGATCTGCTAACAGCGTTTCACTGCACAAGCACATGATCATAAGTGTATACATACATGAATGATTGCTCAATGCCACATAATCAGTAGTGAGAACAGACAGTACTATTGGTGGGGAATTAGCCATGATAACAACAATGGAACACCTTGGTGAACAGGTAAATCCGCAACTGTGACTTGAGGTGCGAAAGACTGGAAAGATCCCTCTTATCAACTGACAGTGAAATCCAAATAGATGGCACAATGAAGCTGAAAGAACACTCTCCAGCTGATTTAAATTGTGTTTTGACATCATGAGATGTTTTGTTTTGAGGAAGGCAGGGTGCGTGATGCTTATATTGTGCAGAGGCGATCTGAAAGATAGGGTGCTAAATATCAAAGGTTTTATGAAAGAAGGTGTCTTTGACTCAGACTTGATATAGTGAGAGAATCACACCGTAGGGAGAGGCAAGCAAGTTCCATTTTCATCCCCGCCTGACTTATCAGTGCCCACACCTAAACCCTGACCATGCACATACAGCACAAAAACTACTGTCTGTGAGATGCGTTGTTCGAGAAGAACTGTAAGCAAGACCAGAAGCGACATAACCTGAAACAGCAAGATCCGAGAAATGGTTTGAACAATAGTAGTAGGCCTCCTTCGGTCATGACTGACCATGGACAAAGTACATCCGTTCTAATGTCTAGATGGGCTGTCTGCTTGGTCCAAGCAGCGTCGCCTGTGACTGTACAGACCAATGCGAGAGAGGCAGTCTCTGTCGCAGCAGTCGCATGTGTATGCTGATGCTGGTCTGTTGGCTGTCATCCCTTTTCTGCGAACTCGCTTTTCTGCTGCAGCAGCTGACAGTTTGTCCTCACCAATCCGCAGCTGTTTCTTGAGAGTAGTTCTCCAGCTGTTGCGGTCGTCTGCGAGGTCCTCCCAGGACTCAGTGTTGATCTCAAGCGCCTTCATGTCACGCTTGCAAACGTCTTTGTATCTCAGCTGTGGGCGGCCAATGTTTCTCTGCCCTGTGGCAAGCTCACCATAAAGGATGTCTTTTGGGATGCGACCATCTTCCATGCGGCGAACGTGGCCCAACCAGCGCAGCCGACGCTGTGTTGGTCACCTTATCTTGCCAGGAAATGCCAAGTATGCGCCGTAGGCTTCTCAGGTGAAAGGTATTGAGCCGTTTCTCCTGATGAGCATGCGTGGTCCACGCCTCGCTGCCATACAGCAAGGTCCTGAGGACACAGGCGTTGTATACAGCCATCTTTGTCTTTGTGGTCAGCTTGGGATTTGTCCACACCCTTTGTGTGAGGCGGGCTAGTGTTGTGGCTGCCTTCCCGATCCTCTTGTCGACCTCTGTGTCAAGGGAGAGGTTATCGGTGATGGTGGACCCAAGATATGTGAATTGATGGATGGCTTCAAGCTCGTAGTCATCAATGGTGATGGCTGGTGGAGATGGCGTGTCTTGGCCCAGGACGTTTGTCTTCTTAAGACTGATGGTCAGACCAAAATCTTTGCAGGCCTGGGAGAAGCGGTCCATCAGTGACTGCAAGTCCCGCTGAGTATGGGTCACAACTGCGGCATCGTCGGCAAATAGCATGTTTCTGATGAGGGCTTCACGGACCTTTGTCCTTGCTCTGAGGCGGGCGAGGTTGAAGAGCCTGCCATCTGATCTGGTCCGCAGGTGGATCCCTTCTTGCGCTGTGCTGAACGCATGCCTCAGGAGGAGAGCGAAGAAGATTCCAAAGAGGGTTGGGGCCAGGACGCAGCCTTGTTTCACACCGCTGCGTACGTCGAAGGGCTTGGAGAGGTTTCCGTTGAACTGCACCATCCCTTTCATGTTTGAGTGGAAGGACTCAATTAAGCTGTGCAGTTTGGGGGGGCAGCCGATTTTTCGGAGAGCCCTGAAAAGGCCATCTCTGCTGACTAGGTCAATGAATGCCACATACAGGGGCATCCGCTGCTCTCTGCACTTCTCCTGGATTTGGCGAAGGGAGAAGACGATGTCTACCGTGGATCTCTCTGCTCGAAAACCACACTGTGATTCCGGGTAGACGCGTTCAGCCAGTTTCTGCAGGCGGATTAGGAGGACCCGAGCATAGACTTTGCCAACAATGCTGAGGAGCGAGATACCTCTGTAGTTGTTGCAGTCGCTCCTTTCGCCCTTGTTTTTGTACAGGGTGACGATCTTGACGTCCCTCATGTCCTGTGGTACAGCTCCCTCATTCCAACACTGACAGAGAACTGCGTGCAAAGGGTGCAGAAGAGAAGTCTTGCAGTGCTTGATGAGGTCTGGGGGAATTCCGTCGTTGCCAGGTGCCTCCCCTAATGCCAGGCTATCAATGGCCTTGCTGAGTTCGTCCGCAGTTGGCTCTGCGTCAAGTTCTTCCATTACCGGCATGCACTTGATGGCATCGAGGGCTAAGCGGGACACAATGTTCTGTGTGGAGTAGAGGTCGGAGTAGTGTTCCGCCCATCTTTCCATCTGTTGGCTAGGATTGTTGATTACTTCCCCAGTGGAGAATTTGAGGGGGGCGATCTTGCTCTGTGTTGGTCCCAGTGCCTTCTTGATGCCATCGTACATTCCTCGGATGTTGCCTCTTTCAGCAGCACTCTGTATCTCTTCGCTGAGCTCTGTCCAGTACTCGTTTGCGCAGCGCCTGGCGTTAAGCTGAACCTTACTTCTGGCAGCCCTGAGGATTTGCAGGTTCTTCTCACTGGGTGACCGCTTATACTTGGTGAGTGCGGCACGCTTGGCCTCAACAGTGGGAGTCATCTCTGATGATTTGGCCTCAAACCAGTCGTGGGACTTCACAGTTTTCTTTCCAAAGGTGGCCATAGCAATGCGGTGCATGGTGTCTCGTAGCGTTTCCCATCTCTCAGTGGCAGAGTCTCTGGGCTGCAATGCATCGTATTCTCTCTGAAAGGCCTCTGCGAACTATTCTACAAGATCTGGCTGAGACATCTTGCTGACGTCAATGCGAGGGTTCCCTTGTTTCTTTGAGCAGTGGAACTTCTTTGGTTGTAGCCTGATCTTGCAACATACCAGAGAGTGGTCTGTGTCGCAGTCTGCGCTGTGATAAGAGCGAGTGTGGAGAACGTTTTTGATAGCGGCACGTCTTACTAGGATCAAATCCAGTTGGTGCCAATGTTTTGAGCGGGGATGCCTCCAGGAGACTTTGTGCTGACGCTTCGTCTTGAAGAATGAGTTGGCGATGCACAGTTCATGGCAGGCGCAAAACTCAAGCAGTCGCTGTCCATTCTCATTCATTTTCCCCACTCCAAAGGAACCGAGGCAGAAGGGCCATGAGTCATTGTCTGCACCCACTCTGGCGTTGAAGTCGCCCAGGAGAACAAGTTGTTCTGTCCTGGGGATCTTCCTTATGGTTGATGCAAGATTTTTGTAGAACTCATCCTTGGTGTCTGGAGAGGCGGACAGAGTTGGGGCATAAACGCTGATGAGAGTGACATAGCCTTCGGTGGTGTTGAGGCGGAGAGTCAAGAGTCGTTCTGAACCGCCGCTGCCTGGTTCAATCATGTTCAGCAGGCTGTTCCTTACTGCAAAGCCTACTCCGTGCTCTCTTGGGGCATCAGAACTCTTTCCTTGCCAGAAGAAGGTGTAGTCCCTTTCCTTTAGTGTTCCTGAGTCAGCCAGCCGTGTTTCCTGCAGAGTGGCAATGTCCACATTGAGCCTCTTTAGTTCGCTGTTTATGACGGCGGTTTTTCTGGCGTCGCTGATGTCTTGCAGATCTTGGGAGAGCCCAGGCATCATTGTTCGGACATTCCAACAGCCCAGTTTCACTGCTGATCCTTTTCCTGATCCGTTTCTTGAATTTTAATTTTTCTTTTTGTTTGGTGCGGTAATTAACGACCTGCTTGTCAGATTTTCTCCTAATCTTCATGCACCCAATGAAGAAGGCAGGTCGTGGCGGGACAGCACCTAACTGGCTGGGGGCTGCCTAGCTTAGGTGGGCGGTAGCTGTCCAGTAAGACACGAAGGTCTCTCCCACCGTCAAAAGCAACCCCTGGCGTCAGCTCTACGCCAGTTGAGCAATGACTTATCACCGGTATCTGTTGTTTCCGTGTTGTGCCGACACTAGTGTTAGTAGCGAGGCTGGAGTGTCCTCTCCAGGTCGTAGGTGCAGAGTGTTTGTGGATGAATGGACGGATGTAAGCCTGGGCAGTGTAATATGGAAGACAGGCTGTTGCCCATGCAACTTGTCCCCCCTCTCCACCTCGCTGACAGATCCAAAGGAACAGCAGGGCTGTTACGTTTTGGTGCCAACGCGGCCGCAGGAGCTGCCGGAAAGTGACAAAGTTTGCCATCCGACCGCCTTAGGGGCCCCACACCGGATTTACTGTCAGGGTTTACTCCCTTAGCTAGATAGCCGCGGGTAGCTCTCCAGAGCTGGCGCCCTTTGATGGATCTAATTTATTTCCACCAGGGTTTCTAGCCACCCTCCTCACCATCCTCCTGAGAGGACTGGTGGGGTTGCTGGTTTAGTCGCCATCAATTCGACTCTGTGACAGGTAGTACTGGGTTCCAGGTTACCAGTAGCGGATACATTTATCCGACCTGACCATGAACAATATAAGTCCATTATCATGATATTCATCAACTGAAGATTAACCCTCTGAATCCCGCACCCTGTCCACCAGCATCCTGCATTGTCAAGCACGCTAACAAAGCAAAAATTTAACCCTTTGATTTCCCTCACCCTATCCACCAGCTTCCTGCAGGAAGTTGGTGGATAGGGTGAGGGAATCAAAGGGTTAAGTTTTCGCAGTTGGTTGATAGAGTGCGGAAGTCAAAGGGTTAAGTGGCTTGGTCATCTGACCTGAATGCTGTCCCACCCGTTGGCTCAACAAGCACATAGAAAAAGATATCTCGATGTGTAGTGAGAGGCAGACAATAGATTACCTGGATGATGTAAAAAAAAAAAGTCTTGACGACACCGGGCATTTCTTCACCTCACACCTTCCAGCTTCCTCTTGACCATCAACTCCTTCTGTCCTTGACACCTGTGATGATAGAAGTAGACAAATAACAGAAGAAGTTAAGATAAATCAGATCCCGTGTGTATGTTTTCCTTGGTATACAGAGTTTGAGATTGTTGGAGTTTTGTTGTTGTTTTGTGTGTGTGTGTGTGTGTGTGTGTGTGTGTGTGTGTGTGTGTGTGTGTGTGTGTGTGTGTGTGTGTGTGTGTGTGTGTGTGTGTGTGTGTGTGTGTGTGTGTGTTTGTTGTTGTTGTTGTTGTCGTTGTTGTTGTTGTTTTGTCTGGGGTTTTTGTTTGCTTGTTTTGGTTTGTTTGTTTGTTTGTTTGTTTGTTTGTTTGTTTGTTTGTTTGTTTGTTTGTTGATAATGTTTTGGGAAGCGGGGTGTTGATATTGTTCTCCACCTCAACAAAACATCATGGAAGTAAGCTGTTCTGTTTATATCGTTTTTGTTTTTGTGTTTGTTTTGTTTTGGTTTGGTTTGGTTTGGTTTTGGTTTGGTTTTGTTGTTGTGGTGGTGGTGGTGGTTTTGTTTTGTGTTTGGTTTGGTTTGGTTTGGTTTGGTTTGGTTTGGTTTGGTTTTGGTTTGGTTTGGTTTGGTTTGGTTATTGTTGTTGTTGTGGTTTTGTTTTGTTTTCTTTTCTTTTGTTTTTGTGTGTGTTTTTTTCTTCCTACATTTTGTGATTTTGTTTCTTTGAAATCTTTTGTGCTCGCTAGAGAAAGGCCGGCTGATCGAAAATTTGCGCCACTTAGTTTTATTCCTGAGATAAGCATTCTCCTGGTATTTTTCCTGCGTTTCTGGTTTCCGTTTGTTTTCGTTTTTATTTTGTTGCTTCAATCATCCTTAACGACAATGTCAGCAGCACCAGCATCATTATCATTAACAAGCAACCAACTTTGCTCATGAATAAGGAAATACATAGATTATAATTTGTGAGGTAATTTTGATTGTCAAAGTGTTAATGCTGTAATACTGAAGTTATGATGTTTTTCCTGTATATGAATTAGAATTTTTCTGTGTTTTTATCGTCATTCAAAATATTGATTATAATTTTATGTACAACTGTTGCCTGCCACAAACACACACACACACACGCACGCAAACATAGCACACACACGCACACACACACACACACACACACATATATTCTTACACACACACGCGCGCACAGCAACGCACACGCACGCACGCACACACACGTATATACACACGCACACGTACACACACACACACACGTAAGCACGCACACATACACAACAATATATATACACAGTATGTCTCTTTATTCATATGAAAAATCTATTATTTTTTCGTTACATAAGTCAGTGTTTAAATTTTAATATTCTGTGGTTTCTTATGTGTCTTCTTACTTGTATAGCTTAAATGTTTGTTGTTATCTTATTGTGTATGTAATTGTGAACTTTTTTTTTATCACCATTTGTCTTTTTTGCGAAATGTAAAGCGCTGGTGAGCATGTTTTTATATGGAATATGCTCTATACAAATAAACATTATTATTATTATTATTATTATTATTATTATTATTATTATTATTATTATTATTATTATTATTATTATTGTTATTATTATTATTATTATTATTATTATTATATATGTATATATATGTATATGCATGCGTGAATGTGTGTTTCCTCTTTCAGCATTTCATGTTTGTGGTGGACGCTGTGGACCTGGTGTGTAGCATGTTCGTCAACGAGCCCAAACGAGATCAAGAGAAAGCATGCTTTGTGCAAACGCTGGCTGCATTGCACGTGACCTATGCTGACTTCCTGGCCAACAACATGACTGGTTCCCACCCTGTAAGTCACATGCACACACCATTTCTGTCCTCCTCCTCCTCCTCCTCTCTCTCTCTCTCTCACTCTCTCTCTCTCTCTCTCTCTCTCTCTCTTTCTCCCCCTCATCTGTCTGTCTGTGTGTCTGTCCGGCTGGCTGGCTGTCTGTCTGTCTGTCTTTGTCGGTCGGTCGGTCGGTCGGTCGGTCAGTCTGTCTGTCGGTCGGTCGGTCGGTCGGTCGGTCAGTCTGTCTGTCGGTCGGTCGGTCTGTCGGTCGGTCGGTCAGTCTGTCTGTCTGTCGGTCGGTCGGTCGGTCGGTCTGTCTGTCTGTCTGTCTTCCGTAATCGTGTCTCTCCATTTTTTAGTTCTGAAATGATAAAGCATAATAAAAATGAAAAAAAAAATCGCGAGCTTGTGTGCCTACATAATTTTATTCATTTGTTCCGTTTTTTTACCTGCTTTTTTTCTCTCAAACTTGTTTCTATTCATTTCTAGAGAAAGAATATGTACCTCAGCCGATACCCGCTTATTTCGAATCCCAACTTTTCGAACAAAATCATATGGTGAGCGATCCTTTTCTTTTCAAGCCCCTTCCTCATGGAATTCACTTCCCTACCCGCTGAGGCACAAAACAAGTCTTCAGTCATTTAAATCTGGCTTGAAAACGCATCTCTTTCCTCTCTGAAATTTATTAACCTAAAAGAGCTATGCTGTCTGCGCGCTAGCGTGCTTCTGTGTATGTTATTGCTGTGCGCCTATAGATATGTCTCGGGGTGGGAGGAGGATATGTGTGTGTGTGCCAGAGAGTAGGTACTAATATTTGATATTATTAACGGTGTGTATGTGCTTGTGGGATGGAGTGACAGAGGTCCGCCATGTATGATGAAAATTATATTAGGCCTATGTTTCTATGTTCGATGTAATGTGTATTGTACAGTTTGTAAGCGCTTAGGGCTTTCCAGAAAGATTAGGCGCTCTAAATGCCCTTAATAATAATATATAATAGAACTGGCAACAAAAAGCATAATATGTGCTTTGTTTTTAACTGATTTATCGTTCGGTCGGTTTCTTGTTTGGCTGAATGGCTGGGTGGGTTCAGTTAGCGGTTCATTCGCCATGCTGGCGCGTATCCTGAAAACGTCTGCCTGTCAGTTGTGTTTGTTTGTCTTTCACCTTGTCTGCTTGTCTGCCCTTGATTCCTGATCACTATTATTTCTCTGCTTGCAGGAAGCTCAAGCCTCTTGTGAAGGACATGCTTTTAGGGTAAGTGTTTTATTCCACTTTACATGATGAGTTCCTTGCCCGTGACATAAAACCACTGGCCTGTTCGATGTTCCTCTTGTTGCTCCCCTTGCTCCCTATCAATATAGTGGTGTCAGCTTAATTTAATACTTCATAATCCCTTATACGTTCCCTCTCTCCCCTGTCTCCATTTCAAAATCTTGCCAGCGCGTAGGATTTTTGTGTAGGCTCAAGAAGCCTGCCAGGTAAAAGCGGGTAGTTTGGGGTGAAGCGCATATGGAATGATCCGAGCACGATGGATCCCTCTTAACCCTTTGACTCCTGCACCCTATCCATAACCTTTTGATTTCTTGCACCCTATCCACCAACTGCAAAAACTTAACCCTTTGACTCCCTCACCCTATCCACCTGCTTCCTGCAGGAAGCTGGTGGATGGGGTGGGGGAGTCAAAGGGTTAAGTTTTTGGTTTGCTAGGTTGGTTGACAATGCAGGATGCTAGTGTACAGGTGCGGGAGTCAAGGGGTTAAAAATCATCAAAGGCCAGTCTACATAATCGAAGTTTTCTGTGTTTGTGTCGGTGTGTATGCGTGTGCGCGTGTGTGTACGTGTTTGTGTGTAAAAATGAATGCGTACGTGAAAGTCTCTCTCTGAGTCTGTCTCTGTCTTTGTCTGTCTGTCTGTCTGTCTGTCTGTTTGTCTGTCTGTCTGTTTGTCTGTTTGTCTGTTTGTCTGTCTGTCTGTCTGTCTCTGTCTCTTTCTGTCTCTCCTCTCTCTCTCTCTCTCTCTCTCTCTCTCTCTCTCTCTCTCTCTCTCTCTTCTCTCTCTCTCTCTCTCCTCTTTCTCTCCTCTTTCTCTCTCCTCTCGCCTCTTGCAAAATTTTAACGATTAAAAATCAATAGGACAAAGCCGATTTACACCCGCCCCCCACCCCCTCTGTGTGTGTGTGTGTGTGTGTGCTGTGTGTGTGTGTGTGTGTGTGTGTGTGTGTTGTGTGTGTGTGTGGTGTTGTGTGTGTGTGTGAGTGTGTGTGTGTGTGGTGTGTGTGAGTGTGTGTGTGTGTGTGTGTTTGTGTGTGTGTGTGTGTTGTGTGTCTGTGTCTATTGTGTGTGTGTGTGTGTGTGTGTGTGTGTGTGTGTGTGTGTGTGTGTGTGTGTGTGTGTGTGTGTGTGTGTGTGTGCATATCTTGAGGTCAGAACTTTTTACACACAAAGCGTGCTTTATGCGCATGCCTAAAATCAATATACGTGTCTCATGCTGACAACATTTGATATAAAATCAGACAAGATGTTTGGTTGTTCGATATTTAGAGTTATATTCAAGTCCAAAGCGAGAATAAATCCAACTTTCTTTTTCAGTCACTCTTGTGAAAGTTCGTTTGTTCGTTCGTTCGTTCGTTCGTTCGTTCGTTTGTGTTGTGTATGTGTGTGTGTGTGTGTGTGTGTGTGTGTGTGTGTGTGTGTGTGTGTGTGTGTGTGTGTGTGTGTGTGTGTGTGTGTGTGTGTCTGTGTCTGTGTGTGTGTCTGTGTGTGTGTGTGTGTGTGAGTATGTGTGTGGGTGTAGGTATGAGAGGTGGGCATTTATCAGTACATTAAGTAAACCTGATAATAAACTGTTCATGGTGATCGTATGTGCACGCACATTTGTGTGTGCGTGCGTGCATAGCGTGTGTGTATATCCGTGTGTGTGTCTGTATGTCTGTGTATACGCGTGTGTGCGTGGTGTGTGTGTGCGTGTGTGTGCGTTCATATGCGTGTGTGTGTGTGTGTGTTTGTCTGTTATCTGTCTGTCTGTCTGTCTGTCTGTGTGCGTGCGTGCACATGTGTGTGTGTATGTGTCTGTGTCTGTGCGTGTGCGCATATGCGTGTGTGTGTGTGTGTGTGTGTGTGTGTGTGTGTGTGTTGTGTGTGTGTGTGTTTGTGTGTACATGCGTATTTTGTATGATGTGTGCGTGCGTATGGTTTGTGTGTGTGTGCCTGCGTACGTGTTTGTGTGTGCGCCTCGTGCGCACGTGCACGTATATGTTTGTGCTTGTAATCATTCTACTTCTTACTACTTTATTCACCTACAACAGTAGTAAAAAGATTTAAAAAATAAATAAATAAATAGATAAATAAATAAAACTCTGGGAAGGAGCCGGACAGCAGAAGATCCATCAGAGGAGAAACCTCGTCAGGCAAGTGTTTGGCCCCTTAACCCTTTCACTCCCGCACCCTATCAGTCAGCTTCCTATGGGAAGCTAGTATATATAGGATTAGGAAGTGAAAAGGTTAACTTTTTGTTTCGCTGTCATGGCTGATAATGCTGGATGCTGGTGGATAGGGTGAGGGAGTCAAAGGGTTAACTCCTGACACTCTAAGGGGCCCGGGGCCACATCCAGGTCATGACCCCTGGATGCTCCTCTCCTGTCACCAACAGTTGTTTATACAATATTGACGGGCGATATGTGCAGTTGTCAGGTGGGTGAAACAGTCGAACTTCCAATTGTAAGGTTTGGGTTCGATACTGTGTGGACAAATCCCGCCTGGTGGGTAAGGGGTGGAGATCTTTCCGATTGATCGACATCAACATGTGTGCACACCTGTTGGTACCTAACCTCCATTCGTGTGTATCATCATCATCATCATCATCATTATTATTATCATCATCATCAACATGTGCCCTGCCACATGGCGTTGGCGATCATGGCCCTCCATATGCATCATTCCCTTGTCGCCGCAAGCACATCTTCCACCCTCTCTGTCCTCAGCTGCCCTGCAAGTCCGTCAATATTTTCTCCCTGGGTCTACCTGGTGCTCTCTTTCCCTCCAGATTTCCTGTAGTGACCCAGATGCTCTAATTCCCCTTTCCTCATAAAATGGCCTATGAATGTTGCTTGTCTTTTCCCAATCTTCCTTATGAATGCTCTTCTTGTGTCTGCCTCCATTAAAATTTTCTCGTTTGTTTTCTCTACTGGCCATGAAACTCTCAACATTCTTCTTAGAAACCACATCTTGGATGCCTCAATCTTGCTCTGGCTTTGCGTGTTGACTGTCCACGCCTCACAACCGTATAACATTATCGGTCCATCTAACATTCAAGAACTCTCTTCCTGATGTTAATTGATAGGCATTTGTTGATAAGAATGCTTTTCATCTTCTTGAATGCTGTTTTGGCTCGGCCAATTCTGCTGACTCTTTCTGATGTGTATCTGCCGTCTGGTGAGATGACCGTTCCCAGATATTTATATGCACACAGAATATCAAATATGTACGTTATGTGTATATGCACACAGAATATCAAATATGCACGTTATGTGTATATGCATACAGAAGATCAAATATGCACGTTATGTATATATGCATACAGAAGATCAAATATGCACATTATGTGTATATGCATACAGAAGATCAAATATGCACGTTATGTGTATATGCATACAGAAGATTAAATATGAACGTTATGTGTATAAACTATGCACGTTATGTGTATGTGCACATAGAATATCACATATGCACGTTATATGTGTATGCACACAAAATATCAAATATGTAGGCTACGTTATGTGTATATCACACAGAAGATCAAATATGCACGTTATGTGTATATGCATACAGAAGATCAAATATGCACGTTATGTGTATATGCATACAGAAGATCAAATATGCACGTTATGTATATATGCATATAGAAGATCAAATATGCACGTTATGTATATATGCATACAGAAGATCAAATATGCATGTTATGTGTATATGCATACAGAAGATCAATATGCACGTTATTTGTATGTGCATACAGAAGATTAAATATGAACGTTATGTGTATATGCATACAGAAGATCAAATATGCACGTTATGTGTATATGCATACAGAAGATCAAATATGCACGTTATGTGTATATGCATACAGAAGATTAAATATGAACGTTATGTATATAAACTATGCACGTTATGTGTATGTGCACAAAGAATATCACATATGCACGTTATATGTGTATGCACACAGAATATCAAATATGCATGTTATGTGTGTATGCACACAGAAGATCAATATGCACGTTATGTGTATATCACACAGATATCAAATATGCACGTTATGTGTATATCACACAGAATATCAAATATGCACGTTATGTGTATATCACACAGAATATCAAATATGCACGTTATGTGTATATCACACAGAATATCAAATATGCACGTTATGTGTATATCACACAGAATATCAAATATGCACGTTATGTGTATATCACACAGAATATTAAATATGCACGTTATGTGTATATCACACAGAATATTAAATATGCACGTTATGTGTATATCACACAGAATATCAAATATGCACATTATGTGTATATCACACAGAATATTAAATATGCACGTTATGTGTATATCACACAGAATATCAAATATGCACGTTATGTGTATATCACACAGAATATCAAATATGCACGTTATGTGTATATCACACAGAATATCAAATATGCACGTTATGTGTATATGCACACAGAATATTAAATATGCACATTATGTGTATATGCACACAGAATATCAAATATGCACGTTATGTGTATATCACACAGAATATCAAATATGCACGTTATGTGTATGTGCACACAGAATATCAAATATGCACGTTATGTGTATATCACACAGAATATCAAATATGCACGTTATGTGTATATCACACAGAATATTAAATATGCACATTATGTGTATATGCACACAGAATATTAAATATGCACGTTATGTGTATATGCACACAGAATATCAAATATGCACGTTATGTATATATGCACACAGAATATCAAATATGCACGTTATGTGTATATCACACAGAAGATCCAGATGCACGTTATGTGTATGTGCACACAGAATATCAAATATGCACGTTATGTATATATGCACACAGAATATCAAATACGCACGCTAAAGATCCTATAAGCCATGTGTATGTCCGTTGGCTTATGGAAACAGGGAAACGCCCAGCATACACGACCACCGAAGGTAGAGTATGCAGACTGTGCTGCTACTTCTCGCCTGCATAGTGTGTGGGCTGAACAACGTGCATACGCGCCTCGGTGAAAACTGGCAATACTGAGAAAAGGTTTATACATGATTTGTTTTATGGATGTGATTTTTCAGATGACTAAAACCTACCTGTGTGCTGAAGATGTCTGCGGGGCGTTGTTTGACGCCAGGTTGGCCATGGAAAAGTGAGTGTTCATAATATATACCAGTGGATTGGTTGCTTGGTCGGTCGGTCGGTCGGTCGGTCGGTCGGTCGGTCGGTCGGTCGGTCGGTTGGTCGATTGGTTGGTTGGTTGGCTGGCTGGCTGGCTGGTTATTTTAAGTTAGTTGAGTTCTAGGGTTATTTTGTCAGACTGATTAAATGGTTGATTTGGTTGGTTGATTGATAATCATAAGGCGAAGGAGTTCCATTCTGTACCATATGCTTCCGTTGATAATATTTCCCGGCGTCAACCAGGCCCGAGAGATACAGACATACACGGCATTGGTCAGGCCATATGATCTCGACTGTATGGTCCCAGTCTTCCCAATAAGCCCACAGTACGCTCAGCTCTGGGTAGGAGCTGACTGGAGCCGAAAAATCCCAAAACGATTTTAAAAATTAACAGGACTCATGAGGATTCGAACCCACAACTTTCTAGTTGTTTGTTCGTTCAAGCATACGCTAACCACTTAACTATGGCAACCGTTGGTTGATTGAATGGTTGGTTGTAAGAATGCTTGCTTATTGAATGGCTGTTTGGCTACTTCAGGCTAGCTTGCCTGATTGCTTGCTTGCGAAATTAGTTGATTAGTTGTTTGTGTTAGTTTGATCACTTAGTGTACTGGTCTCTGTAATGTACAAGCTTTGTATTGCAGTATCATACGTCAATGTTAAAATAGTAAAGTGCAAAAACACGATAAGACTGAAGAAATTTTTAAAATACAAAGGGACATAAAAAAAAAATAATGTATGAAAAGAAACGAAGAACAGAAAAGAAAAACGAGATGATCAAGGCATTCTAACACTCCTTTTTTTTATTCTGACAAAGAATTATCACAGAAAATACAGACTTTGTGGTTTTTCAAGATCACTGTGATTTGAAGAAACTTCAGTTTGAATAAAACTTGACGCTCGTCGAGGACAATGAAAAATGTCACGACAATGAAAAGAGAATTCAAATCCTGTCCCACGTTCCTGAGAAAGTGCTGTCCACAAGTACTCTCATCAAGAAAATGCTGATTTTAGACGTTCATTTCTTTTTAATCCGTACGTCCTTGACTTTGACCTCTTGTCCTTCAAATTTATGTATTTTCGACTCCTGTGCGGCCCACATCAGTGACTAACATTTAGTCAACATCCATCCTGAAACGGCTGTGAAAACCTTGCTTATACATTTTGCTTGTTTGCTTGCTTATACAGTAATGCACACATACATACACACACACACATACACACAAATACATACACACAGAGGTATACGCACGCGCGCGTACACACAAACACAGACGCATACGCGCAGAGACACACACATTACACACACACACACACACACACACACACACACACACACACACACACACACACACACACACACACACACACACACACATACATACACACACACACACACAGAGCAAGAGACAGACAGACAGACACAGACAGACAGACAGACAACAGACGTGAGAGAGAGAGAATCTTTTCGGGATATAGTGATATGAAATAATCTTTTTTAAATGGGAGATCTTTTTAAATCTTTGCTTCCACTAGGATCTGACACTGGGTAATCACATTGAATCTGGGTACAGGTTTGGACGTTGGGGCTGGTTCATGAGCAAGGTGGACCGGACGGTAGCCGACTGCGACCTCAAGAACTACAACGTGTGTGAGTCCGTGCAACCAGAGACGACTGTTGTACCCAGACCAGCGGAGACCTGGTTCGGAATGACCACCTCTTCTTTCTGGTCCGAGACTCCACCGTCTACGTCCACTTCTTACCCAGAGGTAAAGGAACCATGGGAACCGAATACTTGTGATTTCAGAAGAACAGAACTCAATAACAGATCTGATTGCCACACGAACCCAAGATATGGCTATAAGACACAGATCGGTTGTAGTGATTTGACACAATAGTTACTGATTTCAATACTTATCGATTTCACATTATTGATACCATCATCATCATCATCATTATCATCATCGTCGTCGTCGTCGTTGTCGTCATCATCATCATCATCATCAATGGAAATATACGATAATTTCCGAAAAATAAAGTACAGATAGGCATTCATCGACAGCAATTAAAACATTGTGTAAGCTGTAAAAACGAAGCAAAGGGTTAATTTAACACTTCCCGTAACAGTAAGAACTACCTTGATAGTGAGCATATTGACGTCACAACAAAGTTGGCTGCCAATAAAGAACAGTGGACAAATATAGATATGCGAGGCATAATAAGATCTTTGCATGTCACCTCAAAAATCCAACAGAAATTTACCGTGAACGTGCTGCTGTGCGTGACGAATATGAGCTGGAAGCAGGTATCGTTATGATGTTCTCAGAGGGGCGTTTGAATCTGCAGGACTAGCCTCGTGTATGGCGTCCACATTCATTTGCAACGGAAGACAATATTGCGCACGTTGAAGCTTTGGTTCAAGAAGATCGACGGTGCAAACTTCGTGATATGGCTGTAGAATTTGATCTTCCGAAGCCAGTGGTTTTATGAAATCTTACACAAGTGTCATCTCTTTGAGCCCTAAAGCGTTACTTCAAAATTACCACATGCGAAATGTACTTTTTGAGAAGGGCCGTCAAGCAGACTTCACGTGACATGATCAGAAACACCATAATCAGAGAAATGGTGAAAGAAACACCAGTCCATCACCATTTCATCAGTAGAGAATACAGTGGGTTGGTCATCTTATCAGAATGCAGCCCCGTCAGCTAGCTAACTTTGCAACCCCATCAGCTTGCTAACTTTGCAACCCCACCAGCTAGCTAACTCTGCAACCCCACCAGCTAACTCTGCAACCCCACCAGCTAACTTTGCAACCCCACCAGCTAGCTAACTCTGCAACCCCACCAGCTAACTTTGCAACCCCACCAGCTAACTTTGCAACCCCATCAGCTAGCTAACTTTGCAGCCCCATCAGCTAGCTAACTTTGCAACCCCATCAGCTAGCTAACTTTGCAACCCCACCAGCTAGCTAACACTGCAACCCCACCAGCTAACTTTGCAACCCCACCAGCTAACTTTGCAACCCCATCAGCTAGCTAACTTTGCAACCCCACCTGCTAGCTAACTCTGCAACCCCACCAGCTAACTTTGCAACCCTATCAGCTAACTTTGCAACCCCATCAGCTAGCTAACTTTGCAACCCCACCTGCTAGCTAACTTTGCAGCCCCACCTGCTAGCTAACTTTGCAACCCCACCTGCTAGCTAGCTTTATAGCCCCACCTGCTAGCTAACTTTGCAACCCCACCTGCTAGCTAACTTTAAAACTCCACCTGCTAACTAACTTTGCAACCCCACCAGCTAGCTAACTTTGCAACCCCACCTGCTACCTAACTTTGCAACCCCATCAGCTAGCTAACTTTGCAACCCCACCTGCTAGCTAACTTTGCAACCCCACCAGCTAGCTAACTTTGCAGCCCCACCTGCTAGCTAACTTTGCAACCCCACCTGCTAGCTAACTTTGCAACCCCACCTGCTACCTAACTTTGCAACCCCACCTGCTACCTAACTTTGCAACCCCACCTGCTACCTAACTTTGCAACCCCACCTGCTAGCTAACTTTGCAACTCCACCTGCTAGCTAACTTTGCAGCCCCACCTGCTAATTAACTTTGCAATCCCACCTGCTAGCTAACTTTGTAACCCCACCAGCTAGCTAACTTTGCAACCCCACCTGCTAGCTAACTCTGCAACCCCACCAGCTAACTTTGCAACTCCACCAGCTAACTTTGCAACCCCACCAGCTAGCTAACTTTGCAACCCCATCAGCTAACTAACTTTGCAGCCCCACCTGCTAGCTAACTTTGCAACCCCACCTGCTAGCTAGCTTTGTAGCCCCACATGCTAGCTAACTTTGCAACCCCACATGCTAGCTAACTTTGCAAACCCACCTGCTACCTAACTTTGCCACCCACACCTGCTACCTAACTTTGCAACCCCACCTGCTAGCTAACTTTGCAACCCCACCTGCTAGCTAACTTTGCAACCCCACCTGCTAGCTAACTTTGCAACCCCACCAGCTAGCTAACTTTGCAACCCCACCTGCTACCTAACTTTGCAACCCCATCAGCTAGCTAACTTTGCAACCCCACCTACTAGCTAACTTTGCAACCCCACCTGCTAGCTAACTTTGCAACCCCACCAGCTAGCTAACTTTGCAACCCAACCTGCTACCTAACTTTGCAACCCCATCAGCTACCTAACTTTGCAACCCCACCTGCTACCTAACTTTGCAACCCCACCAGCTAGCTAACTTTGCAACCCCACCAGCTAACTTTGCAACCCCACCAGCTAGCTAACTTTGCAGCCCCACCTGCTAGCTAACATTGCAACCCCACCAGCTAGCTAACTCTGCAACCCCACCAGCTAAGTCTGCAACCCCACCAGCTAACTTTGCAACCCCACCAGCTAGCTAACTCTGCAACCCCACCAGCTAACTTTGCAACCCCATCAGCTAGCTAACTTTGCAGCCCCACCTGCTAGCTAACTTTGCAACCCCACCTGCTAGCTAACTTTGCAACCCCACCAGCTAGCTAACTTTGCAACCCCACCTGCTACCTAACTTTGCAACCCCATCAGCTAGCTAACTTTGCAACCCCACCTGCTACCTAACTTTGCAACCCCACCAGCTAGCTAACTTTGCAACCCCACCAGCTAACTTTGCAACCCCACCAGCTACCTAACTTTGCAGCCCCACCTGCTAGCTAACTTTGCAACCCCACCAGCTAGCTAACTCTGCAACCCCACCAGCTAAGTCTGCAACCCCACCAGCTAACTTTGCAACCCCACCAGCTAGCTAACTCTGCAATCCCACCAGCTAACTTTGCAACCCCATCAGCTAGCTAACTTTGCAGCCCCACCTGCTAGCTAACTTTGCAACGCCACCAGCTAGCTAGCTTTGCAACCCCACCAGCTAACTAACTAAGTATGCAACAAAAAGATACGTTGAAAGGCTGACCAAGAAAAATATAGATCGACGGCGTGAAGGCGACTTCGACATTACACAGCATTTCTCCTCCTCATTCAAGACTTTGCCAGCGCTTAGGGTTTTTTACGCAGGCTAAGGGAGTCAGCCAGATAGCTGCTCGTAGAAGTGGGCGGAGCACATATGGAATTGTCTGAGTGAGCTGAATTCCTCTTGAACAAACTCTTAACTCCAAACTCTAAAATTCTCCTCTTCAGGAAATTCCAGCTCACTGCTGACCCAAGGCTCTGTGTCTCACAATGCACACTGTCGTCTCTAACTCCCCATAACACCCAAGACTATACAAACAAATGAAACATGTACTTGAAAAATTAAAGATTGTCGTACCCTTTTTTTTTTGTTTGGTTTTGTTGTTGTTGTTGCTTTGTTGCTGTTTTTGTTTGTTTGGTTGGTTTGGGTTTTTTTGTTTGTTTTGTGTTTTAACTTGGTGTTTCTGTTTGTCCGTGTGTTTTAGGGAGAGGAATCCACGACAGGAAGAATGGGTGAGGACAACATGGACAGACTGAGCAGGGAGGACGAGTCCATGATGGTGGCCCTGTCTGTGGCTTCTGCTGTGGGCCTGCTCTTCATGGTGCTCGGCCTCATCTTCTGGAGGAGGAACCGGCGTAGGAACCTCTACTACTATAGAACAACTGCTTCTGATGGATACGATAAGGTGTGTGTGCGCGCGCGCGTGTTTGTGTGTGTGTGTGGTGTGTGTATGTGTGTGTGTGTGTGTGTGTGTGTGTGTGTGTGTGTGTGTGTGTGTGTGTGTGTGTGTGTGCGTGTGCGTGAAAGTGGGAGGGAGTGTAAGCACGCATGCATATGGCACTGTGGGTGGGGGATGGGTTTGGGAGATGTGAGGCTTTTCACTGCGTGAAGGAAACGATAGATGTTATGTTCAGCAGTGGACGATTTTCTCCTTCTGTCCAGAGAGCTTATGAAGCCCTACATCAGCCACAGCCGGTTCGAATGCACATGTGAGGCGAAAGTTCAAACTAATATCTTCGAAGGAACACAACGAAGGAAAAATAAGGAAGACTGACCCTTCTAACTGAGGCCTTCACCTGAAGAAAATGAACGAAAAAAGAAGATGAACACTGTAGGGGGAAGGGGGGGGGGATAAGGTTGATGTTAATGTGTGTTTGTATATCTAATTGGGATACCAGGAAAAGAGACAGTAGATGAGGTAGCAAAACGAGGAGCCCAGGAAGACTGACATGACAATAGGGTCAGCTATAGCGGGAAAGGGGCATCATCAGATCACTCCTTAGGTCACAGACAGAAAGGAACGACTATCATCTGTCCAGAGAGCAGCAAGTCGTCCAGATGATATCCCTCACAGACCACATTTGGATCAACTCGTGTATATACTTAAACGGATGCTTTCGCTTACCTGCCTCTACTGTCATGACAACCAGACAGATGAACACATATTACAGCAATGTCACCTCTATCAAACGAAAAGACTGAAATCATGGCCGACCACCAAGCACTATGGCAATCAGCAGGAACGGGGAAAAAAACGATCACATCCATTACCAGATTTGGCCTGACCATGTAAACGATGAAAACTGTTAGCTGATGAAGACTGTGAGGGAAGGGCAGGTACGATGTTTATGCATGCTTACGCTTATACATCTAAATGTGTAGCAATGTAACATTTCTCTGGTGATATACAAGGGTATAATTCAAACATGAGAACTTTCTTTGTTTTGCATCTCTGTGCATTGTGCAATCATCATCATCATCATCATGTGCCCTGTCGCATGGCGTGGGCGATCATGGCCCTCCATACGAATCTATCCATCGTCGCTGCAAGTTCATCTTCCACACTGTACTAGCTTGTCTATCATGTTCAGAGTTCATCAGAAAGAAAGAAGGAAACACTGTAAATCTACAAGAAAGAAAGTAAGATCATGTATGCCTACAACATCCGTTTCAATATGTTGCAGGTGCCCAGTGATGAAGCCCACCTCCTGTCCAGGTCCAGTGACTGACTAGACACAGAAGCAGACTCACCAGCCAGCAGACGACGGCAGGCTGCAGAAGAGGCTGAGAACATGAGGCTTTGGGTCAACGCTGAGTACTCCCTTTTTGGCAGTGACGATGAGGCTATCTACTATTAAGCCTAAACGTTATGCAATGACTGCCCCAAAGTTCAATTCATTACCCTCTGCTTAACTGAGCAAAACATAATGTTTTATTTGTGTACAGTACTTTGACGGAACTTGATATTGACTGGACTTTTTCTCCCGAAAGGGAATTTGAGCCTGACTGGCTTTTCAGTGTCCACAAAGTGATAAGCACGTGTCCCTGAGGAGTCTGTGATGATTTGAATGTTATCTATTGATACCGTGGTCACTTTTCCGCTTCAACTGAGCAACGATTCGTGACCACGCTGTTGAAACCACTACAAGATTCCTCCAAGCGCATATAGTAACATCGATCAATATTTCACTTACACACACACACACACACACACACACACACACACACACACACACACACACACACACACACACACACACACACCCACAACACAACACCATCATCACACACACACACACACACACACACACACACAATTCTTGCATCATCACAAAGTCACAGCACACGCCTTAGCCCGGGTTAGTACCAAACAGAACCCAATGTCCTGTACTGGATGTCTACTTAATTGTTCATGCATATTAACACCAACCGCATCGCGATTCTGCGGTCTAGGTTACGGTTTTTGACAGTGACATCAAGCCTTGAAATAAGTGCAAAAGTGCAATCCGGGCACAAATATCATTTCTTACTATATGACACAACCACACCAATTATTGCTCTTTCAAATGATGGTTTCAAAGATCACAGTCCATTCTTAAACAATGATCGCGGGTCAAGATTGGTCATGCTGTGGGAATATTAATTCAGGGGAGTTAACGAATATGTATTTTCTTACCTTCTACCTTTTCATTCAAACAAATTACATAGAAGTACCTGTATGCAGCTGAAATCCATAAAAAAAAAGAGTTTACAAAAACGGATTGAAAAACATTGTGTTAATATTGTGTCTTGCCAAACTAAAAAAATAATTCCTTCCTGTTTGTCTTTAGTCTTTACCAACGTTTTCGTCTGAAGGTTCGTGTGTGTGTGTGTGTGTGTGTGTGTGTGTGTGTGTGTGTGTGTGTGTGTGTGTGTGTGTGTGTGTGTGTGTGTGTGTGTTGTGTGTGTGTGTGGTGTGTACAAACATGACTTTTAAAAAAGATGTACACAGATCAATCATGACAGAGATACAAATTAGGACATTACTTAAATATGCAGACCAAGAGTACCAACAATAAATATACTTCATGCATCTCGATATCGGTATAAATTAAAAATATAGTCAACACAAACGTGCACCCGTTATTATAATTCCCACCAAATGGCTATAGCTGAGATCGCTGAAATCATAAGGAATCGGTTCTCTGTCAACATGTTTGAAACAATGTATATTTCTGAAATTAAAAGAAATTGTGGTACATGGCAATAACTGGCAAGCGAAGTCAGAACATGTAAACAGTCGTTGCTGATTTGATTTTTCTTTTCTAATAATTTGATTTGATTCGATTTGATTTGATTTTCCATTGTTTGAAGTGGTGACTTGATATACATTTTGGTCTTCGTTTAATGTCGGGCTACTATGCCGTGATCATTCTTTGGGAAATGACATGAAATATAAACTTCCAGCATAATCATTTTGAAGTTCTTTCTTTGTCGATTTACTCTGTTAATTCCTCAGAACTGCATCTGGAATTTGCAACCTCACATAGCAATTTTGTTTCCTCTCATGTTTACATATTTGTTTCGCTTTTAATTTTTGCAAGTTTGCTAGTCTGTTGACATGTCTAGTTTGTTTCCTTTACTTTTTATTTTCTGATTTATTGTTCGTCATCATCAATTTTCCTTCATCGTCAAAACGGATTTTTAAGGAATCGGTATGCTTCTTGATGTAATTATTTGGGGCTATAAGAAGTTATAATAGAACGGCGTTCATATCCAGGAAAACAGTTGATTTGACGAATTCAGATGGGTAACTATCCTTGCACATACGCAAGAAACTTTATTTTCATTCATATTGCCAGAACAAACGTAGAAACTTCATCATCTTCATTCATGTTGCCAGAGCAAACATTTACATGGGGAGAACATCATACTGGTTTCAGTTACTTCGCTTTAGTTTAAATGAAGGCAGTCGTGACTGTATCACTGTAAGTGCTTTCCATGTAGGATTGTGTAAAATCTTACAACAGTCATTGCACGTCCATGTCTTGCAACTCTCAGTGAGAAGGGACACACTCTGCAAACAGATTTTCAGGTGGAGTTGGTTCAGAAGGAATTCATCGCAGATGGTCAGTTCCACATGCGCTCCTCCCAAATCTGCCAGTAATTATCTGTCAGATTCCTTGAGCCTGAGCAAGAAAAAAAACTATGCAAAGTCTTTAAATGGGGAAGGGCTGGAAGTTATCAATGAAACTTTAATTGAGCTGATACTACCAGAATGGAGCATTAAGATAGGCAGCGAACGTGGCAGTTTTATGTTGCGGGGCTGAGGTTGAACTGAAGACATTACATGTAGATCTCGAGTCTTCAGCTCTATCAACAGTAGCAGCCTTGAAAACCTTGAGACCTACCTGATTGTCGAACCCACAATCCTCACATTATCAGCATGACAATTTCGGCAACTGAGCTAACGGGGAAACACATTCTTAAGGGAATCTTTAAAAAGTAGAACTGCACAGTTTCTAAAACTAGTAAATTTACCTTGTGTTTGATAATTTCAAGACCTTGAAGAAAGCTGAATATCATCAAAAAAGGGATCAGAACATACTCATCTTCTGAGAAATTTTTAAACTCTGAATTTATGAATATAAAATGCTTAATGTGGTAAATTCCACATTCCTGTCGCTAACAATAATATTGATGCACAAAATATTTCGTTGCAATTGGAATTTCATCAAGGCGTAGATTTATGGTTTGTTTGACAAAACTTTTTCATTGTCAGAAAAATGAAAGAATTAAATGGCCTACATACGGCAAACACATGCAGGCTGGAAAACGCTCCTCTGATTAGAAAGCTTCAAAGAAAAACAAGCTGTTTCAGAGATTTTCATGACGGAAGTATAACCAAAGTTCATTTTCCTTTGAAGTAAATGAAAAGCATACTGGAATTAGGTAGGCTTTGTCTCTTGATGGAGAAAAAAGGGGATTGTTCAGTGAAAGCTTCACAGGATAACGCATATGTAAAATTTATAGCAGCCTGAATCACTCTGTGGACGACTGAACTAGCAATACGCGAATGAAATGGATTTACCGATTGCTGAATAAAGATTTTTTTTTTTTACAGATCTATTGCTTGTCGAAATAGATGGTGTTGAGAAATGTCCTACCAAATGACTCTGAAACATTGTTGAGAGATCTCCTACCAAATGACTTGAAACGTTTTCTTTTCATTGAAAGTATAAAGCCTTTCTTGTTGTGTCAACGTTACAGTTGTTGTTTTCAATGTTATTGTTGTTGTTGTTGACCTTCTTGTTGTTATTGTTGTTCTCGTTGTGTTATTGTTGTTGTTGTTGTTGTTCGACGGTTATAACTGTGCACGTGAACTTAACATTATCCAATAAAGAACAGACACATCTTTTTCTGTAAATATGTGGGTACATGTTTGTTTCTATGTCATATATTATATTTTGAACACAAAGAGGTCGGTCTTTTTTTTAAGCCTCATATCTGATTTCATATAGTTTGGTTTGTTTTAGCAAGCTCGTTTGAATTCTGGATAGTCTGGCTAAAGATGTTTTCTAGACATACTTCACTTGTACTCAATACACCTTATACCACCGTTCTCAGATATGCTGTGTTATTCATTTATTCGTCATTTATGCACTTAATATTTTGTTGTTCATGATTATGTATATAACTTTGTCTTAATTTTCAGCATCTGTTATTCATGTTATTCTATGGAGGGATAGCTTGTCCATCCCATCTTGTCAGTATCAATAATTGAATGTATCTATACATAATATATATACGTATACATATATTGTATATACATACATATAAATATATACATGCATCTTTATATACATATATATATATGTGTATGTGTATATATATATATTATATATATAATAATGAATAATAATGACATGGAAAGGGTTCAATAAAGCTTACAAATGGACATCTTTATGAATGAGGGATGGATACACTTGAGATGATGGTGGAGAATAAAGATTCTAGTCTACCTTAATTCCATAATTCCAAAGAAACAAGCACAGACAAAAGAGTACAGAACGCATCAATTAGGTAAAACGCCACGACCTTTACAGCAGACTTTTGATTTCTACCATTGTCATTTTGGATCTTTATTCCATCACATGGCACCCACAACGTAGATGCATACTTAAGGAATTTACTTTCGAGCGTGGAAATGCCATCTTGAAAAAAATGAAAACCAAAGAAGTAAGCTATGCATGGGATACTAAAACTTAAGTCAGATTTGACATACTATTAATACCACCACACTGTTATGCTTCCCTCCCCTGAGCTGTTCTTTTTAGCCTGCTCCAGGGCTACATTTTGCCTATGTTCAGGAGGATGAGAGTTAGTCATAGACACGGAACGCTACCATTTATTTCTATCTATATTTCTTTGTATAGCTAGAACAGATTGCAGGAATGCAGTAATGCTGTATTAATTTCTAAATGCTAATTTTCAGTTTCTGATCGCTTAATATTTGCTGAGCACAGATTTTATGTGGTTGCGTAGGAGCAGAGTTGCATTGCTGAGCACACATGCTATGAGCTACACAGGAGCAGAGTTGCATTGTTGAGCACACAAGCTATGTGCTACGTAGAGCAGAGTTGCATTGCTGAGCACACATCTATGTGCTACGCAGGAGCAGAGTTGCATTGCTGAGCACACATCTATGTGCTACGCAGGAGCAGAGTTGCATTGTTGAGCACACAAGCTATGTGCTACGTAGGAGCAGAGTTGCATTGCTGAGCACACATCTATGTGCTACGCAGGAGGAGAGTTGCATTGCTGAGCACACATGCTATGTGCTACGTAGGAGCAGAGTTGCAATGTGCTGACCAAATGTTTAATTTTCTTTTAAAACTTGCCTTTTTGGCAAGAAATCTCTCTCTGTTTCTGTCTCTCTCTCTCTCACAGTCACTTTCTCTTTCTCAGATTTCATGACTATGCTGCTTCAAAAAATGAAGTGTTTTAAATGTTTTCTTTCACAATTTTTCTGCTTATCTGTTTCGATTTGTTTGTCAATCATGTTTAAAATTTTATTTGTTTCCTGGAAATGTTTAAATTTATGATTTTTCTGCAAATCATATTATGAACATATTTTCTTCTTTGTAATGTGAATGTGTGCACATTTGGTTGGTATGTACATACACACACAAGAAAGTATGCATACCTACACACACACACACACACACACACACAACACACACACACACACACACACACACACACACACACGTGCACACACACATACACTCAAGACCATGTGTAGCAGGCAACTCAAGTTATCTTTAATTAATTTAAAAGTAAGAAGTATAAATTCATCAGTAAATCATCAATGTACAGAAATTGCACAAACATATATGAAACACAGAAATTTTGCCAGTATGCTATGTTCTGAGAGAATTATGTCAGTCAGCTTTGTACCGACGTTTGCATTAAGAGTAAAAACATGCATTGTCCCCCTTTGGAATGGGGATCATACATCAGTAAAGGAGAGAAGATGAGCACTGCCCCAATAATTCCAGCTCTGAGACTGGAATTCGTTCAAGAGGAATGATGGAGTTTGTTCAAGAGGAATTCACTGCACTTAGACAATTTCATATGTGCTCCACCAAAATCTGCATGCATTTGTTCAGTGGATTCCTTGAGCCAAGCACAAGAACACACATACTGACAATTGTTCAATATAAAGATGGTTGGAGCAAACAGGAGAGGGCGGGGGAGCATGGGACCTATGAACACTTACACTACTAGAATACACTTACACCACCAGAATAATTAGAAAGATAAAATGGGCAGCAAACAAGCAAACATTCATTTTGCAGGCTGTGATGGAGCTCAAGACAGAGATCTTGAGTCCATGGTTATATGGAAAGTGCCAGCTAGCCTACACAAAGCAAGTTGTTATCTCTAACTGTTGCTCCCCAGTGACCACTGTTTATGGGAAAACTTGCCTCATTTAAAATAATGTAAAATCATCTTTTAAAATAATGTAAAATCATCCGATGCAACTGCAACATTTGATGACCAGATACTAGGCACAAGATTATGGATACAAAATTATACAGCTGATAATAAGAAAAAAGAAAATTACTCTAAATTTAAAATCAATTCCTCAAATTTTAAACAACAAAATTAATCATCACAGTTTGTTAGGTTAATCTCCCTTTTGTTTAAAGCTTAGCTATTGAGTTGTATTCCATCAGAATTTAGATCATCTTTCCTTTAAAAAAAACTCAATATTTGTTTATTTCGGTCAAAAGTGTAATCAATTTTGGAGGTGTCATGCTATAAGTAGTGGATGATACTAAAATAGGAACAATGGCATTTTCAAACTGTTTCATTTCTACATCACATCAAGATATAATCATCAGAGAAAAAAACTGTTCCTTGATCAGGCTCAGTACTTTCATAGTATGTCAAAAGATCAACATACAGAAACAAGAAAAAGAAACAAACACACAAATGAAAATACAATCACAAAACCTATTCCACTTCCTTTCTTTTTATGACAAACTTAACACTATTGTTATTGGAAGACAACACTAGTAATGTTTAAGCTTACTAGAAAATCTTTGTTTAATGCATTTATGTGGAGCAGAGGAATGCTAATCAAACATGCAATGTCAAGTGAATTAGTTTCACTGTCATTCAGCCCTTTGATTAACATCAACTGTAAATAAGTAGCTCATATCAAGTGTCTGCATACATACACCCATGGCATATGTTCTTCACTGCATTCCAAGACATCACTTGAGATCATTATTACACATCCTTCACAATGTGTAATTCATGACTTGACTTTTTACTGTGCTTTGCACTGTTTAATATAACCTGGAATTAACATTTTCAAATCCAAATCAAATGTACATAATTATATCCAAAACACACTCTGCTCCACTGAATCTATAGAATATTTGGGGCAATAGGCCAAACAGCGTACAATGTGTTTTCAAATCCTCACGAGTCTAAATGTTATTGTACAATACTTCCTGCCTTTCAAATGACTTTACTATGACCTCAAAATAAAAAGCAGACACAACAAATGATATGATAAAAACAATACAAAGACTAAACATGGATAGGAGAAAAATCTATAATGCATACAATATGGTGGAACTTTATTACTCCTCCATTGTAAATTACATGCATTGTCTTCACTGTTTTAAAGATAAATGCATAGAATTTGAAAGAATGAAGAACTAAATTTCACTGAATCTAATGAAAACGAAAAAGAGAAGATGAATCATTCAAAGCCCAAAGATCTCAATTAATCACTATGTAATGAAAAAGTGACAGGTAAAATGGCATGACAATAAAGATACTGAGCACAAGAACTGATAACATCTCAACATATACAAACCTCTGAACACTGTGTAAAACAACTGGACACAAAATTTCATTCAGAATACAAGAATCGTGACCACAGAAGCCAACATCTCCAGAAGAAAAATGTGGCTTTGCAAAAGGATCCATCAAACAAACTAAAAAAACATGTCAGATATGAAAGGTCCTACTCACTGTTTACCAACAGGAGGACATGGCGCTACATAATACTAGACAAAAGTGTGTGTCTTGTGTATGCATGATCGCTGCACAGTGCATCTGAAGAAACTGCTGGAGAACCAAAACCAATCTAATTACATACAGAAACCTCTAGATCTATTATTGTTACTAACAATGGAACTTTTTTTTTTTAAGAATTACCACCTTTCATGCCTGAAAATGTCTATGAAAATCTACACTATTATTACTAACAAATGTATAATTCATTTCAGGATTACCAACTTTCTTGACTGAAAATATCAATAAAAATTGACAAAACTAATGGTGGATCTATAATCTATTTAAGGATTACAATCTGCATGACTGAAAATGTCCTGCAGTGGGAGTTGTGACATGATGTAAATGTCGGTCTCTTCAGGCATCCACATACCAGATGAGTGTGTGTATAATATATATATATATATTATATATATATATATATGTAGATAAACCAAAGAAACAAGATAACAAACTAGAGTTTTGAGCCCAGTACTTCGGCCAGTGGCCTTCCTCAGGGGACTGTTTATTCAGGAATTAACACACACATCAAACATTTTTGAATGAAGACTGTTCACAGAGTAATCCAATCTTTTTTCTTTTCAACAACACGAGACGCCTGCCCATTCCTCCCCCCCCCCCCCCCAACTCCAATCCCAACGCCGAACACCAAATCTCATTCCTCCACCCCAGCGTGCTCTACCCACATGAACACAAACGCACGTACTCGCACGCGCTCGCACTCGCACGCACACATATACAACATTAAACAAACACAAACACTCATTTATATGCACACCCGCACGTACGTACAAAAATGGTACACGCACACATACGTACACACACACACACACACACAAAACTACACTACTTTAAATTCGAACAGCTACGAAGCAAACAAACCTACACATCACTATTCCAAGTGGCAACATAGATGAGCCTTTATAAATGACACCAACAATTGTAGCAAAGAGAACAACAGTAATGTCAATCATCTTCATCATCACCATATTGACAACAACAACAAATAAAGCACTGACTAAGATGAAGACGACGACAACAACAGCTACAACCACAGCAACAGTAAGAACAACAATAATAGTAACAACGACAGCAATCATCATCGCCATCATCCTCACCATCACCGCTGCCATCACCGTCACCAACCTCTCCATCACTATCATCGTAATCGTCACCATCATCGCCGTCATCCCCATCGTCGCCATTATGTGTCCCACCACATGGCATTGGAGATCAGACCCTAAGTGAATCCATCCCCTGTGCCCCGTCACCACAAGCACATCGCCCACCACCTATATCCCCAGTCACCCCACAAGCCCGTCCAATAACAATGTAGGTAATACAAAGAATAATACATGCACTATTAATAATATGAATTATAGTAATAACTACAACAATGACGATGATGACAACACCTATGATAACATCAACACCACACCACCACCACCACCAACAATAATAACAACAATAACAATAATAATACCTAGTAAAAAATAAATGATCATATCAACAACAACGGTAGAATGACATTCCCAACGTGTCAAAACCCAAATAAGGATCAAACATAAACGCACACCCACCAGTCACCAAGGTGGCAAGCCAATGTAGTGCAAACAGCACACGCAAATTGCGGGTGGGGGGGGGGTGGGGCAGGACAGGAGGAAAAAAGGGGCGAGGAGGGGCCACGCAGAGGGTGAAACCACCGTCGGACAAAAAGGCACGGCCCCTAACCGGACCATTAGGAAGATGGAGTATGTGACTGCCGAAAAGACAAGGGAATGTCATGCAGGTGATACAATGAGACACCAAGAAGGAGAGGGGATTGTTAGTACAACATTCTTGCAGAGGAACCACAGATAACCAGCACCAGAAGTAGAACAGAGAGATGGGGAATAGGTGTACACCTGGAGGTGATCACGAACGTGCCAGGCACCAACGACTCATCGATGGTACAATGTCTCAGCCACCACTGGAACTGGGGGGGGGGGGGGGGTATCTCGGAGGAAATTTTTTTTTTTTTTTTTTTGGTACTGTTTCGAGCGCAGAGCCATATCAGGGCTGTTAATTGTATTCGGACTCCCACGTATATTGAAAAAAAAAAAAAAAAAAAAAAAGTTTGGGGGTGGGGGTGGGGGTGTTTGTGTGTTGCCGCGGAAGTTGAAAAAATTGTCATTGTACTGTTTAGAGCCCAGGTAGCTGCGCAGAGCCATGTCAGGGCTGTAATTGTATTCGAACGCCCACATATGATGCTGAAGTTAAAAAAATTAAAAAATTAAAAAAATAAAAAAATTGTCATTGTACCTTTTAGAGCCCAGATAGCTGCGCAGAGCCATGTCAGGCTGTAGTTGTATTTGTATTCGAATGCCCACATATCCCACGAGTGGAAAAAATGGAAAAGAAAATCAAGTACATCTATTAATGCTTTCGTGCATACCATTTGAGGGCATATAGGTAAAGGCTCAGATACTTAAAATGGTCACTGTACATCACACCCCCCAGAGGCAAAATGCACTCGACACGTGTATCTGAAGGAGTAATGATAGAAGGAAGAGGGTATGATTTGGTAGTATCCAAACGATCATGAGTGGTGGAGAACAGGCATCTTGTAGTTGAAAGTAAAAGGACCTGGGTAGAACAATATTAAGTTTTAGCTTTCAAGATTATTTCAAAATACGGCTGACAGTCTATTCTAATGTATTGAGGCCATGTGGTTTAAGCGTTTTGAGTTTGTTTATCCAGAAAGATTCCCTATGCAGTCTTCGGGAGTAGTCTTGTATACATGTGTATCTCTTCAATTGCGACGCATTTTAGATTGTCAAGTGTGTGGTTTTTTTGATTGAAATGTGTTGTGACAAGTGTGCCTGTATATACATACACACATACACATACACACACACATATATATATAATGTAATATTATATATAAATAATATATATATAATTATAATAATATATATAATACATGAAAATACATGAAAGCATTAGAACAATTAAGTAGCAAATGTGGCATAATATATCACTAAATGAAACATCTTGCAAATGTAAATGTTAAAATTTAATGCAACACCATTCTAACTACTCAAAGGGAAATTGGAAGAAAAAAAAGTATTACACTGCAGGTAGAAAATGTTGCAAGTAAGTTGCTACAGGAACATAATAACATTAATTAAACATACCATACTAAAATGGCATCAGGTCAAATTCAGAAATTATTATGCAATGTCAGCCATAAAGTGATTGTCCGAGTGATATAACAAAGAAAGCAACAACAACAAAACCAACAAACAAAATAACATTGTACTGTAGTAGTGCAAGCTGTATGAGTGTATGTGAAACTAGCCTCATTAGTGAAACTAGCCTTAACATATATAGTAAACATGAAACAGAAATTGACTATACTCAATGTAAAAGTTGACACAACAAAGATAAACAGGACACCTATAATTTCAACCACTGGACCTTCAACAGGTCAAGAACAATACACACTAAAACAGATATGATTAGTAGCTAGAATAAACTCTAGGGAGAGCTGAAAACTGAAAGTTTTCAGAGAAGAAGCCCCCTATTGCCTTTCAGCCCTAAATTCGTTTATGCTCTACAGGGGCTGGGCTGCATCCAAGTCATGATTCCTGGATGCCCTTCTGTAGTTGTCTTTTTTTGCCAGACCCTAGCCTCCAAAATACACTTACATACAAGACAGAAAAATTTAAGACACAACAATAATGTGAATACAGTACATGTCTTTTTCATACTTGTTTTTCATCTCACCTGCAGTCACTTTTTTATGTGCCTAAAACCTTTAAAAGTATAAATCATTAAGCCAGCTCAAAATAATCTATTAATCATCAGCATGGGGAAAGAGAAGAAAAATAGGAAAAGAGATCAGAAACTGTTTAAAAGACTTCAAGAACTCTAAAATGATTATCAAATAAATCGGGTTCATCCTCAAAGTGCAGTCTGTCTTTCACTTTAGCTCCAGCTTTCTGTAGTAATTCTACAAATCGCTTCTTCTCCTTGCCAATCCAGGGTCTCTTCGGATCCTTCACCTGGTATGGTGTGACATGCACGTAAATACTGATACCTAAGGCAGCCAGCCGTTCCAAGGCCACCTGATCTGTTACCCATGTGTTGCTACCACCACTGTGGCCCCCATCAAGCCAGGTCATGGCCTGAATCCTGGCTATAAAGTTCTGCACTCTCCTGTTGTTTTCCACACTCACAAGTTCATGCATTAGTTGGTTGAGCACGATGCAGCCCCTGCTGAATCCAATCAAATGTATCGACACCTCTGGAATATCGGTAGTTATATGACCAGGTGCTTTACCTGTTGTTTGTGGCCCAGCACTGTGACTGGGCTGTGAAGTGCTACTTTCAGTGTCCCTTGAACCACTGCTACACTTGCCTGTGACGTTTACCATGCCTGGTTTGTTACCTTTCCTAATCTGACTATCGATGCTGCTATCAACGCCTTTGTCTACAGCTTTTTCATACACTTGCACTAGAGTGTTCCAGGCCCCAAAATCTGGAGAGTGGGTGGGGATGCCAAAGTCATTGCACTGTACAAACTGGCTGTAAACACTGAAGGTCTTCAAGTGCATGTGGTGAGGCTTCATCACAAGTACCATTGCATTTGGAAAGCGCTCACACAGTCGTCCTGCTGTTGACAGGCTGTTCCAACGAACGTACTTGGCATTATCAGGATGACTTTGCATTCTTTCTGGATAGTCCTATATAGAAACAGACAGTAATCAGATTTAAAAACAAGATGGTTCAAAACATCAATAAACAGCACACACACACACACTCAAAAAATGCATGCATACATGAAAAATAGAATAAAACAAATATAAAAAAAATATATGACATGAACTGAAACAACTTAAACTAAAAGAAACAAGAAAAAGAGTCTCCTGAAGAAATGGTCAGCTGCAAACATGTATATAAAAATAATACACCAGACACCATAATACATCATGCAATCAGCATCAGCAAGCAGCATCATTTACCACAAACAGTACCATAAGCAAACAACAACAACAGAACTATCATTGAAACCCATGAATTTGAGACGAATAGTCTATAATATACCTATACAAGGTGCCAGGTTCAGTACTTGACTATTTATTTCTGGATCAGGTGATCAAACATAAGTCAGCAAATACATTCTGTGAACCTTTGAACATGTTTTATTGCAGTTCTTGTTTTGTTCCTGGCATTCAATGAAAACTGAAAATAAAGTTTTTCACATGTGTTGTTAGTATCGTTTGTCATAGTGGATTCGTGTGTGACCACTTCCAGGTGACGTGTCTTATTATTCCTGTGAAGAGAGATGTCACCAAAGGTGCATGTAATACTCAATACAGAGCTACTTCTTAGCTTTTGTGCTTGTTTTCATAGAAAAAGGTTTTCTCTTATTTTGTTTACTTACAGGGTACTTATTTATTTCCTTGGTGGGGGGGGGAGGTGTTGCTTGTTGTTTATTGTTTTCTCCTGTCACAGTGATTTACCATTTAAATTCAGGTAGTATAGAAATGCTGTAGATGCAGTGAAAAATATGTAGGAAACCATGCACAGAACCAACTGTCTTTGTTGTTTCTATGGTTGTTTATTACTGATCTACCAGGCTGTTTTAGGGTGATCACTTAGTTTCATCCTGCGGCGGCAGCTGTAGCAGCGCGAAGCCCACTGAGTGCTGCCCTGACCTAGAAATACGAGCTCGTAGCTCCGCCTTGTTACCGGCGATCTCACTACGCTGTACAAGCACAGTAGTAACTATTAAAAACAAGTAACTTCAGTTTTCCACTAATATTCTCAAGAGCTTTGTTTGTATTGGTCTGTAATGTGCATCATTAAAAAGCTGAGATTTTTCTCAACAAAATGATATGTAACTCAACATGTTATGTGCATATAATTATAAGTGTCTAACTAAACGCACAGAGAAGAAAGAGAATGAAAGACGGTGTTGACATGATTTTCAATCTTCGACCGTGAAATGATCAATGTTCCAACGCCGGTAAAATCCAAATGCCAGTTCTCGAATTAAAGTAAAGGCACACATTAGAAGAATGTTGTCTGTAGAGGACTGCTGTCTTTCATTTTTCATGTTTCGTGGCTCAGGGGCCACGTATAGCATATCATAATAACACATGTGACAGCTTAGGTAAACAGGGATGCCGGCGAGCAGATGATGGTTACTCAAGACAAACCGGTTCTCGCAGCTCATTAATCTTCAGAGTCTTCAGTGAATGTTGGTATCATTTCAGTCCTCTGGATAACGCTTACCACGTACACACTGTGGAAGAATTCCTCTGTGCTTGATAATTGTGTATATGTTGCCTTGGACATTTTTATTTAAAATATCAGTGTACTGAGACGACCAGTCAGGTTTTTCATGTTGTAGTTGTTGATTATCTCTGTTTATTTTCTTTTGTTTTGGGTGTGTGTGGTGTGTGTGTTGTGTGTGTGGTGTTGTGTGTGTGTGTGTGTGTGGTGTGTGTTGTGTGTGTGTGTTGTGTTGTGTTGTGTTGTGTTGTGTTGTGTTGTGTGTTGTGTTGTGTTGTGTTGTGTTGTGTTGTGTTGTGTTGTGTTGTGTTGTGTTGTGTTGTGTTGTGTTGTTGTGTTGTGTTGTGTTGTTGTGTGTGTGTGTGTGTGTGTGCACATTTCATGACTGAGACAAATAATTAGGGCCTAAAGATATTAAGCAAAATGCAAAGTATTCCTCCCCCCCCCCCCCCACCTGTTCTGCTTCCATGTTTATTAAAGACTTTTGAGTATTATTATCATTATTATCATTGTTAAGCAAAATACATAGTATTCTTGGTGTGTGTTTGGTTTGTGTTGGTTTTTGTTGTTTGTTTTTTGTTTGTTGTTTGTTGTTTGTGTTTTTGTGTTGTTGTTGTTTGTTGTGTTGTTTTTGTTGTTGTGTTGTGTGTGTGTGTGTGTGTGTGTGTGTGTGTGTGTGTGTGTGTGTGTGAAGAGAGAGACAGACAGACAGAAAGATTTCAGTATAGTTAAAGGTATGATATTCAGGAGTTTTTATTCTTTTTAATACCAGTGAACTTAAAGTTCTCGTAAATGTATAAAGTTTTCTCTCCCCCCCCCCCCCCCCCTCTCTCTCTCTGTCTGTTCTTTCCTTTTTTTTTTATGAATGGTCGTCTCAGTATTGTGATCCCAGTCTTGACTCTTGCACGGACATGTGTGCATACTTTACTATGGCAGTAAGGAGATTGCGATATACAAGACTATCAGTGAAATGTTGGTGCTAGTGTGAAGGATAATGGAGTCTATGCTGTTATCAGTGATCTCGATTTACCCACTGCAACCTCCACAAGAAGCCCAAAAAGATCCATCTGGTAAGTCAGTCTGTTAAAACATACTTTACTCTTCCTCTGTATGTGTTTCTTTCTGCTGTAATAAGTGGTGAACTCTTGTTTTCATTGTTGGAAGTTGGCTTATTTTTCTCATGAAACAGTGAAGGTGCTATATTTTCAGAATCGTTCTCCTCCTTTCCTCTGTAATCCTGTTACGCATGTATGGCAACAAACCAGTTCGTGTTTGATATCTGTGTGTAGGGGAGAGAGCCTACTTTTCGGTAAGATTGATAATTACATATACGACTAAATAAGCAAACCAGTATTGCGGGAAATGCAGAAACAGTAGTAATCACGGCACATGAAGGCAGTCACACAGTCCCGCTTGCCTACTGATGACTCTCAGCTCAAAATCGCTGACAGGTGAGCAAGGAGAACACGCCTCTCGCATGCGATTCACGGCACCGTGTCCGAAAACTAAGTGATCGCCCGGCGGCGGGTTTAAACAGCCTGCTACTGTTTTGTTTTGCTATATATAAAGGCATTCACAGGTACTGTTCTTACAATGCAAAATAATGTAACCTATTCATTGGTTGAAAGATTTACTACAACATCCACCCCTATTCATCGCAAATGTAAACAAACACAGGCACAAGGCTTACCTGAACATCCCCACCAAAGAAGATAACATGCTCCTTTGCATCATGACGCTGCCCAGCAACAACCACATCCATGGGTTCAGTGCCGGTGTCAGCAAGCAAGTCAGTAAGGCGGCAGACATTGTGCTTTGCAAAATCAAAAGCAGGAACCTTGCGCGACATACTGGTGTATGTCCTGTAAGAGCTGTGATGAACTGTGTCTTGAATGCTGCAATGAGCCAAATGCCCTGACCCAAAAATGTTGGGTTGTGCACAGGATCTACTCCAGTCAGACTGACGGGAAAAGACTTGGCTGTGCAGGATAGGAAAACTTCTCAGCAGAAGTGTGGAGTAGTACAGCAAGTGGGCCTGTTTCATTCAGCCTTTTGTGATTGTCTGAAAAAAAAACAATCCATAAGATTTACATGTGTACATATGTATGCATGGGCATATGTGAGTGTGTGTGTGTGTGTGTGTGTGTGTGTGTGTGTGTGTGTGTGTGTGTGTGTGTGTGTATGTGTATGTGTGTGTGTGTGTGTGTGTGCATAAGTGCACTCATGCTTGTGTGTGTGTGAGAGACACAACGTGCATGAACATGTGTACATGCATGTGTCGATGCATGCATGTACTCATGCGAGTGCACTTAACAGTAGAGTTACTAGAGTATGTAAATTTGTAAGCATGTGTGTGAGTGTCGAGCATAAGTTGTATGTGTGTGTTGGGGTGGGGGGTGGGGGTGCATGTTGGTGTTGTGTATGTGTGTGAGAGCACAGCAATACACCTATGTGTGTACATGTTTGCCTCTCCTCAAGTGCACAGATGTGAAACTCTGAGCAACATTCACATTTTCCAGTAACAGAGTTAAAATCTATATTTGTATGTACATATTCTGTTTAATGCCCAGGCAGTAGTAGGCCTATATAAAGTAATAAGCTGTGTCTGTGAGAATCCATTCATTTGCAACTGCTCTGAAAGTGCATATATATCACATCTGTGCAATGATTTCTGAAGTAACTCAAGGTAAAAGACATTTAACACAGCTTCAGAGTTGACAAAATGATAGCCATCTTTATCTTATTGTCCTTCTCCAACTATAATGTTTTACTACAATAAATCAACAGCAAAATTTCAAATCAAAACAGATTTAGATGGCATGGGTGGAGTTATTTTCTGTGACATTAAGTATCTAGTGAATGTATGATTACAAAAAGCGCTTGATCACTTGGATCATCAGCTGGGCCATTAACTGTAGTCTCTATTTATACTTTTTTTTAAAGCCCAGCTGACTACACACAGAACACACAAACACCTCAATGACCCAGAAAAAGAAAACAGGAAAATAAATCTATGGAGGAAGCTGGTGGATAGGCTGAGGGAATCAAAGGGTTAAGTTTTCACAGTTGGTGGATAGGGTGTGGGAGTCAAAGGGTTAATACATGCCCAGTTATCAATCCTAAAAGAAAAGAAAGTATTATGCTTTATAGAATGCATAAGGCAGAAAATGACTGGAGGAGATGACAAAAAGCATATGAGCCAGCAGAAATAAAGGGAATGACAGAAAAGAGGAAAGTTCTTGCTCAGAACATTTAACTGTAATCAGTGTAATGGATATCGCCTTATCGGTACGTGGAAAAGTGGAGGGAGTAATGCATAAGATTATGCCACTGGATATACTTTGGAATTTGCATGCATACTCTTCTTCTTCCGTAAAGTCTCCACAATCAATAGGCTGATTATTATGAGACTGAACTCGGACACATACATCAGAAAGTCCAGCTATGAGTTAATAAAAGACAGATTCACAGACGACAGAGTCACATTGAGTGACAGTAGACGGTAGTCAGTTGACAGTTGCCTGCAGTAACAACTGTAACATCAAACATGAGAGAATGACATTCTCTCAGACTAACAGCACAGCTTTGCGTTAAAAGAAAACTGCTTTGTTGCGCTACAGACGAAATATTCGAAAATACTATCACATCCTACCTCAAAATTGTTTGGATGCTGATCTAGGAGTCTTTAACTCCTTGATACTTACGTCCCTTTTGGGTTGTCAAGGACAACAACGAATGGAGATAATAAAAGCTGGCAACCCCGCAACTGCTGTCTCCTTGTTTTTATTTTAAGGACCTCTGCCACAGTCACAGACCTACCACGCACCCGCAAAGCCATCTGAGATGGTGTCAGAAGTGGGATATTGCTGGTGAGTAGGTGATTTTCGAAAGAAGCTCGAAGCTCGACTCAATTGACTTCTTGCGATTGAAGATCTAGATCTAAAATGATAATTGACGTCATTTTGTTGATGAAATGGCTGCAGCTGCAAGATTTGATCCACCACCACGGTTTAGCTTCAGAGCTGCCGACTGGGAGGACTGGAGGAACGAATTTCTAAGGTTTTGGCGAGCTAGCAAACTTCATAAAGAAGACGGATATGTGCAGAGAGACGCTTTGTTGTATGCCATGGGGACAAAACAGGCGGTGCAAATTATGAAGACATGCAAGTGGGGTGTCAACGAAGATGGTGAGCCAGTCGAATCAGACTATAAATAATATTGATGTTCTAATGACGAAATTTGATACTTACTTCTTACCCAAACGCAATATTATCCATGATCGTGCTATGTTTAACTCAAGAGCCCAGCATGAAGGAGAATCTATTGAAGAGTTTGTTAGGGCGTTGAACATTCTGGTGAAATACTGTAAGTGTAACTATGCTCAATGCTGATCCAGAAGAACAGGTCAGAGACAGACTTGTCATTGGACTTCGGGATCGTCAGCTGAAAGAAAAGTTGCAGCTTCGTGGTGATTTGACTCTGGAAAAAGCTATCACCATAGCACGCCAACAGGAACAAATAAAAGAGCAAATGAAAGAACAGACCAAGCAGTTTGAGCAACTGGACATTGAAGAGGCATGTCATCGTCAGTTTGAGGAACTGGACATCGAAGAAGCATGTCATCGTAATCCATGACTCAGGCTCTCGTCACGACACAGGTCGTGGCAGAGTGAGTGGTCGTGGTTTCTATGGAAACAGAACAACCGGTCATACACGAAGAGGCCGTTGAGCTGTTGACAGAAGTCCTTCAGTTCAGCGTAAAAAACAAACTGTGGCGAGTGTGGTTACGTACATAGAGATGACAACTGTCCGGCCCAAGGCCAGCGTTGCAGAGTGTGTGGCGGTCGTAATCATTATGGCCGCGTGTGCAGGAGACGAGCATCAACAGTAAATCTAGTTGAAGAAGAGCTGTCCGATGAAGACTTCTACCTGGATGCTGTTACAGTGGACGTGAAAGAAGAAAGGAATGCGTGGACAGTTGATCTTGATTTTTATGGCAAGTTTAAGTTAGGAACTTCAAAGTGGACACAGGCGCGGACGTAACTGTGTTGAAAAGACTGATTCAAGAAGCTACCAAAACAGCCACAACTTTCATCCATCCAAGATCCCGTTATCTAAATTCCCCAGGTGGGAAAGTTGACACTGTTGAGAATTTATAGCCAGTGTGACCAAAAGAGTAAAACAACAGAGGACCAGTGACCTACCGTTTTCGTGTTGTTGTGGTCCCAAGATCAGCAGGAGCCAAGGAGTCTTTAATTCCTTCAGTCCTTCATACTTAGTTTGATAGCTACTACGTGACGTACGTCCCTTTTGGGTCGTCGATGATATTAACGAAGGGGATAATAAAAGCTGGCAACCCGCAACTCTGTCTCCTTGTTTTTATTTTAAGGACCTCTGCCACAGTCACAGACCTACCACGCACCCGCGAAGCCATCTGAGACTTCTGGGAGTCTTGAACCTTGAACTGTCTGATCTAGAATTTCTTCAGACGACATATTTACAAAATATATCAAAAGAATGCTCTCCCCTGCAAAAATCGTAACATCCGGTGAAAACGGTGAAAGTCATTAGAAGGTAAACAGTTTGTTGCTCGTCAGTGTAATACAATTCTGTTGTTTTGATCAGTGTCAACATTAAAGGTTACCATGTAAAATGAAAAACCATTACCCCGATGAAACATTCAGAGTATAATCACTGTACCTATCTCATCCTTTCCCCCAGCCCCTGCACACATGTAAACTAGATGAGTAGATTAGTACTAGTATAGTAGTAGAATCTACTAGTAGTAATTTAGTAATAGTATACTACTATTAGTACTAAGCACATTCTACTTGTAGTTTAACTTAGTTACCAAGTCCAAGGAACACCCGACCGTGACATTTCGAGTCTCTCTTTGCAACGGTTTGTGTAGTCACGGAACTTTCACTTGAAGTACCCGACAGAGTTACAAAAGCTGTGAAAGCCCATATTATTCGTCATGTTGATTTACACCACAACATGACATGGACACACCACGCAACGGCCACACATCACATCACTACACACACACACATCACGCACACACACTAACACTAACACTAACACACACACACACACACTAACACACACACCAAGTGATGCATATTAATGTGAACAACACTAACACACACACACACACACACACACACACACACACACACACAACACACAGACCAGTTCCATATATTATATGAGATATAATAGACCTATCCCAGCCTAGCTATAGGAAATAGTAAATGCAAGCAATGTAAGCATAGCCCAGGAACACAGTTAACAGAACATACTTGCGAGCCAGTCATGTATAATTTTAAAATAACTACCACAGCAATTTCAATTTTGCCACATTTTCTCTAAAAAAGTGAAAATTTCTGTTAGTAGGACATTAAAAATCATTCTTTTAGGCTGGGGCTAATATATATATAGTTTTTGATCCCTATTCCATACTCATTGATATGATACTTCGCATGTCACAAATGTAACATGTATCAAACTGTTTTGCTTCAGTGTTACTGAGTTGCTAGACTGTCTTTGGTTTTTATGTTCTGTTGGTAATATTTGTTGGATTTTAATGTGTGTGTGTCTTTTATTTTGGTATTATGGATCTATGTTGTAGATCTTTACCATTCTTTTTCATTTTGAATTCTAAACAACACTTGATTGAAATATGCCTTGACTGGAACATAGCATAATGTGAAAGGAATCTTCTGCTAAGCATGTTTATGCAATTGGGTGCTTTCAATGAAAACATATCAGGTTTCCGTAAAAATTTTATTGCGTCATGTTTTTCCTTGAAGAGCATTAACGTTGTTCCAATCTTTGCACCTTGATTTGATAAATATAAAAATTATATTGTAAGTTTTTTGTTTGTTTGGTTTTTGTTCTTTGTTTGTTGTTGTTGTGTTTTTTTGCTACTTTGTTTCTTTTTCTTCTCAGTACTAGAGTTTGAAGGTCTATGTTTTATAGATTTTAAATATAAGCGTAGAGTCACTGATTTGCTAAAGTCAAATTCAGAACATCGCGATGGCTCCTTCACTGTACAGTGATAGGATTCCAAAATAGTCAGTTTACCCAACAGGCTAGTAGATTTTTATTTTGACTCACCCACGCCCAAACTTTATAAAATATTTCTCTCATTCTAGAATTCTTTATTAGGCAGTTATATTCTTCATCAGCCTGTAGTCATCTCATACTTCCTGGTCATCTACTTTAAGACAGAAGATGACTGCCATTCTGGTTATGGACTGAGGTTAGATTGTTCCTTGCAGCTGGAGTCATATTCTGAAGACATATCTTTGAAAAATGTTTGCAAAAATTGCCAGTAATGCATGCACATATTAAACTTTGAAGATTAAAGATCTCTACTAGACTATTGGACAAAATGTGAATCAGAAAATGTTGTGAATATGGCACCGATCTGTCAGAAAATATATTTTTACAGTTCTACTCGCAAAATTTTTATGAAGAAAAAAATGCACTAGATGATATAGTTGGCCATAGTACTGTCATACTGCTTGTTTTTGTGTTTTGGCAGGAGGCTCAGTACAGCTGTTAAGTTCTCCCATGGCAGCACGGGTATGTTTTTCAACTGTAAATGTTGAATGCATGATTCATAATAGTGTGAAGAGGTTAAATAGGCTTGTGTGTACACAAATACACATGGTGTGCTCTTTTTCTGTCCTCTCTCTCTCTCCGATCTCTGTCTTCCCCCACCCCCATCCACCCTACTCCCATTCTCTCTCACACACACACATGCTTAATCAACTACCCATCTAACTTCAATCATGAATTGATGAAACATGCACAAAGTATACAGTGGTACACATGCATTCACATTTTTATGCACATGTGACTTTCAGTTTCACACATTCCATACATGTGACTTTGTGAGTATCAGTATGATATATTCTGTTCTTTGCTTTTTGATTGTTTATTAACATTTTTTTTTTAATATTGGAAGGGATCATACATATGATATAGGAAATAGGCAAGGTGTTCAAATTTCTACCTGAAAATTAAAATGACTTTACAGGATATGTTTGGGTTTTTTTGGGTTTTTTTTTAGTGATTGATGGGCATGGTAGTCTGATTGATCAACAACAGATGCCTCCACATGGTGATTAAAGGTGGAGATTTTTCCATATTCCCAGTTCAACATGTGTGCAGACCTGCTAGTGTCTATATCCCTTACATGTAATGATGTATGTGGAATAACAGACACATATATCTGTTAAAGGCCCTGTAACTACTAAACTAGTGTAAGTCATGTCTGTAGCTGGCTTTTGGAAATTATGAAAACACCCATGGTGCACACCTATAATAATAATTACAATATTTATATAGCGCAAAATCTTGATAAAATCAAATCTAAGCGCTGAAACAGACACACACACACGCACGCACGCACACATGCATGCACCACACACACACACACACACACACACACACACACACACACACCACACACACACACAACAACACCACACCGCACGCACGCACGCACACACATGCACTCACGCACGCACGCACACACACACACACACACACACACACACACACACACACACACACACACACACACACACACACACACACACACACACACACACACACACACACACGGCTATAAATGGGGAGAAAGAATAAAAGCAATGGAAAATTATAGAGAGCATATTATATACAGTTATATATTGCAATGTGATTCCCCTCCGAGTGGAGACAGGCTGCAGAGGGGATTGAGTGAGGTCAGGATTTTGTGCAGAGGAGAAAAGGTGAGTTTTGAGAGCGGACTTGAAGGAGACAAAAGTAGGTTGCTGACGGACTGAGAGAGGAAGTTTGTTCCAGGAGAGCGGACCAGAAACAGAGAAGGCTCGTGGACCATAGGTATTGAGCTTAGTGCATGGAAAGCGAAAAGTCAGAGGATCGGAGGCAGATCGGAGGGTAGTGAGGGAACATAGATCTCAAGTAGGCTTGACAGGTAATCGGGGGCTGCGTTATTGAGGCTTTTGTAGCACATGGTGTCTAGTTTGTACTGTATGCGCTTTGATACAGGGAGCCAGTGAAGTTGTGCCATGAGAGGAGATATGTGGTCAGCTTTTTTCTTTTTGAGTACAAGGCGTGCAGCATTGTTTTGAATGCACTGTAGGATGTGAGTGGTGGAGGCAGGAAGACCGGACAGGAGTGAATTGCAATAGTCAATGCGAGACATTATGAAGGAGAGAACGAGTTTTGCAGTTGTTTCCACAGAGAGATACTTCCTGATCAGGCTTATACGATGGAGGTGATAGTAGCAAGATCTGGCAGTTTGAGAAACAAAGTTGTTCATGGAGAGGGTAGAGTCAATGCAGACACCAAGGTTTTTAGCTGAATCAGAAATTGGACTGATGTGTTACATAATGGGAGAGAAAGAGAAGGCAGCTGAGAAAGTTTCTGACGGGTGCCAATGAGGATAGCTTCTGTCTTGTCATCATTTAGCTGAAGTTTGTTGTATGTCATCCAATTTTTAATGTCCGAGTAACACTCAGTGGTGTGAGTCAGGAGGCGCTGTATATTGTCAGATGAGTCACTGTCTTGAAGTTGGGTGTCATCAGCATAGAAGTTGTGTTTTATAGAGTGGGAGTTGATGATGGTGGACAGGGGGGAGGTGTAAAGAGTGGAAAGAACAGGACCAAGGACAGATCCTTGTGGAACACCACAGGTCAGGTATGCAGGTTGAGAGTAAGTGCCATTGATGAGAACAGTTTGTTTTCTGTTTGATAGATATGAAGTGAACCAGGAGAGAGCAATGTCAGAGATGCCAAAAGTATGATGAAGTCTAGAAAGGAGAATACCATGATGAATGGTATCAAAGGCTGCAGACAGATCAAGGAGTGTGAGGAGAGAGACTTTGCCAGTATCAGTTGCAAGGAGGAGATTGTTGAGAATGTGTAGCAAGGCAGTTTCAGTGCTATGGCACTGGCGGTAGGCTGACTGGAAAGGATTGAGGAGATTGTTGGCAGACAGGTGAGAGTTCAGTTGGTTGAGGACAACTTTTTCAAGCAGTTTTGACAAGAAAGAGAGATTAGAGATAGGCCGGTAATTTTTCAGTTCATTTGGGTCTAAATTGTATTTCTTGAGGAGAGGGTGAACAATAGCAGACTTGAAAGAATCTGGGACAGTTCCAGTTTGGAGAGAAGTGTTGATGATGTCAGTGATGAATGGGAGGAGCGTAGGGAGACAGTCAGAGTAGAGAGAACCTGGAAGAGGATCCAGTTCGCAGGTTTTGAACGACATGGATCTTGTGAGACTGGGGTAAAAGTAGTAAGAGGTGTGCCAGAGAAGGAAGGGTCAGGTGGGCATGGTTGACAGGGTGTCCTGTCAAGCCTGTCACGAAGAGTTTGTATTTTGGTGGTGAAATACTTGGAGAATACAGATGGGAGTTCTTCATTTGTGTGTTTTGTTGGGAGAGGTAAATCTTTTCGTGTGCCAAGGAGATGATTCATGGTTGTAAAGAGTTCTTTTGAATAAGAGGCATTCAGGATTTTGGTTTGGAAATAGCTTGTTTTTGCAGATGCAATGAGGGTGGATACTTTTGTTTTAGAGGCTTGGAAAAGTTGCCTATGTACAGTGAGTTTGGATTTGCGCCAGCGGCACTCTGCTCTGCGGCGGGCACGTTTTGCACAGGCAATCTCATGAGTGAGCCAGGGGGTAGGGGGGCGGTCAGGTAAAAGACGGGTTGTGGCTGGAGCATGAGTGTCCAGAAGATGGTGGAGAGTAGTATAGAATTCATCGGCAAGGTATGTGAACTTTTCAGAGAGGAGACGGAGGCATCAGATGAAAATGTGGAGAGGTTATGTGACTTTTCAGAGAGGAGACGGAAGGCATCAGATGAAAATGTGGAGAGGTCGATAGATTTGAGATTGCGCGAGTCACTGTGCGCATGGTACAGGAAGGAGGAGGAATGTCAAGAGAACAGAGAATTGCAGAGTGGTCAGATGGAAGGGCTGAAGTTAGACGGGTAGAAAGAACTAAGCAGTTGTCAGTAGCTGAATTGTGGTGATCACGAGAAATGATCCAGTCAAGAATGTGACCTTTTTGATGGGTTGGTTCAGAAATGTGTTGAGTCATATTGTGATTGGACAGAGAGTTGATGATAGTCTTGTGTCATAACGGTGAGTGTTGTCATAGTGGACATTGATGTCACCTAGAATGATGAGATTTCCAGGTAAGAGGCAGTAGTAATCAAGAAGTTGATCAAAGTCAGAGAGAAACATGGATGTGGTGAGCTTGTTGGCAGAGCTAGGTGGAGGTCGATAGACACAGGAAAGGTGATGGGGTGAGGGGTGGATTGGAAGGATACTTCAACGTGCTTAAAAGAAGGATGGGAGAAAGGCAGAGACTATGAGAAAGACAGGCGGGAATGGAGTGAGTCGTTGTAGAGGATGGCGATACCACCACCTCGGGATGAGCGATGGAAAGAAGCAAGCCTGTAACCACTCGGAGTGAGACTCGCATGTATAGGTTCATGACCAAGGGGGTTAAGCCATGTTTCGGTGATAAAAGCAATGTTAACATGCTCATCTGCGATAAAGTCAGCAATGACATCGGCTTTGCCATCAGTGCATGTTGACTGAGCGTTAAAAAGGCATAGTTTTAGTTTATCACAATGCGGCGGCCGAGGTGGAGACGAAGACAGCACCGATGGGACAGAAGACGAAGGCGACACTAGCGGGGCAGAAGATGAAGGCAGCAATGACGGGACAGAAGACGAAGGAGGCATCCGCAGGACAGAAGACGAAGGCGGCACCAGTGGGACAGAAGACAAAGGCAGCACCAGCGGGACAGAAGATGAGGGCACCTACTTAAGAATAAGATGGAGCATGCAGACTGTACTACAGCATACTGCCTGCACAGAGTGGTCAAAACAGCCTGCATACACACGTTGAGAAAAATTCTTTTTTTTTAATTGCTTATATACACATGTGTGTATATACACATATTATATATTTATTTGTCTTTATTTATTCATTTTACAACAGTACAAGGTTTCATACGTGTGCTTATGTTTGTGTTATTCACTCACATTCTATGAACAAATACAGACTTGTGCCCAATTCCGTACGCTACAGTTTACAAAAAAAAAGTTTACGAGTTTTAATCACCCATCTGTTCTGCAGTCTTGACACAGTATCTTTGAAATGGTTTCCGTGACAGTTTTTAAAATAACATCACAAGAGTATTTTCCTCTTTTCAAAAATATCAGTACATTCTTTCACTCTTAATCTTAGTCTCCAAGTTTCATATATGTGATCAGGTATGTGTATGTATATTCATCATCATCATCAGGTGCCCTGCCGCATGACTTCCATCTGTCTCTATCTCTCGTTGCCCCTAGCATCTCCCCCACCCTTCTCATCCCCAGCCATTCTGCAAGTCCGTCCAGCATTTTCTCTGTGGATCTCCCCGTGCTGTCTTTCCCTCCAGCATTCCCATTGTGACCAGGTGCTCCAAATCCCCCTTCCTCATAAAATGGCCTATAAATGTTGCCTGTCTTTTCCTAATCTTCCTTGACCTTATGAGTGATCTACTTGTGTCTGCCTCCATCAAGACTGTCTCGTTTGTTTTCTTTGCTGTCCATGTATATTATGTGTGCATAATGTGTGCATATATGTTTTTGCATTCATATGTTGAACGTGCAGCAGCTGGTTGCCCCATACAGCAGATGTGTGCGTGCGTACCTACCAAATTTGCAAGCGGTTGTTCAGCATTTCCGAAACTTTTCATCACAAGACAAGAACAGTGACACCACAAACTCTTATGTCATAGATGAACCTGACAGTAAGTACAGTTCAGTTGTGTTTGTCCCTTATCATTAGTTTGTCACTTATCATTAGTTTGTCATAGTTTGTGAGTTACTTTACTTTTGCTCTCTCTCTCTCTCTCTCTCTTTTTTTTATTTTTTATCTCTCCCTCTCTCTCTCTCCCTCTCCTCCCCTCCCCCTCTCTCTCTCTCTCTCCCCTTTCTCTCTTTTTCCCCCCCCCTGTCTCTCTCCCCTCCCTTTCTCTTTCTCTTCCCTCCCTCTCTCTCTCTCTCTCTCTCCCCTCTCTCTTCTCTCTCTCTCTCTCTCTCTCTCTCTCTCTCTCTCTCTAAGCACACACATACACATACACAAAATCAATAGATGATGTTTTAAATGTAGAAACCGCCAATGTTCTGTCTCCCTGTCCCTCCCTGGTTTGTGAATGGATCAGTGGCCTTCACATTTAACCATCTGGTGCAGTAGTGATGTAGGCAAACATCAAATTTCCAGTGTAGTCATGTTGGTAAACATTAGATTTCAGTTCAGCCCTGGGTTTAATCCCCTAAACACCTCCACCAAGTGGATAAAGGGTGGAGATTTTTCCATTCTCCCTGGTCAGTAAGATAGTGTGTATGCAGGCCTACCAGTTTCTAAACCTGCTTTTCTGTGTATGCACATGTAGAATATCAAGTATGCACATTTAAGATCCTATGAGTCACGTCAGTGACTGGCTTATGGAAACATGTAAACACCTAGCCAAGTAGCATGCAAGCAGTGGCTGATTTAAAGAATGGCTTTTAGCTAATAACTTCCACTATTGGAAAATAAAGTAGCCTTCTCTCTCTCTCTCTCTCTCTCTCTCTCTCTCTCTCTCTCTCTCTCTCTCTCTCTCTCTCTCTCCTCTCTCTCTCTCTCTCTCTCTCATACATATTTTCATATTATATAATATGTGTGTGTGTGTGGTGGTGTATGTATGTATATATGTATGTGTGTGTGTGTGTATATGGTCATGGCTAGGAAATGGTGTCTAAAACGTGTGACACATAAACAACAAAATGAAACACCTGTCAATGGAAGAATATTGTGCAAACCAAACAGCAGGACAAAAGCCATGACAAATAGTCCAACTTGCAAGTCAATCGGACATTTATCACTCCTGTAACCAGAGATAATATCATGTTATGTTGTACATAACATCACACGATGTCACAGACCTTGTAAAGAAAGAACCTGAGAAGGAACAGATATTTTGCTCAAAATAATGTGAACATGTTAATAGCAGGTCCAGTTGGTACATCTGAAGGTAGGACAGGAAAATCAAACATAAATACAAGAAAATTAAAGGCGAAGATTTTGTACATAACTTCACAACAATTCTTTAGTGTGTGTTATCATTTTTAAGAGGGAGAGCTGTACCACGGAAGATAAAACAGACTTCTGCTGTTTTGAAAATGAGCAGTGTAAAGAGAGATGACAAAATAATCATGTGAAGCGCTCAGGTAATGCCTAATTATGAATTTTTCATATTAACTAATTAAGGCTTACTATATGTACGTTACTGGAATGTCCTTTCATCTCCAACATTTAAGAGATCTCAAAAGCTGAAAATTCTTATTGTTGTGCAAAACAGCTTATGAGTAACTCAAAAGACATGTTCCAAACAAAACCAGGCTATGAAAATGAAAATATTACAAGAGCTCATACCAGAACAGCACTCAAATAGTTATCTGTACATAACTTCACAACAGTCACAACAAAACATTGTACTGCAGTATCCTCTAAAACGCAAACCTCGGCATCAAACTATCTTTCACTTGAAATAAGAAGAACCAAAATGCCACACATGACAGCTTGTTTCTTTTTAAGTGAATTGCGGCTTGCTGAATTCAGTAAAGATTTCTTTAGTACATAACTTCACAACATTCTTAAGGAGAATCTCCTTTTCTTCAGGAAAACAGTACTTGTATCGATTAATTTCCACAAAAACTGGGGTACAAGAGCTCAGGGGATTGTATCAGCATGTTTTGAATACATTTGGGATTGATAAAGAGGGTGGAAAACTGGCTATTCTATAGAATGTTCAGTAACTTAACATACCAGTTCATAACTTCACAACAGTCACAACATAATTAATTTGTACTAAACCATCTGTCATTTGAGATAATATAAACTAAATGTCACATATGATAATCACTTTCTTTTTAAGTTAATCGTGATTTCCTAAATTCAGTAAAGATCTCTTTAGTACATAATTTCATGACATTCTGAGAGAATCTACCTTTTCTTCAGAAAAAAAGCAAATATATTGATGATTTTTTTTGTATGAAAACAGTTAAAAAGAAGCTACAGGGATTGTATCTGCATGTTTTGAATACATGTGGGATTAATAAAAAAAAAGTTATTTCAGAAAAAAGCATCGTTTTCTATAAAATGTTCATAACTTCACATACAGAAAACAACATCTTTTGTAACACTGCACACTTAAAGTTAAAAGCATAAGCCACAGTGTGTTATATAGATAAGATTTTACTTAAACCTGTACCAACAGGCTATAAACAAACTATAGAGTCAATAGCAGGTATGTATTTGTAATGAAAGCATCCACTAGAATTCTTTGTTCATAACATCACAACAGATCATTATACTGCATTTTTGTGTGAGGTTATGTACATCATGCAAGTTGCTGGCAAATTTTAAGGCATAAAGTATTTGAATTCAGATTTCTCAAAAATGACAGTATTGACCCGCAGAAGGCGTTTCAACAGATTTTACAAAAATATTACAAAATTTAACATCAGTACCATATGTTCATAACTTCACAAAATCCAGACCATGCAGATGCTGATGTGATGTTATGTACATCATGAAAAGTACACAACATTGCCCAAAATCCACAAAAAAGCCTAAAATCATTATTGAAATAATCCAAGAGTACCACCATGTCAACAAACTCTTTTTTCAACATTATTCTTAAATCAGATTGCATTTGTGAACAGTGGTTTGGTCTGGTATGATTTTTGTTTGTGTGAAGTTATGCACTGACCTATGAACAATAAGGCCAACACATGCAGGGACCAAGTATCACTAATCAGTGCTTTTGATTAACTTCATGTATGTAAGAATGATGAATGTACATTTTCTGCCTGTGGTTAACAATAAAACAAAAGTCATAGGTGTACATCACCATCACGACAATCAGACTGATCGGTGCCTACAAACACAAGGCAAACCAACTCTAAACTGAAGAACTAAGTCAGCAAGTTCAAAGAGTAAGGCTAAAGGGATGTTAATTATCGGTTATAACAACCATAATAGGACAGCAACGGACATATCAATATATTGACAGAAAAAAACAAGCGATCCTGGCCAGATTCTGTTGTACATAACATGGGAAAATGATTCACAACAAAAACTTGATCAGCTTTTTTTCCTTCCTGCCATTCCGCAGGGCGATTTTCGCTTCACGAGGCAAAAGGCACAAAGCTGTATCAATGAAACAACCAAGTCAGTGTGGTCAGTGTGCGAAAGATGAAATGTCAGTCCGCATGAAAAAAATAGTACATAAGACAGCATTCACAACAGAAAGCAGAAGCTGAAGTTCAAGGCAGACGGTGCATATTGTAAACATCACATCGCTCTTTTGAATAAGACAAACTTAAATGCATTCATTTTTGAGAGAATCGGTTATTTTTACTTCATGGGTTTTACCCGAATTAGTGCTAAGTCGACGATTCTTACGCGCAAGGGAAATTTCACAACGAACAGTGATGTACTCGAAGCAGATTTTACTCAGTAATTTTCTACTTCCTGTGCCCACTATTTGCCGATGTAGAAGTATGAGGGCTTTATGCATTCAATTTTATGTTGATCAATTCCCAGACGTGAAAGTTTCTTGTACTCGTGGCGTTTCACTCAATCGATTGCGCACACTCTTTGAAGTGTCACAAAAATGATCTCCGATGATAGTGTAAACAAACGACAAAATATTGATTT
>CM060307.1:65934404-66006904 GCA_030674185.1 Monoplex corrugatus
TCAGGTTTTTCATGTTGTAGTTGTTGATTATCTCTGTTTATTTTCTTTTGTTTTTGGGGTGTGTGTGTGTGTGTGTGTGTGTGTGTGTGTGTGTGTGTGTGGTGTGTGTGTGTGTGTGTGTGTGTTGTGTTGTGTTTGTGTTGTGTTGTGTTGTGTTGTGTTGTGTTGTGTTGTGTTGTGTTGTGTGTGTTGTGTGTGTTGTGTTGTGTTGTGTTGTGTTGTGTTGTGTTGTGTTGTGTTGTGTTGGGTGTGTTGTGTTGTGTTGTGTTGTGTTGTGTTGTGTTGTGTTTGTGTGTGTGTTGTGTTGTGTTGTGTGTGTGTGTGTGTGTGTGTGTAAGTTGTGTGAATTTCATGACTGATGATCAAATATTAGGGCTAAAGATATTAGCGAATGCAAAGTATTCTCTCCCCCCCCCCCTGTTCTGCTTCTGTTTATTAAGACTTTTGAGTATTATTATCATTATTATCATTGTTAAGCAAATACATAGTATTCTTGTGTTGTGTTGTTGTTGGTTTGTTGTGTTTGTTTGGTTTGTTTGTTTGTTTGTTTGTTGTGTTGTGTTGTGTGTGTGTTGTGTGTGTGTGTGTGTGTGTGTGTGTGTGTGTGTGTGTGTGGTGTGTTGTGTGTGTGTGTGAAGAGAGAGACAGACAGACAGAAAGATTTCAGTATAGTTAAGTATGATATTCAGGAGTTTTTATTCTTTTTAATACCAGTGAACTTAAAGTTCTCGTAAATGTATAAAGTTTTCTCTCCCCCCCCCCCCCCCCCCTCTCTCTCTCTCTCTGTTCTTTCCTTTTTTTTTTTATGAATGGTCGTCTCAGTATGTGATCCCAGTCTTGACTCTTGCACGGACATGTGTGCATACGTTTACTATGGCAGTAAGGAGATTGCGATATACAAGACTATCAGTGAAATGTTGGTGCTAGTGTGAAGGATAATGGAGTCTATGCTGTTATCAGTGATCTCGATTTACCCACTGCAACCTCCACAAGAAGCCCAAAAAGATCCATCTGGTAAGTCAGTCTGTTAAAACATGCTTTACTCTTCCTCTGTATGTGTTTCTTTCTGCTGTAATAAGTGGTGAACTCTTGTTTTCATTGTTGGAAGTTGGCTTATTTTTCTCATGAAACAGTGAAGGTGCTATATTTTCAGAATCGTTCTCCTCCTTTCCTCTGTAATCCTGTTACGCATGTATGGCAACAAACCAGTTCGTGTTTGATATCTGTGTGTAGGGGAGAGAGCCTACTTTTCGGTAAGATTGATAATTACATATACGACTAAATAAGCAAACCAGTATTGCGGGAAATACAGAAACAGTAGTAATCACGGCACATGAAGGCAGTCACACAGTCCCGCTTGCCTACTGATGACTCTCAGCTCAAAATCGCTGATGGCAGGTGAGCAGGAGAACACGCCTCTCGCATGCGATTCACTGGCACCGTGTCCGAAAACTAAGTGATCGCCCGGCGGCGGGTTTAAACAGCCGTGCTACTGTTTTGTTTTGCTATATATAAAGGCATTCACAGGTACTGTTCTTACAATGCAAAATAATGTAACCTATTCATTGGTTGAAAGATTTACTACAACATCCACCCCTATTCATCGCAAATGTAAACAAACACAGGCACAAGGCTTACCTGAACATCCCCACCAAAGAAGATAACATGCTCCTTTGCATCATGACGCTGCCCAGCAACAACCACATCCATGGGTTCAGTGCCGGTGTCAGCAAGCAAGTCAGTAAGGCGGCAGACATTGTGCTTTGCAAAATCAAAAGCAGGAACCTTGCGCGACATACTGGTGTATGTCCTGTAAGAGCTGTGATGAACTGTGTCTTGAATGCTGCAATGAGCCAAATGCCCTGACCCAAAAATGTTGGGTTGTGCACAGGATCTACTCCAGTCAGACTGACGGAAAAGACTTGCTGTGCAGGATAGGAAAACTTCTCAGCAGAAGTGTGGAGTAGTACAGCAAGTGGGCCTGTTTCATTCAGCCTTTTGTGATTGTCTGAAAAAAAAACAATCCATAAGATTTACATGTGTACATATGTATGCATGGGCATATGTGATGTGTGTGTGTGTGTGTGTGTGTGTGTGTGTGTGTGTGTGTGGTGTGTGTGTGTAGTGTGTATGGTGTGTGTGTGTGTGTGTGTGTGTTGTGCATAAGTGCACTCATGCTTGTGTGTGTGTGAGAGACACAACGTGCATGAACATGTGTACATGCATGTGTCGATGCATGCATGTACTCATGCGAGTGCACTTAACAGTAGAGTTACTAGAGTATGTAAATTTGTAAGCATGTGTGTGAGTGTGAGCATAAGTTGTATGTGTGTGTTGGGGTGGGGGGTGGGGGTGCATGTTGGTGTTGTGTATGTGTGTGAGAGCACTGCAATACACCTATGTGTGTACATGTTTGCCTCTCCTCAAGTGCACAGATGTGAAACTCTGAGCAACATTCACATTTTCCAGTAACAGAGTTAAAATCTATATTTGTATGTACATATTCTGTTTAATGCCCAGGCAGTAGTAGGCCTATATAAAGTAATAAGCTGTGTCTGTGAGAATCCATTCATTTGCAACTGCTCTGAAAGTGCATATATATCACATCTGTGCAATGATTTCTGAAGTAACTCAAGGTAAAAGACATTTAACACAGCTTCAGAGTTGACAAAATGATAGCCATCTTTATCTTATTGTCCTTCTCCAACTATAATGTTTTACTACAATAAATCAACAGCAAAATTTCAAATCAAAACAGATTTAGATGGCATGGGTGGAGTTATTTTCTGTGACATTAAGTATCTAGTGAATGTATGATTACAAAAAGCGCTTGATCACTTGGATCATCAGCTGGGCCATTAACTGTATTCTCTATTTATACTTTTTTTTAAAGCCCAGCTGACTACACACAGAACACACAAACAGCCTCAATAGAAATACTCCAGAAAAAGAAAAACAGGAATAAAAAATTAAATTTACTTATGTTGAGGAAGCTGGTGGATAGGCTGAGGGAATCAAAGGGTTAAGTTTTCACAGTTGGTGGATAGGGTGTGGGAGTCAAAGGGTTAATACATGCCCAGTTATCAATCCTAAAAGAAAAGAAAGTATTATGCTTTATAGAATGCATAAGGCAGAAAATGACTGGAGGAGATGACAAAAAGCATATGAGCCAGCAGAAATAAAGGGAATGACAGAAAAGAGGAAAGTTCTTGCTCAGAACATTTAACTGTAATCAGTGTAATGATATCGCCTTATCGGTACGTGGAAAAGTGGAGGGAGTAATGCATAAGATTATGCCACTGGATATACTTTGGAATTTGCATGCATACTCTTCTTCTTCCGTAAAGTCTCCACAATCAATAGGCTGATTATTATGAGACTGTACTCGGACACATACATCAGAAAGTCCAGCTATGAGTTAATAAAAGACAGATTCACAGACGACAGAGTCACATTGAGTGACAGTAGACGGTAGTCAGTTGACAGTTGCCTGCAGTAACAACTGTAACATCAAACATGAGAGAATGACATTCTCTCAGACTAACAGCACAGCTTTGCGTTAAAAGAAAACTGCTTTGTTGCGCTACAGACGAAATATTCGAAAATACTATCACATCCTACCTCAAAATTGTTTGGATGCTGATCTAGGAGTCTTTAACTCCTTGATACTTACGTCCCTTTTGGGTTGTCAAGGACAACAACGAATGGAGATAATAAAAGCTGGCAACCCCGCAACTGCTGTCTCCTTGTTTTTATTTTAAGGACCTCTGCCACAGTCACAGACCTACCACGCACCCGCGAAAGCCATCTGAGATGGTGTCAGAAGTGGGATATTGCTGGTGAGTAGGTGATTTTCGAAAGAAGCTCGAAGCTCGACTCAATTGACTTTGCGATTGAAGATCTAGATCTAAAATGATAATTGACGTCATTTTGTTGATGAAATAGGCTGCAGCTGCAAGATTTGATCCACCACCACGGTTTAGCTTCAGAGCTGCCGACTGGGAGGACTGGAGGAACGAATTTCTAAGGTTTGGCGAGCTAGCAAACTTCATAAAGAAGACGGATATGTGCAGAGAGACGCTTTGTTGTATGCCATGGGGACAAAACAGGCGGTGCAAATTATGAAGACATGAAGTGGGGTGTCAACGAAGATGGTGAGCCAGTCGAATCAGACTATAATAATATTGATGTTCTAATGACGAAATTTGATACTTACTTCTTACCCAAACGCAATATTATCCATGATCGTGCTATGTTTAACTCAAGAGCCCAGCATGAAGGAGAATCTATTGAAGAGTTTGTTAGGGCGTTGAACATTCTGGTGAAATACTGTAAGTGTAACTATGCTCAATGCTGATCCAGAAGAACAGGTCAGAGACAGACTTGTCATTGGACTTCGGGATCGTCAGCTGAAAGAAAAGTTGCAGCTTCGTGGTGATTTGACTCTGGAAAAAGCTATCACCATAGCACGCCAACAGGAACAAATAAAAGAGCAAATGAAAGAACAGACCAAGCAGTTTGAGCAACTGGACATTGAAGAGGCATGTCATCGTCAGTTTGAGGAACTGGACATCGAAGAAAGCATGTCATCGTAATCCATGACTCAGGCTCTCGTCACGACACAGGTCGTGGCAGAGTGAGTGGTCGTGGTTTCTATGGAAACAGAACAACCGGTCATACACGAAGAGGCCGTTGAGCTGTTGACAGAAGTCCTTCAGTTCAGCGTAAAAAAACAAACTGTGGCGAGTGTGGTTACGTATATAGAGATGACAACTGTCCGGCCCAAGGCCAGCGTTGCAGAGTGTGTGGCGGTCGTAATCATTATGGCCGCGTGTGCAGGAGACGAGCATCAACAGTAAATCTAGTTGAAGAAGAGCTGTCCGATGAAGACTTCTACTGGATGCTGTTACAGTGGACGTGAAAGAAGAAAGGAATGCGTGGACAGTTGATCTTGATTTTTATGGCAAGTTAGTGAACTTCAAAGTGGACACAGGCGCGGACGTAACTGTGTTGAAAAAGACTGATTTCAAGAAGCTACCAAAACAGCCACAACTTTAACTTAAAAATGAACTTTCTCCATCCAAGATCCCGTTATCTAAATTCCCAGGTGGGAAAGTTGACACTGTTGAGAATTTATAGCCAGTGTGACCAAAAGAGTAAAACAACAGAGGACCAGTGACCTACCGTTTTCGTGTTGTTGTGGTCCCAAGATCAGCAGGAGCCAAGGAGTCTTTAATTCCTTCAGTCCTTCATACTTAGTTTGATAGCTACTACGTGACGTACGTCCCTTTTGGGTCGTCGATGATATTAACGAAGGGGGATAATAAAAGCTGGCAACCCGCAACTCTGTCTCTTGTTTTTATTTTAAGGACCTCTGCCACAGTCACAGACCTACCACGCACCCGCGAAGCCATCTGAGACTTCTGGGAGTCTTGAACCTTGAACTGTCTGATCTAGAATTTCTTCAGACGACATATTTACAAAATATATCAAAAGAATGCTCTCCCCTGCAAAAATCGTAACATCCGGTGAAAACGGTGAAAGTCATTAGAAGGTAAACATTTGTTGCTCGTCAGTGTAATACAATTCTGTTGTTTTGATCAGTGTCAACATTAAAGGTTACCATGTAAAATGAAAAACCATTACCCGATGAAACATTCAGAGTATAATCACTGTACCTATCTCATCCTTTCCCAGCCCCTGCACACATGTAAACTAGATGAGTAGATCTAGTACTAGTACTAGTAGTAGTAGATCTACTAGTAGTAATTTAGTAATAGTATACTACTATTAGTACTAAGCACATTCTACTTGTAGTTTAACTTAGTTACCAAGTCCAAGGAACACCCGACCGTGACATTTCGAGTCTCTCTTTGCAACGGTTTGTGTATAGTCACGGAACTTTCACTTTGAAGTAACCCGACAGAGTTACAAAAGCCTGTGAAAGGGCCCATATTTATGTCAGTTGTTAACACACATCAGCTGGCACACACAGACGTGCACGATGACGTGCTAGCTTCACTACTGGAAACCAGACACCGCACATACACGAAGACCTACCGTCGACAAATACCCTCACACACACGTAAGAAAACAACTGGATGAATGTGTTAGACATAGAGATACATAGCCCGCCCAAGGCCACGGGAAGTGTGTCGTCGAATCGATTACGCTGTGCAGGAAAAGAGATCAACAAAACTAGTTCAAGTTAGCTGTCTCGATGAAAGACTTCTACGTCTGTACCAGTCACATGTAACGATGGGTCAGAGCGGACAGTTGGATCTGGATTATGGCAGTTTTAGTTAAAATTTGAACTTCAAAAGTTTTTTTCCAGGCGGCAAGTATCTGTTTAACAGAGACTTGAGTTCAAGCTGTTCAAACGCTTATAAAACCTTTCCCATCCAAGTTCCTATCTAATTCCCTGGTTGGGAAATTGAACACTGTTGAATTTATGCCATAGTGCTAATAGAGTACAAACACAAGACGACATTACTTACGTGATTTTACTTGTTCTAAAGATAAGCAGGATCAATTTTAATCCTTCGGTCCTCATTACTATGTTGAGTAGCTCTACGGAACGTACGTCCTTGGGCGTCGATGATATTAACAAGGGGTTTAAAGCTGCAATTCGCAACTCTTCTCTGATTTTACTTTTAAGACCCTGCCGGTAAAAGACTTCAACCGCACGAATTACACCGCGAAGCATTCGGATCTGAGATTCAATGAACTGAATCTGTCTGATCTAGAATAAGACAAACTTTCTTCAAAATATCTTCAAAAATTGCTTTCCTGCTAAAATCAACATCCGGTGAAAATGGTAAAGTATTTTGAAGGTAAACTTGTTGCTCGTCAGTAAAACAAATTCTGTTGTTGAATCAGTGTTAATATTGTGGCGAATTCACATTCATGTATTGTAAAAACTTCAGACAGCTTCTTCATTTTTACAATCACTGTACCTAACATCCTTCCTCTCAACCGCAATATGTAAATAGTAGATCAAGTATTTTTAGTTAAAATTAAATATTGGTTCACAAGTAATTTAGTAATAGTTACTACTATTAGTACATTAAGACATTTACTGTATTTTTTGTTACCTAGACGAATACCTGACGTTATCGATTTCGTTGTCTTTTCATCGTTTGTTATCATCACGGCTTTCCTTTAAGAACCCTGACAGGTTACACCTTGTAAAGGTTTTTTTTTTCGTCTTATTGTTTCACACCACCCCCAAAACCCATACCCCCCCCCTATTACATCCACCACATTCCCGCAAACACCAGTCATGCAAAACTAACATAACAACAACACACACACACACACACGTAGACAACACACACAAAGTGATGCATTATTAATGTGAATGCACACCATCACCACACACCACACACACACACACACACACACACACACACACACCACCACCAATATATAGATGAGACAAAGACTATAGCCACCAGCTCGCTATATAATATGATGATATCAAGACCATAGCCGAGCTCAGCGAACTAGTAATGCAAGATAACTTGGCCAGGCAAGTCTAAAAAATAACTGCAGCCAGATCAATATTATTTAACCAACTATTTTCCTCAACAATTCATTTACAAATTTCTTCTAATAGTAAAATTCTGTTAGGCCTGGGTTATATATCTTATAGGCCTGGGGCCTTAATATATAATATATGTTTTTGCATACCCTATTAAATGTCAGTAGCCATACTCATGATACTGCATAAGTACATTGTACAAAGTAACACTGTCAGCTTGGTTCGTGGTAGAACTGAGTTGCTTGTCTGTTGGCTTTTTTTGGTTCGTTGGTATGTTTGTTTGTTGTAATGTGTGTGTGTGTTTTATTTAGAATTTGTGGTTATTATTGTTGTTGATCTTTACCTTCTTCTTTTCATCTTATGCTTAAACAACCTTGATTGAAATTCATGCCTTGAGAGACAAATGAACATAATGTGAAAGGAATCTTCTGCTAAGTCATGTTTATGCTATTGAGGTGGTTTTCTAATGAAACATAGGTTTCCGTAAAATTTTGTCCTGTCATGTTTTTCCTTGCCAAGAGCATAAACGTTCTGTCTCCATCGTGCCCTTTGATTTTGATGAAATATAATAATATTATATATGTTGTTGTTTTTTGTTTGTTTGGGGTTTTTTGTTTCTTTGTTTGTTGTTGTTGTTGTTGTTGTTTTTTGTCTTTGTTTCTTTTCTGTTCTCAGTTACTAGAGTTTGAAGCTTCTATGTGTTATCTGAAATTTTCATATATAAGACGTAGAGTCACTGATTTGCAAACAGTCAAATTCAGAACATCGCGATGGCTCCCTTCACTGATACAGTGATAGGAATTGCCCAAAAATAGTCAGTCACCCAACAGGCTAGTAGATTTTTATTTTGACTCACCCACAGCCCAAACCTTATATATGTCCTCTCTCTCAGAATTCTTTATAGGCAGATCATATTCTTCATCAGCCTGTAGTCATCTCACACTTCCTGGTCATCTACTTGAAGACAGAAGATGACTGCCATTCTGGTTATGGACTGAGGTTAGATTGTTCCTTGCAGCTGGAGTCATATTCTGAAGACATATCTTTGAAAAATGTTTGCAAAAATTGCCAGTAATGCATGGCAGACACTATTAAATAACAGTTTTGAAATGAATTAAAGATCTCTTAACATATTGGGACAATAATGATGTAGATTCAGTAGATAAATGTTTAGAATAAGTGATCACCGATCTCTGTCAGAAAATATTTTTTACAGTTTATGCAAAATGTATGAGAAAAAATGCACTAGATGATATAGTTGGCCATAGTACTGTCATACTGCTTGTTTTTGTGTTTTGGCAGGAGGCTCAGTACAGCTGTTAAGTTCTCCCATGGCAGCACGGGTATGTTTTTCAACTGTAAATGTTGAATGCATGATTCATATATGTGAAGAGGTTAAATAGGCTTGTGTGTACACAAATACACATGGTGTGCTCTTTTTCTGTCCTCTCTCTCTCTCCGATCTCTGTCTTCCCCCACCCCCATCCACCCTACTCCCATTCTCTCTCACACACACACATGCTTAATCAACTACCCATCTAACTTCAATCATGAATTGATGAAACATGCACAAAGTATACAGTGGTACACATGCATTCACATTTTTATGCACATGTGACTTTCAGTTTCACACATTCCATACATGTGACTTTGTGAGTATCAGTATGTATTATTCTGTTCTTTGCTTTTTGTTTGTTTATTAACATTTTTTTTTTAATATTGGAAGGGATCATACATATGATATAGGAAATAGGCAAGGTGTTCAAATTTCTACCTGAAAATTAAAATGACTTTACAGGATATGTTTGGGTTTTTTGGGTTTTTTTTAGTGATTGATGGGCATGGTAGTCTGATTGATCAACAACAGATGCCTCCACATGGTGATTAAAGGTGGAGATTTTTCCATATTCCCAGTTCAACATGTGTGCAGACCTGCTAGTGTCTATATCCCTTACATGTAATGATGTATGTGGAATAACAGACACATATATCTGTTAAAGGCCCTGTAACTACTAAACTAGTGTAAGTCATGTCTGTAGCTGGCTTTTGGAAATTATGAAAACACCCATGGTGCACACCTATATAATAATAATAATTACAATATTTATATAGCGCAAAATCTTGATAAAATCAAATCTAAGCGCTGAAACAGACACACACACACCACACGCACCACAGCACCACGCACCACACACACACACACACACACACACACACACACGCACCACGCACACACACACACACCACACCACACACCACGCACGCAGCACACACACCACGCACACACCACACACACACACACAACACACACACACACACACACACACACACACACACACACACACACACACACACACAACACACACACACGGCTATAAATGGGGAGAAAGAATAAAAGCAATGGAAAATTATAGAGAGCATATTATATACAGTTATATATTGCAATGTGATTCCCCTCCGAGTGGAGACAGGCTGCAGAGGGGATTGAGTGAGGTCAGGATTTTGTGCAGAGGAGAAAAGGTGAGTTTTGAGAGCGGACTTGAAGGAGACAAAAGTAGGTTGCTGATGGACTGAGAGAGGAAGTTTGTTCCAGGAGAGCGGACCAGAAACAGAGAAGGCTCGTGGACCATAGGTATTGAGCTTAGTGCATGGAAAGTGAAAAGTCAGAGGATCGGAGGCGGAGCGGAGGGTACGTGAGGGAACATAGATCTCAAGTAGGCTTGACAGGTAATCGGGGGCTGCGTTATTGAGGCTTTTGTAGCACATGGTGTCTAGTTTGTACTGTATGCGCTTTGATACAGGGAGCCAGTGAAGTTGTGCCATGAGAGGAGATATGTGGTCAGCTTTTTTCTTTTTGAGTACAAGGCGTGCAGCATTGTTTTGAATGCACTGTAGGATGTGAGTGGTGGAGGCAGGAAGACCGGACAGGAGTGAATTGCAATAGTCAATGCGAGACATTATGAAGGAGAGAACGAGTTTTGCAGTTGTTTCCACAGAGAGATACTTCCTGATCAGGCTTATACGATGGAGGTGATAGTAGCAAGATCTGGCAGTTTGAGAAACAAAGTTGTTCATGGAGAGGGTAGAGTCAATGCAGACACCAAGGTTTTTAGCTGAATCAGAAATTGAGACTGATGTGTTACATAATGGGAGAGAAAGAGAAGGCAGCTGAGAAAGTTTCTGACGGGTGCCAATGAGGATAGCTTCTGTCTTGTCATCATTTAGCTGAAGTTTGTTGTATGTCATCCAATTTTTAATGTCCGAGTAACACTCAGTGGTGTGAGTCAGGAGGCGCTGTATATTGTCAGATGAGTCACTGTCTTGAAGTTGGGTGTCATCAGCATAGAAGTGGTGTTTTATAGAGTGGGAGTTGATGATGGTGGACAGGGGGGAGGTGTAAAGAGTGGAAAGAACAGGACCAAGGACAGATCCTTGTGGAACACCACAGGTCAGGTATGCAGGTTGAGAGTAAGTGCCATTGATGAGAACAGTTTGTTTTCTGTTTGATAGATATGAAGTGAACCAGGAGAGAGCAATGTCAGAGATGCCAAAAGTATGATGAAGTCTAGAAAGGAGAATACTATGATGAATGGTATCAAAGGCTGCAGACAGATCAAGGAGTGTGAGGAGAGAGACTTTGCCAGTATCAGTTGCAAGGAGGAGATTGTTGAGAATGTGTAGCAAGGCAGTTTCAGTGCTATGGCACTGGCGGTAGGCTGACTGGAAAGGATTGAGGAGATTGTTGGCATGCAGACAGGTGAGAGTTCAGTTGGTTGAGGACAACTTTTTCAAGCAGTTTTGACAAGAAAGAGAGATTAGAGATAGGCCGGTAATTTTTCAGTTCATTTGGGTCTAAATTGTATTTCTTGAGGAGAGGGTGAACAATAGCAGACTTGAAAGAATCTGGGACAGTTCCAGTTTGGAGAGAAGTGTTGATGATGTCAGTGATGAATGGGAGGAGTGTAGGGAGACAGTCAGAGTAGAGAGAACCTGGAAGAGGATTCCAGTTCGCAGGTTTTGAACGACATGGATCTTGTGAGACTGGGGTAAAAGTAGTAAGAGGTGTGCCAGAGAAGGAAGGGTCAGGTGGGCATGGTTGACAGGGTGTCCTGTCAAGCCTGTCACGAAGAGTTTGTATTTTGGTGGTGAAATACTTGGAGAATACAGATGGGAGTTCTTCATTTGTGTGTTTTGTTGGGAGAGGTAAATCTTTTCGTGTGCCAAGGAGATGATTCATGGTTGTAAAGAGTTCTTTTGAAGAAGAGGCATTCAGGATTTTGGTTTGGAAATAGCTTGTTTTTGCAGATGCAATGAGGGTGGATACTTTTGTTTTAGAGGCTTGGAAAAGTTGCCTATGTACAGTGAGTTTGGATTTGCGCCAGCGGCACTCTGCTCTGCGGCGGGCACGTTTTGCACAGGCAATCTCATGAGTGAGCCAGGGGGTAGGGGGGCGGTCAGGTAAAAGACGGGTTGTGGCTGGAGCATGAGTGTCCAGAAGATGGTGGAGAGTAGTATAGAATTCATCGGCAAGGTTATGTGACTTTTCAGAGAGGAGACGGAAGGCATCAGATGAAAATGTGGAGAGGTCGATAGATTTGAGATTGGTCGAGTCACTGTGCGCATGGTACAGGAAGGAGGAGGAATGTCAAGAGAACAGAGAATTGCAGAGTGGTCAGATGGAAGGGCTGAAGTTAGACGGGTAGAAAGAACTAAGCAGTTGTCAGTAGCTGAATTGTGGTGATCACGAGAAATGATCCAGTCAAGAATGTGACCTTTTTGATGGGTTGGTTCAGAAATGTGTTGAGTCATATTGTGATTGGACAGAGAGTTGATGATAGTCTTGTGTCATAACGGTGAGTGTTGTCATAGTGGACATTGATGTCACCTAGAATGATGAGATTTCCAGGTAAGAGGCAGTAGTAATCAAGAAGTTGATCAAAGTCAGAGAGAAACATGGATGTGGTGAGCTTGTTGGCAGAGCTAGGTGGAGGTCGATAGACACAGGAGAAGGTGATGGGGTGAGGGGTGGATTGGAAGGATACTTCAACGTGCTTGAAAGAAGGATGGGAGAAAGGCAGAGACTATGAGAAAGACAGGCGGGAATGGAGTGAGTCGTTGTAGAGGATGGCGATACCACCACCTCGGGATGAGCGATGGAAAGAAGCAAGCCTGTAACCACTCGGAGTGAGACTCGCATGTATAGGTTCATGACCAAGGGGGTTAAGCCATGTTTCGGTGATAAAAGCAATGTTAACATGCTCATCTGCGATAAAGTCAGCAATGACATCGGCTTTGCCATCAGTGCATGTTGACTGAGCGTTAAAAAGGCATAGTTTTAGTTTATCACAATGCGGCGGCCGAGGTGGAGACGAAGACAGCACCGATGGGACAGAAGACGAAGGCGACACTAGCGGGGCAGAAGATGAAGGCAGCAATGACGGGACAGAAGACGAAGGAGGCATACGCAGGACAGAAGACGAAGGCGGCACCAGTGGGACAGAAGACAAAGGCAGCACCAGCGGGACAGAAGATGAGGGCACCTACTTAAGAATAAGATGGAGCATGCAGACTGTACTACAGCATACTGCCTGCACAGAGTGGTCAAAACAGCCTGCATACACACGTTGAGAAAAATTCTTTTTTTTTAATTGCTTATATACACATGTGTGTATATACACATATTATATATTTATTTGTCTTTATTTATTCATTTTACAACAGTGCAAGGTTTCATACGTGTGCTTATGTTTGTGTTATTCACTCACATTCTATGAACAAATACAGACTTGTGCCCAATTCCGTACGCTACAGTTTACAAAAAAAAAGTTTACGAGTTTTAATCACCCATCTGTTCTGCAGTCTTGACACAGTAATTATCTTTGAAATGGTTTCCGTGACAGTTTTTAAAATAACATCACAAGAGTATTTTCCTCTTTTTCAAAAATATCAGTACATTCTTTCACTCTTAATCTTAGTCTCCAAGTTTCATATATGTGATCAGGTATGTGTATGTATATTCATCATCATCATCAGGTGCCCTGCCGCATGACTTCCATCTGTCTCTATCTCTCGTTGCCCCTAGCATCTCCCCCACCCTTCTCATCCCCAGCCATTCTGCAAGTCCGTCCAGCATTTTCTCTGTGGATCTCCCCGTGCTGTCTTTCCCTCCAGCATTCCCATTGTGACCAGGTGCTCCAAATCCCCCTTCCTCATAAAATGGCCTATAAATGTTGCCTGTCTTTTCCTAATCTTCCTTGACCTTATGAGTGATCTACTTGTGTCTGCCTCCATCAAGACTGTCTCGTTTGTTTTCTTTGCTGTCCATGTATATTATGTGTGCATAATGTGTGCATATATGTTTTTGCATTCATATGTTGAACGTGCAGCAGCTGGTTGCCCCATACAGCAGATGTGTGCGTGCGTACCTACCAAATTTGCAAGCGGTTGTTCAGCATTTCCGAAACTTTTCATCACAAGACAAGAACAGTGACACCACAAACTCTTATGTCATAGATGAACCTGACAGTAAGTACAGTTCAGTTGTGTTTGTCCCTTATCATTAGTTTGTCACTTATCATTAGTTTGTCATAGTTTGTGAGTTACTTTACTTTTGCTCTCTCTCTCTCTCTCTCTTTTTTTTATTTTTTATTCTCTCCCTCTCTCTCTCTCCCTCTCCTCCCCTCCCCCTCTCTCTCTCTCTCTCCCCTTTTCTCTCTTTCTTCCCCCCCCCTGTCTCCCTCCCTTCTCTTTCTCTTCCCTCTTCTCTCTCTCTCTTCCCCCTCTCTCTCTCTCCCCCCTCTCTCTCTCTCTCTCTCTCTCTCTCTCTCTCTCTCTCTCTCTCTCTCTCTCTAAGCACACACATACACATACACAAAATCAATAGATGATGTTTTAAATGTAGAAACCGCCAATGTTCTGTCTCCCTATCCCTCCCTGGTTTGTGAATGGATCAGTGGCCTTCACATTTAACCATCTGGTGCAGTAGTGATGTAGGCAAACATCAAATTTCCAGTGTAGTCATGTTGGTAAACATTAGATTTCAGTTCAGCCCTGGGTTTAATCCACCTAAACACCTCCACCAAGTGGATAAAGGGTGGAGATTTTTCCATTCTCCCTGGTCAGTAAGATAGTGTGTATGCAGGCCTACCAGTTTCTAAACCTGCTTTTCTGTGTATGCACATGTAGAATATCAAGTATGCACATTTAAGATCCTATGAGTCACGTCAGTGACTGGCTTATGGAAACATGTAAACACCTAGCCAAGTAGCATGCAAGCAGTGGCTGATTTAAAAAATGGCTTTTAGCTAATAACTTCCACTATTGGAAAATAAAGTAGCCTTCTCTCTCTCTCTCTCTCTCTCTCTCTCTCTCTCTCTCTCTCTCTCTCTCTCTCTCTCTCTCTCTCTCTCTCTCTCTCTCTCTCTCTCTCTCATACATATTTTATATATATATATGTGTTGTGTGTGTGTGTGTGTATGTATGTATATATGTATGTGTGTGTGTGTGTATATGGTCATGGCTAGGAAATGGTGTCTAAAAAGTGTGACACATAAACAACAAAATGAAACACCTGTCAATGGAAGAATATTGTGCAAACCAAACAGCAGGACAAAAGCCATGACAAATAGTCCAACTTGCAAGTCAATCGGACATTTATCACTCCTGTAACAGAGTAATATCATGTTATGTTGTACATAACATCACACGATGTCACAGACCTTGTAAAGGAAAGACCTGAGAAGGAACAGATATTTTGCTCAAAATAATGTGAACATGTTAATAGCAGGTCCAGTTGGTACATCTGAAGGTAGGACAGGAAAATCAAACATAAATACAAAGAAAATTAAAGGCGAAGATTTTGTACATAACTTCACAACAATTCTTTAGTGTGTGTTATCATTTTTAAGAGGGAGAGCTGTACCACGGAAGATAAAACAGACTTCTGCTGTTTTGAAAATGAGCAGTGTAAAGAGAGATGACAAAATAATCATGTGAAGCGCTCAGGTAATGCCTAATTATGAATTTTTCATATTAACTAATTAAGGCTTACTATATGTACGTTACTGGAATGTCCTTTCATCTCCAACATTTAAGAGATCTCAAAAGCTGAAAATTCTTATTGTTGTGCAAAACAGCTTATGAGTAACTCAAAAGACATGTTCCAAACAAAACCAGGCTATGAAAATGAAAATATTACAAGAGCTCATACCAGAACAGCACTCAAATAGTTATCTGTACATAACTTCACAACAGTCACAACAAAACATTGTACTGCAGTATCCTCTAAAACGCAAACCTCGGCATCAAACTATCTTTCACTTGAAATAAGAAGAACCAAAATGCCACACATGACAGCTTGTTTCTTTTTAAGTGAATTGCGGCTTGCTGAATTCAGTAAAGATTTCTTTAGTACATAACTTCACAACATTCTTAAGGAGAATCTCCCTTTTCTTCAGGAAAACAGTACTTGTATCGATTAATTTCCACAAAAACTGGGGTACAAGAGCTCAGGGGATTGTATCAGCATGTTTTGAATACATTTGGGATTGATAAAGAGGGTGGAAAACTGGCTATTCTATAGAATGTTCAGTAACTTAACATACCAGTTCATAACTTCACAACAGTCACAACATAATATTGTACTAAACCATCTGTCATTTGAGATAATATAAACTAAATGTCACATATGATAATCACTTTCTTTTTAAGTTAATCGTGATTTCCTAAATTCAGTAAAGATCTCTTTAGTACATAATTTCATGACATTCTGAGAGAATCTACCTTTTCTTCAGAAAAAAAGCAAATATATTGATGATTTTTTTTGTATGAAAACAGTTAAAAAGAAGCTACAGGGATTGTATCTGCATGTTTTGAATACATGTGGGATTAATAAAAAAAAAGTTATTTCAGAAAAAAGCATCGTTTTCTATAAAATGTTCATAACTTCACATACAGAAAACAACATCTTTTGTAACACTGCACACTTAAAGTTAAAAGCATAAGCCACAGTGTGTTATATAGATAAGATTTTACTTAAACCTGTACACAGGCTATAAACAAACTATAGAGTCAATAGCAGGTATGTATTTGTAATGAAAGCATCCACTAGAATTCTTTGTTCATAACATCACAACAGATCATTATACTGCATTTTTGTGTGAGGTTATGTACATCATGCAAGTTGCTGGCAAATTTTAAGGCATAAAGTATTTGAATTCAGATTTCTCAAAAATGACAGTATTGACCCGCAGAAGCGTTTCAACAGATTTTACAAAAATATTACAAAATTTAACATCAGTACCATATGTTCATAACTTCACAAAATCCAGACCATGCAGATGCTGATGTGATGTTATGTACATCATGAAAAGTACACAACATTGCCCAAAATCCACAAAAAAGCCTAAAATCATTATTGAAATAATCCAAGAGTACCACCATGTCAACAAACTCTTTTTTCAACATTATTCTTAAATCAGATTGCATTTGTGAACAGTGGTTTGGTCTGGTATGATTTTTGTTTGTGTGAAGTTATGCACTGACCTATGAACAATAAGGCCAACACATGCAGGGACCAAGTATCACTAATCAGTGCTTTTGATTAACTTCATGTATGTAAGAATGATGAATGTACATTTTCTGCCTGTGGTTAACAATAAAACAAAAGTCATAGGTGTACATCACCATCACGACAATCAGACTGATCGGTGCCTACAAACACAAGGCAAACCAACTCTAAACTGAAGAACTAAGTCAGCAAGTTCAAAGAGTAAGGCTAAAGGGATGTTAATTATCGGTTATAACAACCATAATAGGACAGCAACGGACATATCAATATATTGACAGAAAAAAACAAGCGATCCTGGCCAGATTCTGTTGTACATAACATGGGAAAATGATTCACAACAAAAACTTGATCAGCTTTTTTTCCTTCCTGCCATTCCGCAGGGCGATTTTCGCTTCACGAGGCGAAAGGCACAAAGCTGTATCAATGAAACAACCAAGTCAGTGTGGTCAGTGTGCGAAAGCTGAAATGTCAGTCCGCATGAAAAAAATAGTACATAAGACAGCATTCACAACAGAAAGCAGAAGCTGAAGTTCAAGGCAGACGGTGCATATTGTAAACATCACATCGCTCTTTTGAATAAGACAAACTTAAATGCATTCATTTTTGAGAGAATCGGTTATTTTTACTTCATGGGTTTTACCCGAATTAGTGCTAAGTCGACGATTCTTACGCGCAAGGGAAATTTCACAACGAACAGTGAGTACTCGAAGCAGATTTTACTCAGTAATTTTCTACTTCCTGTGCCCACTATTTGCCGATGTAGAAGTATGAGGGCTTTATGCATTCAATTTTATGTTGATCAATTCCCAGACGTGAAAGTTTCTTGTACTCGTGGCGTTTCACTCAATCGATTGCGCACACTCTTTGAAGTGTCACAAAAATGATCTCCGATGATAGTGTAAACAAACGACAAAATATTGATTTTCGGAACTGTTATCAGTTGCTGTGGGGGGAAATGCACCCAGGCGCAAAGGTCATTACTTCACTTTCATGTTACATTAATTTTGTAGCTATATTTGAGGTATAGAGTACGTAAATTTAGCTCTGAAGTTCGGTAGTAGCGTGCGCGGCCCGTTCGACGCCATTTCGTAGCCGTGACCATATATGTGTATGTGTATCTGTGTGTGAGTTTCTGTGTGTGTGTGTTTTCTTTGTTTCTTTGTTTTGTTAATTGATGGTGGTGGCCGTTTAGGTGTAGACCTGAAAGGTAACATGTGGCATGTAATTCAGCCTCTGTGTGATTATGCGGTGTTTCTCTGTGACCAGTCACACAGGTGGTGTGGCCAGACCCTGCCTTAGGTCCACTATGCACAAGTGACCGTCGCTTTCCCTTGCCTGGACATGTGGGTGTCATCCATGACACAGAGTCCAGTGCTTCCCTATCAGCAGAGGCAGCACGCTCTTTTTCAGACCCGGTGATCACCTTACCTGCCCAACCTGGGGATCGTCATTTTGGTGTGCTGGTGCACTACCTGACTCACAATTCGCAGGTCTGTCAGAGTAGAATGGGAACGTAAAACCACTACACACACATGTGCACATCTCACCACACAACACACACACAACACACACACACAACAACACAACACAACACAACACAAACAACACACACAACACAACACAAATACGGACTGTGCTAGGTGATGCTTTTTCTTACATTTTTGTGTAAAGTAAATACAGGTCCATTTTAAGACATCATCATCATCATCAGGTGCCTTGCCGCTTGGCGTTGGCGATCTGTCTCTGTCTCTTGTTGCCTCAAGCATCTCCTCCACCTTCCCTGTCCCCAGCCACTCTGCAAGTCCGTCTAGTATTTTCTCCCTGGGTCTACATGGTGCTCTCTTTCCTTCCAGCTTTCCCATTTTGACCAGGTGCTCCAAATCCCCTTTCCACATAAAATGGCCTATAAATGTTGCCTGTCTTTTCCTAATCTTCCTTATGAATGATCTACTTGTGTCTGCCTCCATCAAGACTGTCTTTTTGTTTTCTTTGCTGTCCATGGAATTCTCAACACATGCAACTGAAAAATGGGATGGGTGCAAGGGGGAATAGTATGCTGTCTAAGATATTCAAACTTTTCAATTTTATTCCAACACAGTGTTTTGGGATGTGCCATTTATGACTGCTTTCAAATTTTGTGAAAAAGTACCAAAAACATGTGCTTTTTGTTTATGTTGTGTGTGTATTTCATGTCCAGACCTAATCGCTATCAGGAGGTAAGTTCATTGACCTACATTTGGCTGCCTGAATCACAGTCTCCTTGACCTTTCTCAGTGGAAAAGTTTCATGTGATGACCTACTTTTGGGGCCTGGAAAGGAAACAACCCTCCTGATCCCCATTTACTGTTGGTTAATATTAGGTCAAAGCTGTTTGTTTGGACTGTTCAAATAGCTTGAATGTAGGTTACAGTGGATTGGTCAGTCTTGAATGTGTTTGAAAGTCAAGTGGACTGGTCACGCACATACTGTATCCAGTGTAGGTAAAGGTTCAGTGAAGCAGTTCACAGTGCTGGTCTGGGTATCTGCATTCAGCGGTTTTACAAAGTTGTTTTTAAGTCCTAGCATTGCTCTGGATCATTGAATACCATGGTAATGTTTTAGTATCTGTGTGTGTGTGTGTGTGTGTGTGTGTGTGTGTGTGTGTGTAGTGTTTGGTGTGTAAAAGAAAGAGGGAGAAAGATATTCTGTAGGCCTATTGGTGTGTATGAGAGAAAGGTAGAGAGAGACAGTGTGTGTTATCATTTTTAAGAGGGAGAGAAGAGAGATTCTTGTTTTGTAAGAGAGAGAGAGAGGCAGTGTGTGTTATCATTTTGACTTATTCTTTCAGTGCTTCACATATTTGTTTTCTCTTGCCTTTTGGTGCAAAGAAAATTTAAGTTCAGTGAACCATAATCTGTTTAAGTTTTGGAAAAGAAAAAAAAAACAAGTAAACAGCTGCAACAATTAGGTGCTGTACACAACCAAGCAGGTTTTTTTATAATCGATTTATTTAGGCCTACATCACTACATCACATTGGTTGTTATCCATGCATTTATTCAGTGACAAGTACATATTATGACCATATAGGCCTACATATTTACATACATACACAGGCCTGGAGAAAATGTTAATTTTGTACTGGGGACAGCCAGGCTAGTGGATTTTAAAATCTATTTGTAGGCATACATTTTCACAACTAGCCCAATGTGTGTCCCCTAAAAATTAATAAAATTACCTGATGACCAAAGTCTGCTGTACACATTGCACAAAGACATATGAATTATTCAGCAAAATAAGTCAGTGTTACAATAGATATTGTCAAACTTTAATCTGGAAACTTTTCCCTGGGTGGATAAACAGAGGGATGTCCTATAGATGTGATGTCATGATTACGCAAATGACAGTGTAAAACTGGTAGATGATTAGTCTTATGTTTTGTTTGAGATTAGGAAAAGACAAGCAACATTTATAGGGCATTTTATGAAGCAAGAGAAAGTTGAGCATCTAGTCACAACAAGAAAGCTGGAGGGAAAAAGAGCACCAGGTAGACCCAGGAAGAAAACATTGGATGGACTTGCAGAGTGGATGAAGACAGAGAGGTTGGGAGATGTAGCGACATAAAAATAGATTCATATGAAGGGCCATGGTCACCAATGCCATGTGGCAGGGCACATGGTGATGATGATGATGATGATGATTTTTGTTTGTGATTTTTGTTATAGAAAATAGGTTCTGTTAGTATGATAATATTTTGGGATATCCTTTATACAGGAGATGTAATTTGTCTTTACTTCTTTATGTTTGTCTTATCCATATTATTTTAAGAGCATTGAGATGTTTTATGCTTGGTATTCCAACTCTTCCAATTTATATATTTTTTACCCCCGTTTTCAGATTTATTCTGCCATATTTTTTTTACATCCAAATAAATTTGAATAGTTTTTTGATGATGTCAATCATAATTATGGTCTGATGGATTTGGTAGTACAATCGACAAATAAAACAAATTTCAACAATATGAATGAGTAAAGAAAAAGTTATTCTTACCAATGTTGACTAGGAATGTTTTCAGCTTAACTAACAAAGATTGATTGGAAGTGAAGTCAAGGTTTTGAATGATGGACATGCATGAGGAGCTGTTTCTTTTACATTATGCTGCTACTTGTATTGCAGCTTGACATGAAAGAATTCATTCCAGAGGAGGGCACACCTAAAGCCTCAGACTTGCTGGAATGTGCTGCTCATGACTGCCCTCAAATTTTACGAAAAGGTACTAAATATGTTAACTTTTTCTTCATGTTGTGTGTGTGCGTGTGTGTGTGTGAACATGTGTGTGTTAGTCCTTTGATTTAACGTTTTTCACTATGAGTGATATTAGACAGTGAGAAAAAAAAAAGAGGATGAGATGGGTTGGATTGGGCAGAGGGGAGACAGAGTAAGACATAAGTAGGTGGGAAAATAGAAAAATGATCAAGAACTTAACACTAACAATTAACATCAACAATGTGTATGGAAAATTTAACTCTTAAGAACAAACTTCATAAACTTAAGTAATGCATTAACAGTACTGTGAACCAACGATTCTGAAATTTTAACTGACAAAAATTGATTGGAAGTTACTTCTTTAAAATGAGTTTCAGAATAATTTTCTTGTGTAAACATTTTTGGTAAAAAAGAACATAGCATTAGAATACTAGCTGACTGAACATGGGGTTGGTGGTGTGTTGAAGAACATAGCATTTTACTTTTATTAATAATAATAATAATAATAATAATAGTAATAATAATAATAATGATAATAATAATAATGAGTGACAACTTGTACACACACATCATCAAAAAATATTAATATTATTATTGTGTTGTTGTTGTTATGTCCTCATCTGTGCCAGAGACAGATTCAAATCTGATTCACTATGTGTAAGCCTGTAGCAGAAAACTGAGCTGTGTGAAGGGAGTCATTTGACTTTTTTCTATTGATGGTATTGTGTGTGTGTGTGTGTGTGTGTGTGTGTGTGTGTGTGTGTGTGTGTGTGTGTGTGTGTGTATGTGTGTGTGTTTGTATGTGCCTTTTAAACAGATCAACATAGGAAGTTTATTTGACTATAATTCAATTTCAGTGTTCCTGTATCAATGTATTATTACAGTTCATGTTTTACCATAGCAATAGTGATCATTGTATATCTTGTTGCCTTTTTCTGTTATACTTTTGTGTTTTTAGGGCTCTGTGAGATGAGAGGCTGTACAAGTTGTCACTCATTATTATTATTATTATTATTATTATTTATTATTATTATTATTATTATTGTGTTGTTGTTGTTATGTCCTCATCTGTGCCAGACAGATTCAAATCTGATTCACTATGTGTAAACCTGTAGCAGAAAACTGAGCTGTGTGAAGGGAGTCACTTGACTTTTTTCTATTGATGATATGGTTTGTTGTTTGTGTTGTCAGCATGACACGCATGACTGCTATATTTGACAGTAATGAAAGTAGGTCAAGTTGTGTTTCTTTTGCTTAATTTTATAGACCTGTATTTTTGTGCAGTGCTTTATAATTCATGTGCTATGTTAAGGTTGAACAGACTGTACTGAACATGATGATTGATAAACTGAGAAGCCACAAAGAGCGAAAGAGGCTTCTGAACACCAAAAAAGTTTGTACCAGGTTCTGATCAGTTTGCATTTAATATTTGACTTGGATTGTATATGCACGCCTGGTGAGCAGTGCTCTTGAATATTGTTATAAAATATTTCTGCTTGATTTGATTTGATTTTCATTAATTTGCTGTTATCCTCCATGCCCCGACCCTGGTTAAAGGATCTAGGAAACATTGAACATTGAGTTTGCCCTGTGTGTGTGTGTGTGTGTGTGTGTGTGTGTGTGTGTGTGTGTGTGTGTGTGTGTGTGTGTGTGTGTGTGAGAGAGAGAGAGAGTTTGTGTGCACGTGTGTGTGTATGTTTTTCAACACTTTCTATTTACAAGTTTTGTGGTATGTTTCAGATTTTCAAGACTTATTTCCAGATCGTAACACCATGGAAGGTCCCTTCACTATTATCACACTGAGCCAGCACACAGAAAATGATATGACCGTGTGGTCCATGGAGGTTGAATCTGAACGGGAAGCACTTCTGGAAACAGTAAGTTCATTCATTCAGTTAAGTATTTGATCTGTAATAGATGAGAATACAGAACATAGCCTTTTGGGTGATTACTGTAAATCAATATGATTTTCTCTGATGGATGGCCCTCTGTAGCTTGGCATCTCTGGTTCCCACAAGCTTTTTGGCATTAGAATACTAGCTGACTGAACATGGGGTTGGTGGTGTGTTGAAGAACCTGAATGAGTTTTGGGGGATCCGTGCTACTGAAGTGACACTGAAGATCAGGCAGAAATAGGCCTGCTTCATTACTCAGGATTATCATGTGTTTCCTAAGATATTCATTGTGTGCCAATACACACATGCTCAATCTGTATTTCCTCACCTGTGTATCCATATATCGATCATGGGTTTATGTGCAGGCGTAATGTTCATGCCATGATCATTTTGGATCTTCTCCATCACTTGGCACCATTAACATCAATACATACAGAATTCATTCAGAGTGTGGAGACATCATCTCCAGAAACTGAAACTGAAATCATATATTAAATTTTTTGCTGTTAATGTTGTTTGACTATAGTGTATTTTTAGTAATTTTTCAGGCAAGTGAAAAATTACACTTATGAGTTTTGTTCCATTACATCTCCAAAATCATTGCAGATAACACTACAGTGGTATACATCAAATGAAACAGATGCAAACAGAAATTCTTTTTACAGTAACATGATGACAAATATTGAACCAAGTTTTCACACAAACACGTGGCAGAGGTTTATAATCTTCATCAGAATCATCATCTGGCTGTGCTTCATCCTGATCAAACTGTGAGTCACTGATATTGAATTACTAAATTTGACTTTGTTGGGACCAGAATCTTTATCATTGTTATTAATAATAATAATAATAATAATGTTTATTTGTATAGCGCATATTCCATATAAAAACATGCTCACCAGCGCTTTACATTTCGCAAGAAAGGCAAAAGGTGATAAAAAAATGTTCACAATTACATACACAATAAGATAACAACAAACATTAAAGCTATACAAGTAAGAAGACACATAAGAAACCACAGAATATTAAAATTTAAACACTGACTTATGTAATGAAGAAAGATTAACAGATTTTTCATATGAATAAAGAGGCATACTGTGTTTATATATTGCTGCGTGTGTGTGCTTGCGTACGTGTGTGTGTACATGTGTGTGTGCGTACGTGTGCGTTGCTGTGCGCGTGTGTTTGTAAGAATGTGTGTGTGTGTGTGTGTGAGAGAGAGAGAGAGAGAGTGTGTGTGTGTGTGTGTGTGCGTGTGCTATGTTTGCATGCGTGTGTGTGTGTTTATGCATGCAATAGTTGTACATAAAATTATAATCAATATTTTGAATGAAGATAAAAACAGAAAAATTCTAATCCATATACAGGAAAAACATTACAACTTCAGTATTACAGCATTAATACCTTGACAATCAAAATTCCTCACAAATTATGAACTATTCGCATATCATACATCACAATTTACATACAAACAAAGATTTGAAAAAGTTTCTTAAAGTATTTCAGTCTCTTTCCCACTCAATTTCTCCCCTATCCCTTCCTCAGCTGTACACATACAGTGATACACACACATGCTCACTCAAGCACACACACACACACACACACACACACACACACACACACACACACACACACACACACACACACACACACACACACACACACACACATACACACACATACACACATGCACGCACACACACACCTTGCTCTATAGGCCCTTATACAAAATACTGTTATACAGGCAGGAGAGATTAGTCTGATGACAGACTTGCAAACTAAGGCTCTTCAGGTTAGATGAGTTTGAAAGAGGTGGGTTTTCAGGTGCCGTTTGAAGGTTGAGAAACACTTAGTTTTTCTGAGAGACAGTGGTAGAGAGTTCCATACATTTGGGCCAAAGACAGAGAAAGATTTTTTACCAAAGGTGTCTAGAGAGAAGCGAGGAACAGTCAACAGTGAGGTGTCAGAAGAGCGGAGCGTTCGAGAAGGTTTGTAACCCTGCAGGAGGTTGGCAAGATAGGATGGCATGTTCTCGTGATAGATACACTGAAAGCAGAGACAGGCAACTTTATATTGAATCCTAGCCTTTACCGGGAGCCAATGAAGTGTTCTAAGCAGAGATTTTGCACTCTCACGCCTGGGCTTGCGGAGAACAAGGCGAGCCGCATAGTTCTGTATGCGCTGAAGTTTAGATAGTTGATTGTCATGGAGACCTGCGAATAGAGAGTTACAATAGTCCAGTCTAGATAGTATGAAAGAGACAGCAAGCTTGTTGGTAGCATCAGTGGAAAGGAAGGAGCGAATCTTACCAATTCTGCGTAGCTGATAGTACAGAGTACGGCACAACTGTTTGACATGGGCTTCCATAGACAGTGTTTCATCCAGATAGAAGCCAAGGTTTCTAACAGTTTGTGAGAAAGATACATCACAACCAGAGATAGACATGGGGGCATGAGTAACCTGATTGACCTTTGACTTAGTACCAGTAACAATAAGCTCAGTTTTATCATCATTCATCTTCAGCTTGTTTTCACTCATCCACTTGGAGACATCCTCTATACAATCTCTCAGACTGCACGCAAGAGCGTCAAAATCTGATGGGGCAGAGGAGCTATGCAGCTGTGAGTCATCCGCAAAGAAGTGGTATGAGTGACCTGACTGATGAATGATAGCGCTGAGAGGTTGTGTATACATAGTGAACAGGACAGGTCCCAAGACAGAACCTTGTGGGACACCACATTTCAGCACAGATGGATTTGATTTGTGGCCAATGACAACCGACTGGGTACGGCCAGTCAAATAGGAGGTAAACCAGTCCAGAACCGTTCCAGAACAGCCAAAAGTGGTACACAACCGCGTTATGATGATGCTATGGTCTATGGTGTCAAATGCTGCTGACAAGTCAAGCAGTGACAAGATAGACACACTCCCATTGTCTGAAGCCTGAAGGAGGTCATTGACCACACGCAATAGAGCGGTTTCTGTGCTATGGCACTTACGGTAGGCTGACTGGAATGGCTCTAGCAGGTTGTGAGATTCCAGATGCTGCAGAATCTGTTCTAGTACAATACGTTCCAACACCTTTGATAGGAATGGTAGATTGGAAACTGGACGATAATTCTTCAAGCAGTCTGGGTCGAGATTTGCCTTCTTCAGAAGGGGCTTGACAAGAGCGTGCTTAAAGCACTGAGGCACAACACCAGATGACAAGGACTTATTCATAATATGCGTGACAATTGGAGTAATTTCATCTAGACAATCAAATAGGATAGAGGCAGGGATAGGGTCAAGGTCACATGACTTCTTTGGCATTTTCTTCAGTATCTCTCTCACACAACCCTCAGACATAAGCTCAAAATTTTCTAGCTGTGTACCAGAGAACACAACAGCATCAGTGGGGCATGGTGTATCAGGGTCAAAGCTGCTTCTGATCCGTTCAATCTTTCCAACAAAAAATTCATTGAATTTATCAGGAAGAGACTCTGGGGGGATGTTAGAAGGAAGCACAGTATCTCCAGCTTTTCCCAGCAACTGATCACTGAGGTGGAAGAGTTCTCTGGAACTATCAGCGCCTGCTATCTTACCACATATGTACTTTTTCTTTGCTTCACGTATCATATTTGTAACTATGTTACGCTGCTCTGCATATATTTCTCTATGAACGGTCAGACCGGCATTGTGAATAACTTTTTGCAGTGCTTCCTCCATACAAACCTTCATTTTCTCTCTGCATTACTGCTGAACTGTTTACAGAAACTTCTATTAGTAATGACGCATGTATATGAGGTTGCAATTCACAGGAGGGGGGGGGGGGACGTAAAGGAGAGTAAATCTTTTAACTAAGGAAAACGCACTATGATTTTGAGAATAGTGAAGAGATTAAAGGAAGCTTCTATAATTCTACCAAAATAATTGCCATAATCATTTTCTTTCCATTTTCACACAGTCAGTTTTGCTCAAGAGATTTGCATTCTTTGATTATGAATTAACTGTTACTGTTATTCATTGCTTTAATGATTGTGACTGAAACATTTAACATTTGTTCTGAATTGATTTGCAGTTTATGCATGGTGCCATGGAAATCTGTGACTCGCTCACTAAAAAAGGGTTTTGGGCAGATTTTATTGACCCCTCTACTGGAAAACCGGTGAGTAGCATTTTAAATGAATAAGTACATATATCAGAGCCTGGAATTCGTCGCGGAAACGAGGATTTCCGCGGAAATCAAAATCGCGCAAAAAAATATTTTTCGCGTTAAAAAAAAATCAGAATGAACACACTGAAACGATCTGCTGTGTATGATGGATCCTGATCTTGTGCCCAATGTTTATTAAATACTCTTTTGACTGATATTCATTGTAATTTTCAGTGTGTTAAATGCCTTTAAATTTGTCTCCAGAATGCCTCAGAATACACAGATTTTAGTCTTGATTTTAAAAATTTTCCGGGGGAGCATGCCCCCGGAGCCCCCTAGAAGTTTCCTCTTTTTTTTTTCTTAGCAATTCCAGGCTCTGATATATAAAATAAGTAAATAAATAAACTAACATGATTAAAATCCTGAACAGTATATGAATTTATTCTACATGGGATAGGCATACACAAGTGCATACACCTACATTCTTTTTTTTTTCATCAACAAATTACTGGCATCTAAAACATAATTTCACTTTATCTAATTGCTGAAGTTTTCTTTACAGAGGATCTCATAACAGCTTCATACTATCATGTATATTTGTCAACGTAACAGAAAGTGGGAAGGAGGTTCAGCAGAACAGCAGTCTTTAAAAGCATTTCAAATGGCTGGGAGGAGTGCAGTGATTTAACAGAGTGATTTTTACATCATATACAAATGGAAATATATTACTTTTTATGTCCCTTTTTATGCACACACAAAATGTGGCATGTGTGGCATGTATGCACACAGAGAGAGAGAAATACCATGTTTCTATGCAACTGTGGCAAATGCTTGTCAGTAAATTAAGAAAATGTAAACTTGCCGAGGCACTGAATACTTCCTTTACATAAATTCTCATCTCCAGTCTGTGCTGCAGTAATAGTTGTGAGTAGTAACTTTTTCAGTTTAATGTTCTTAACTAATGCCTTGTTCTTTGTAAAGTTAATTGTGTTGACTCTGCCCTTCCAGTTCAGAGGACCTCACACGAATGCTGCCTTCTTTGAAACGGATGAACGCTACTGCAAGCTAGGTTTTCAGATTGAGGACTTAGGCTGCTGCAAGGTGATACGGCATCTCACCTGGGGTACCCACGCCTTTGTAAGCTGTCTCTTCACTAATGCTCCAGTTGACCACCCTATCATATCAAGCATTGTCCAGTCAGAGTGTGTGTCAGACTGACAGGAGATACAACAGTAATAGAATGCAAATTAAGTGATGTTCATTTTTTTTCTCCAAGGGTTGTGAGTGTAGTGCAGGTGCTAGTTGGAGATAAGATCAGTTTTACCTGGAGACAGAAGTATGATAGTTCAGTTCCTAATGTTTAGCCTCAGTCAGTTTCGAGCAGTATTAAAGTACCTTGATTATTGGCTTGTTTCTTTTGTTATTTGAGGTACCTTGATAATTGACCTGTTGCTCTTGTAAACAGGCTATTCCTCCTCCCCTCTGTATAAGGTTTGAAGGAAAATGTAGTGACCCACGAACCTGCACAGGATTCCTGTTCAAATCATATCAGGGCTACAGTGCCTTGAGCAGTATGTTGTACATTTGAAGGAACTGGAAAACATTTTACCACTTTTTTGCCTCTTCTGTCATCAGTACTTTCTCTTACTTGGCTCCAGTATTCGCCGTGAAATCACTCTAGCGCATATCAGTGCTGTCACTCCAAGAAGTTGCTGTCTTGATCAACAACCTGGGCTAATGAGAGCACAACGCATACACAGGCAAGGTTTTTGCATACTGAATGGCCTGTCTTATGTATGTTATTCTGAGGTGAAGGTTTGTCACTTTCTGAATTTGTTATGGTTCCATTGACATAGGGTTTGGTGTTTTTTTTAATGCTTCTGTGCATTTCAGAAGAATGGTTTATCTTGTTTTAGAAGAATGAATACTCAAAAAATAATCGGATCGTGTCAGTCAGACATACAACTTTTTTTTACAGAAACTGAAATCGAAGTTTTTCTTTAATTGATGCATCTGAAATCATGTAGATAATTGTGTTGTTTCTGAAGTCTTTTATCTACTTTATTCCAGTTAGATATATGTGTTTTGGTCTCACAGAGGAAGAAAATGAGGCTTGTAAACTTTCTGGTGTGAATGAAGTCATGTACATATTTGTTTCTGTAGCAAAAGTGTCGTTTACTTGATTCTGCGTGGTGTTATGGGAGATTAAATCAGAGTTGAAAATTACCTTGTTTTGTTCTTTTTACATGTCTTTTGTAAAAGTGGTTTTGTCACAGTATCAGTCAATTTGCTTCCTTATAGTTTAACCCTTGTGCATTTTAATGTGAAATGTAATACATGTCCTAGTATTTGTACTTTTTTTTCACAGTCATGCTTCTTTCACTGGACGTCCACATGGACAGGCCACATCTGGCAACGATTGTGGCCGTTTTTTGTTTTTTATCACATTCCTACCAGTTGCCATGGAACATGCAGGGTAGACGGGTCAACCTGTCTCCTGTCAACTGTCACTCTGCTCAATAGAGGTGACATCTCTTCTGTATTTATTCAGGTTTGAAGAATGAGTGCAACACTTCCTGCTTTTCAGTGCATGCCTATGACACTTCTGCTAGCTGGAACATTTTTGTGTCACATGTGCAGCTGGTAGCATGCCTCCTACTTACAAATGTACTGCCATTTATTTTCATTTATTTCAAACTATTAAAAATAAAATTTAATGCACCAGTACAGTTATAGTTTACCCACTGTAGTTGCTGGTAAAAGACACACACAATGTCTCACACACAAGTCTTACTCATAAGAGGCATGCAGCATTTCTCCAAGCACAGCACGGCGCACAAATCCGAGATACTTTCTGCCGGCTATTAATAGCGCCCCTTCCCTTCCACTCCCCACACCCTTTTCACCCGTCCCTTTATCACTAGTGCAGGAGCACAAAGACGCTCTACACTGACGGACTTTGGTCGACCCTGCCTGGCTAAAAATAGCACACGCAGGCGACGCCGGCTCGCAACTAAAGGATGGCAGAATGGCTGGGAAAATGCAGCCATGACAGCACAGGTTTCTTTAAATTTTCCACACAGTGAATGGTACAGGTGATGTATATCACATCCCATATATAATATTCTTATTTCAAGAACCACTCTTGAGTTGGCTCACCAAGTTTCAACCTCAATGATAAGAGAGAAAAGGCCAGTCAGTAATGGAATTAACAGGGCTAACAAGGATAGTGCGAGGAGTCATGACAGGTGGTTTTATTCTACTGTCAAGTGATCCTGTGTTAATGTGAAAGGGTTAATTCCTCTGTAAACCAAATCATACAAAGATACATATACCAACACCATCTTCACGTATTCATGACCAGACACTTTCATCCAGCGCATAATTATATGCTGGTGACACCACCACCCACCCACCCCCATACACGCACCACAAAACATGAAAGTTGGGTGATTTTGCTTCACTTTTATTTAATCAACTATTTTTCAAAATTCAATCTCAAGAGTGTATGAAGTAAGATTTTATATACTTGGTTATGTTAAATCTCAGCGTGTGTGATTTCATTGTCTAACACATTGGTTTTTGAAAGCATGATTGATAACAATTTACCTCAAAGTATAAATAATCTTAACACAGTCACCTCTTCTGACATACCCACCCCACCCCACCAAAAAAATGTCATTACTGCTTAAAGCCTGGTAATTACTAGGACCATCCAGTGCATGTTATGTATGATGACTATTGATTAATGGACAAATCTGTTTCTTTATTCTTACTGAAGCTGAGCCTCTGCAGGTAATACATCTCACCCTACTTTAATTAGTGATTCACTATTGCATTGAAGAAACTAGACACAAAATGTCATTTTCATAAAGACCAGAACTAGATGCCAACATGTCTCTTTCATAAGGATCAGAAGTACACAAAAATATGTCATTTTCATTTCATAAAGACCAGAACTAGATGCCAACATGTCTCTTTCATAAGGATCAGAAGTAGACATGAATATGTCATGTCATAAAGACCACAACTGGATGCAAACATGTCGCTTTCACAAAGACCACATATGGACCTGAATATGTCGCTTTCATAAAGACCAGAAATGGACACAGACATGACTGCCAAAAAGACCAGAACTGGATGTGAACATGTCACTTTCATAGAAACCAGAAGTAGACCTGACCATGTCACTTTTATAAAGACCAAAACTGAACAAAGACATCACGTTCATAAACACCAGAATAGGGCACAAACATGTCACTTTCATAAACACCAGAAACCTAAACCTAGCCTTAGAGATACACCTTGCATTGAACCATTCCCACTGCATGAGGCATTTATAAAATGTTCTAAACAAATGAGCCACTATATCAAAACAAGTACATCAAAAAAATCGAATTTTGCTTTTTGTACAGTGTACACCTCCTCCCTTGTATTTATGATTAAGCAGCAAAGAAAAATCAACATAGAATTTCTTGGTCAGCTGTATTTTGGGTACCACAAAAATTGACCCGACTCTGAAAAAGGAAAAGTAAAGGGTGAAAGGAAAGACAACAACTACAAAGCATGAACAATAAAGCAGACTAATCCAATGAGCAGAAGATATGTGTCACTATGTACTTAACATTGTTAGATCACAGTGACTCTACTCCTTTCCGTTTAACCACTCAGGATTACTATATACTTAACATTGATAGATCGCATTGACTTTAGCACATTCAACCACTCTGAACCATTTCATGGTCAGGCAGTTCAAATACTTTACAAAGCTGAAATGGATAAACTTGCTCCTCATCAAACCTGAATGACTCCACAACAAAGTAAGAAGAATACAAAGCATCAATACACAATCAGTTGAGATGATAAACTGCATTAATTTAAACTCACAAGATTAAAATAACATAACAGTTCATCTATATCACTATACAAACACTTAAACAGATTCTGACACCACAAGAATACAAATACAGCTGCATAAATCCACCAACACTAAAACATTTAAACAGGTTCTCACACCATAAGACATCATTCATCCAACATGGATAGGGCCAGCCATACAGCCAATACTCATGTCTGACAAAGATCTCGGGACAGACTGAAAAGTCAACAAGTCTGGGAAGGATAATTTCATTTTGTAAAGTATGATGGAGTTGGATATCAATTTATCCACCCAAAAATAAGCCTAAAGCTACGCATAATTTCAATTTATAAAGCATGGTGAAGTTGGTTATCAATTTATATTCCCAAAAATAAACATAACGCTATGCTGCAGGTGCCAGCCCTAGTGCTTAAGCTATTCAAGTTATGCAGACTAAAACAAAAGTCAAAACTTAAGATGTGACACAGAAATTGAATATACAACCAGGCTGGCAAATAACACCGCAGAATGAACAGTTCGTGCCTTTCCCAGCGTTTACAATGTCACTATATAGGCATCAGAATGGAGCCGTCAGCTAGGCGTCTCAATGACAACATAGGGAAACTTTCTGCAAAATAAAAAGGTGGCAGAAAAAGGAAGAAAACAAAACAAAAACAAAAAACAAGACATGAAAAAGGTGTTTTTAGTATGCTACACCCAGATAATCCTCCAAACAAGGGTAAAATTACCTTGCAACTCAACGGAAGACGATTGGCAAACAAATTACATGAAATCATTACAAAAGCAAGAAAAATAGTGGCACAGACTTCTAGACGGGTATACTATAAATGTTTATCCACCCTGGCATCCTAACTGAGTCAAAGGAAAAAGAAAACATTGAACAAATGTGTTGTATTATTGGAAGCAGCTGATTGATTGCATTACATACTTCACGTGAATTTGCATGTGTAGAGTTATGAGGGTTTTCTAAGTCAATCAAAATATTAAGGGTCAAGTGAAGTCGAACAAGAGGTAACAATGTCTATAACAATTAAATCCAAAATCTACAAGAGAGAAAAACACTGATTCAGATATTCTTTTCAAACTCAAAATATACAACAGAAAGTAGATCTAAAACCTTCAACATTTTTTTGCTCTGTCAGTTAAAATAAATGTGATTGTGAAATGTGTAAATGACACTGGCTTCTAATAATGTATTGAATGACATTATGCAAATGCTCATAAATATTCAAGATGCAATAAAGAAAGTGGTTTCCTGATTCTGCCATTGAAAAACATGTTATGCCAATGCTCATAAATATTCAAGACATCACAACAAAGAAAGTTTTCCTGATTCTGCTATTGAATTATTCAAGACATCACAACAAAGAAAGTTTTCCTGATTCTGCTATTGAATTATTCAAGACATCACAACAAAGAAAGTTGTTTCCTGATTCTGCCATTGAAAAACAAAAACAAAATTCAGCCGACTGCAGAATCCATTCAGTTAATTGTAATACTGGGTTATCAAAAAAAAAACTTTCACAGCCATTTTCCACACTGTTGAAGCACACTTTCAAATCAAATAATTTTACTGATTATGGCTGCTGTTCTAAATGCTTCTACTGAATATGGAACATAAAAGAACGTCTACAAGCTATTGAAGCAATTAAACTGTGATCTGTACATACTGGATTACCCCCCCTCCCCCCCCCCCCCCCAAAAAAAAAGAAAAATCTTACTCCACAGCCGAAAAATCTTACTCCACAGCCACAGCCATTTTCCACAATGCTGAAGTACACCTAAGTTCCTTCACAACCATTTCACAATGCTACCAATCACTTCGGTGAAATGGTTAATGTAAGGGACTGATAATTTGGAGACTTGAGATTTGAACCCTTAACAGTTCATGTCATTAAAGCAGCACCAATCCAGAGCTGAGTGTGTTAAGGGCCTACTGGGAAGAGCAAGACCATAACACCAAAGTCTCACCCACTTCACAGATGCATCACAGGTGTTGCTCAAAATAGGCCTACCTAATGCATCACAGAAGGTGTAGCTCAAAGTTCCTGACTAACACCACAAAGTGTCTGTATCTTTCTAGCCTGGTTGACACCAAGATGTATAACGCAAGGAACTGCAGTGACACAGAGACAATGCAGGATATGGGGCGGCAGCATGTCCATATATTTCACAGTGCTGAAGTACATTTTTGTTTAATAGTTCACAACCTTGTTTCACAACACGGACGTAAATCAATATTTCACAACCATTATTTCACAACACTCATCGTATCATTTCATCTGTATAAAACAGCTATTCAGATTATTCAAGTGCATGAAGAGATCTGTATAGACAATAAAATGAGCCTTCTTTTATGGTTAAGCTCTCCAAAACAGTTTTTCTTTTTTGGGTGAAATAAAACCAAACTATGCTTTCCACACCGCTGCTGCAATAATAACAGAGAAGCCTTCACCGAAGCTTCATAAATGTGTAGCTAAACTCCCTCTCATACACACACACACACGTGCACACACACAAGCACACACACACACACACACACACACATACACACACACCATGTAACATGGCTTTACTTTCTGACGATTTTTCTTAATTAAGTGAAGACAATCAAACGACAGTTTCTTCATACATTCATTTCAAAGTTCACGACAGTTTCTTTCATACATTCATTTCAAAGTTTCTTTGGTTGCCGATTCTTTAACAACAAATTTTTTTTTTTTTAAAAAGGGAAATTATATACGTTATATTGACCAGAGGTGTGTTTGTGTGTCAGAGAGAGAGACAAAATTTGTGAACAAGATTTCTCAACATTACAGATTAATCTTTAGCAAATTTGTACCAAAGGTGTGGCCCTCTGAGAAGTCACAAATGGTTTAGTTTGAAAGTTAAGGCAGCAAGGTCCAGGTCATGCAGACCAAACGAGTGCCCAAACCAGTACTTTTCTAGTAATGTGTGTGAACAGCATTTTCTCAGTATTGTCCTCAATGCATATTACTTTTCAATTCATACAAAGCTTTTCCCAGGTCAAAGTGACTGATATCACTAGACCTGTATGAGTGTATCTTCACAATTACACTCTTTGAAACAAAAATTCAAGAAATCTAACTTCTACATACACTTGAGAACAAAAACTGTTTTCTTCAATTGTATCTGTCTTTTTCAATGTATGGTTTTGAGTATCTTCCACTTCCAATAGAAGTCAAACTTCAATAAAAAATACACACTGAAGGGAAAAGTTAGGTGTTAAGGTCCCAAACAACTGTTGCTTTTAAAGATATAGTGGAAAACAGATCCTCAAATTCAAGTCGAAATTAATCCATGGTCAGAAGAAATTTCATTTTCTTTGCACTTGATCTCCATTTTTGTCCAGATGTGTGGCGGCCAACACTGAACCCGGTGATGCCACCAGGTGAGACAGGTGAGAATGAAATAAATAAATCAGGGGTAGTCTAAGCTTGGGTTCTGATGGGCAGAGAAAAGGCCACAATTATGTTTGGTAGGTAGGCATTGACACCAGTAAGATTCAATTTTGCGTGAGACAACATAAACAAGCCTGCCACAAACACTAATATATTAGTAAAGGAGACAGCAAACATTTTTCATAAAACAGGAGTGCACAGCAAAATGCTATGCACAAACACAAACATCATTTTTATCTGCCACACAAGCGGTAAGACTTCTTAAAAAAAGACAGTGCAGACACAATGGACTTTTATTTTACTGGGATATTTATGTTTATATGTTTCTGCTCATTCTGGTCAGTTCCAGTGAAAACAGAAGAAACAGAAAACAGCGCTTGCATCGGCTATCAGCATACCATGTCAGTGCATTTGTAACTTCATGCCAGAAGTATCCAATATCTGCTCTTAACAAACCAGCTGCCAGCAAAATAATAAGTCAGTCTCTCTCTCTGTCTCTAATCTTTCTCTCTGTCTCTCTTTCTCTCTCCCTCCTTCCCCTACTCTCTCTCTTTTGATAGAGGAAGTTGGTGGGGGGTTTTCTGTTCTTCTCCTCTGTTCTTGATCAATGGGTACCATTTATCCTGAAACACAACCCTTACATTATACTTGTTACATAAGTTTGTACAATGTCTTGACCAGAAGGCTGCTGTTTGGGACAAGTTGTTTTTTTTCTCTATGATGATTGTCATAACTGTAAAAAAAAAAAAAAGGATGTACAGAAGTGGCACTGCTCAGTTCTCAAAGGTGAAGATTCTGGTAAACTTTGGTAAGCGTCTGCGTGTCAAAACTATTGGAGATGGAGGATCCTTGCTGAAGGGGAACTTGTGGTCAGCAGCTCGCTGAAACAGAAATACAAAATAAGATTACTACAGATACAGAATGTGGACAAAATAGGACTTTTTCTTTTCTTCTAATTTAAGTAGCCTGTGAAAACCCCATAAAAGTGCTACTAACTTTAATGGAAAGGCTTCTGATTCTTGATGATTTGTCCACGCAGTCCTAAAACTATAGAATGAAGACAATTGAAACAGCATCCTTAGGCCATAGCTGGCTTAGGGTAGAGCTCTTGCCTTCCAGTCTGAGATAACAGGGTCAAGTCAAGACTGGCCAGAGAAAAACTGTGCATGCAGCCTCTAGTCCATCCAGTTGTAAATGGCTACAACAACCTGTTTAGGCTTGGGGAAGGTAAAGCAGCATGGGTGAGGTTTCTACCAACTCCCTTACCACCAAAGAATTATGGCTAAAATTTCACCTTTATGAAGGCCATGAACACTGTCATTTCTCCATAAGAAACTTGTCAATTTTACACAGAAAGTATTTTTCTGGGTCAGAATTCTTTTCATCATATAATGGTATCTTTCGTGGACATATCGCTGGGAGTTTTCACTCAGCTCCTTAGGTGCTTAACCACTGTCATAAATGCTGTAGGCTACAGGTTAAAAAAAGAAATCTAATTTCCATCCAACTAGCAGTAGCAATTTTCTGTTTTGCCATTGATATTCAAACTGATGTCCAACTGTACGACACTGAATGTACTATAGGACTATATGGACAGATTATGAACAGGCTATAGTACTGCAAGACTATACAAACGTAAACAGGACTTTTTTCCCATTCCAAGCAATCTTTTCTCAGATGTGTGTACACATGCTGTTTTGATAGTTTGGCTCAACTGTGTAGGCATTAAACTGCAGTGCAGTCTGCCTTTGATTGCCTAGATACAGAGGCAATCATAAGCTGGGTATTTTCTTATTTCCAAAGCACTAAGCCATGGACCACTGACATGGCTTACACTTACAGGATTTTTAACATGAGTATTTAATGTTCTGCATGCATATACACAACAGGGCTCAGGCAGAAACAGGTCTACTTATGCACTACTCCAAGAGATGCATAACTTTCCACCACCAGGCACTTCCCCAGGAGGATAAAACTGACCTTTCAATTGGAAGTCAAAACATCTAACCAACTATCAAACCAAGATCAGCTTCTAAGCATTCTTTGATAACAAGTACAATGGAACACTACATCAACTTATGTCCTCCCTTTCAAATATCCTCAATGAAAACTGTGAAGATGTTTCTAATTTCTGCAGTGTTATTAGAATCAAAAGTTGAAAAACCAGAAAATAGTGAACACCCAAAATATGCGAGGAAATAATGTATTAACGACAAAAGACTGACCTGTTGAAGAATGGAGCGTGGAGTAAGTGGAGTTTGTACAGGCTCCAGACTGACACTTGGTTCCTCAATCAAGTGGTCACTCCAACTGATTCGTGTGGCTTCCTTAGGGGCTGTCATGTGTGAACATAAGCCAATATTACAATGAATAATGATACCGTAATAAAAATATACAATATCAACAATGTAAAAACATGTGTTTTGCAAACATGAAACAAGTTCTATTTGTGCATGAATATCTATTTCTGCAGTTCTGAACTATTCCATTGATAATGTATGCTGATGTAGGTTCTTTTGCATCTCTGTGTGAGAGTGTGTATGTGTGTGTGTGTGTGTTCGTTCGTTATTTCTTTTAACGTCTATTCACATATGTGCTTTTAGACGAAAAAAAAAAAATTTGCAATTCATAAATGAACAAATAGACAAGATAAGATAAAGAGGTATCTATGGGGTGGAAGGATCTACGAAATCATAAAGACAGTTTAACATATTAATTAACATTAACAAATTTATCGGACACGAGACAAGCAATCAGAACATTAGAACGATCAGACTTTAACGGATTGCTCAGGGCTGTATGTGTGTATGTAAGCGCACGTGTGTGTGTGTGTGTGTGTGTGTGTGTGTGTGTGTGTGTGTGTGTGTGTGTGTGTGGTGTGGTGTGGTGTGGTGTGGTGTGGTGTGTTGTGTGTGTGTGGTGTGGTGTGGTGTGGTGTGGTGTGGTGTGTCGTGTCGTGTCGTGTCGTGTCGTGTCGTGTCGTGTCGTGTCGTGTCGTGTCGTGTCGTGGTGTGTGTGGTGTGGTGTGGTGTGGTGTGGTGTGGTGTGTGTGTGTGTGTGTGTGTGTGTGTGTGTGGTGTGGTGTGTGCGTATACGCACGCGCACGCAACGAGCATGTCCTGTGCTGGGTTATGACAAACCATCTGTGATTATCTGGTGGGGAAGAGGGGCAGAAGAGGATATTCTTACCGAATAAAAGCATTGTAACAGTCAAGGAGTAATGATAAAACTAACAATCAAACAAACAGAGGTACATGGGATTTACAGGTATAAAACAATCGGTCTTAATCAAAGAAAACACCTACAGGACTGTGCAGTGTGAGTGTGAGTGTGAGTGTGAGTGTGTGTGTGTGGTGTTGTGTGTGTGTGTGTGCATGCATGTACGAGGTGCGTGTGTGTGTGTGTGTACGTGCGTGCGTGTGTGTGTGCATATCTGTGGGGACTGATTTTCAGTACAAGCAATCAGAACTGGGTCTTGGAGATAGTAGTGATGATATTGTTATTTTCTAGTTCTACATTATTTTTCTTCAATTTCCCTCCTCATAAAGCAAACCGGCAGAGTGGAACATGCTAGATCCATAATTCAGAGGTCTGTGGTTCAAAACCAAGCTCTGCTGACAGAGTCAATGTCTCAAGATCTGATGTTTTGAAATCAATTCCATGAAACTGAAAGCTGCCCATCTTAATAATATATCATTGCGGGGTTGTTAGCTTAGTGTTTCACAGGTTTAGCTTAGTGTTTCACAGGTTAACTTCCCCTTCTACATTTCTAGACCCTATCAACACACAGGCTTTTGTGCAGGCTCAGAGAATCTGCCAGATCAGTGGTGGCGGATTTGGGTAAAGCATAATATATATATGTTACTGTTCATGTGTGGAAAATCACTTTTGAACTATCCAATTCTGACTCTGTCTTTCAAAGCTGCTAGTAAACTTATGACAAGTGCATAGCTACATGCTCAATAAACATTTTTAAATTCAGCATTCTTACGTGGAAACTCCGTCAGCAAAGCTGGAGAGGACTGAGGATCCAATAGGGAATGTCTGGTCTCTCCATTGATCATTGTGTTGATGCGCGTCATTGTTGCCCTGGAGTCTGCCTCCAGCTGTGAAACAGACATCAAATTATTAAACACAGCTGTCATGCATTGCTAAAAGTCTAACACTACAGTGTCATTCTACAACCTGTTTACTGACTTAGTACTACTACTAGATTCATTACATTTTATTCTTTCCTTCTCGCAACAAGAATCTTTTCTTCTATTCAACACTGTACTGTAATACATATAATAAATAAACTACAGCATCATATAATACAGCAAAATAATTTGAAACAGAGCCAATGGTATCAATATATATTTGAAAATACTCAATACTGCTCTTGCATGTGAGTGGTGTGTGTGTGTGGTGTGTTGTGATGTGTGCGTGCGTGTGGTGGTGTGTGTGTGTGTGTGTGTGTGACAAAGAGAGAGAGAGTGAGAGAAGGCATATGTGTGTACATGCATGTGTGCATGTGTATGCACGTGCATGTGTGTGAGTGTGTGTGAATGAGTGTGTTTGCTTCCAATTATTAATAGACAATACACAATGTATATTTCACAGAAATATTTTACTTCTTCAATCAATCAATCAACAACAACAAAACTAAATCAAAAGGGTTGTATTCTATTTTTGTTTTGTCACTCTGTTTATTCCTTACTTCAGTGCTGCTGTATGCAGAGACCAAAACAACACAATGTCTTTTTCCATTCTAAAGTTTGTTCTGGCTTAATGACAAGTCTTGCCAACCATTGTTTCATACACTAATGGCCGTAGAGCAAAGTCTGATTTTTGACCTGTTCTGACAAAGGGTTCAACAAGTCTGATTTGGCTGTTTGGGGATTCTGACATAACTGAAAACTACAATTTTCAGCTTTCAACTGATATAAAACTTACTACTTACAGGAGTGCTTTCACCAAACTGGATTTATACTAATTATAGCCACTTTAGTTATGAGTTGTTTGGTTTGCAATTTCGAGAAAATGGCTTTCAGAGTTAGGTGATCAGAAATGAAAACTCTTACCAAAAAGCTTCAAAGTTCATTTCAATGAGGAGCTGAAATTCGAAAATTGCTCTTATTTTGTAATCTTCATTTTGTCATTCAGATACAAAAGTATACATGGTTGCTGGAGTTTCATCTGTGGTGGTTAAACTAAAATCGGTCATTTCCATTTCAGTGATAATTTCAATATTCAATCCAAAAGAAAAAAAACTTTCAACTTCAAGACTGTTCTGATTTCCTTTAAAGGTCTCCACTTATTGCATTTCATTGCACAGTGACTGTGTAGAGCTAAGTGTATTGGCAGCTGGTTATGGTTTGTTTGGGGCAAAGTGCCAGCAGCACAACCGGTGCTAGCGGCATGCACACAAAAAGTGTCTGAACAGATAAACATCGTTTTTAAGCATAGTGACATTTTTTCATTGCACAGATGTACAAAAATGGCTTGAATCACAACTGCTCAATATAGCATACAAACATGGCACTGAAGTCTGAAGTGTGTAATGTGTAAAATAGAATCTTCAAACATGCAAGCGTACAATGTCTATTTTCACACACCCAAAGCATACCGTAAAGAAATCTGCTACACATGAAGTATAATATACCCTGTATGTCTTGCAACAGAGTCATCAGGCAGATAAGAGCCACCTGACGGTCTTTTGGCCATGAGCTAAGAACAGGGTAAACCCTTGTCTAAAACCAAGAGGGCTTTTGTCAAGAGGTCTGCCAGCAACTTTTAAGAAACTACAAAACTATGCAATAACACGCAAATGTCCATAGGGTTATTTACATCAAACAAGAATGATGCTCGCTCACTGAAGTCCCTCTACGATGGAGCAGTCGCCAGGTTCTGAACCTCAACAGAATTCATCCCCAGCTAATAGGGGTCCCTCCCATCTGTTTTGTTGCACCAGTACCTGACTTTAAAATCTGACTGAATAGATTCAAGCACTTCAGGCAGAATGGAAACAGTCTGTGTCATATATGACCTCTGGTCTACCCAGATAGGGAAGGTGAAGCAGCAAGAGATGAGTGAGTACCATCATAAAGTTTGTCAAATTGCAGTGAGGTATCAATTACTATGCTTTCCAAAAGTTAAAACTGCAATTGTCTGGCATCTTTACTTTCAGTTTTACAAGAACAGATAAGTACAACTGACAAACAAAACATGTTTAACCTGCTCTGCAGAAAACGCGGTGTGCCTGTATTCTGTTTCATCTGCAGGAGAACTTTGAGGAGCTGGCTCTTCAAATGACAATCCAGCATCGTTTGATTTTTCATACATGGCAAAATATGTTGCAGATTTGTGTTTTTTCCGTGGACGAGATAGGGTGGCTTCCGGGTTATTGAGTGCTGTAGTTGGTGGTTCTGCTTCAGGTAACTGCACAGAGATTCCATCAGTTGGTAAATGATACATGGCTTGAAGTATTAAGTCATATAATCACATTAACATACTTGATATACAACCAAATTCCATCTCCAAGCAAGCTAATCAACTGATGCCTGTCTTATCATACATCCCCCAACCCAATCCCCATCTCCTCTTCCATGAAAAAAAAACAACATTATTCAAATAAAGATGGGCAAAAGCTTGAGGTATTCTGTTTCAGTCAGTAACCTATCATACAAATTTTAATGGCTGAAGTAGTACAATCTTTAAAACTGGTTGAAAATCATAGAAACTGGACTGGTCCAAGCATTCAATGTCTGACTTCAGATGAACAACTGAAAAGAACCATGGCTGAAAGACCAAGCCTCTCAAAGCAGCCACTAAACAGACAATAGTATGTAATTTATAATTACAACATTGCAAGCACATAACTGATATTTACATAAACAGATACAAAATCAGTGCATATAAAACTGCAGTGCTTACCTGCACAAATGAAGATGATAAGAAAACAGAACCATATAGTTTTGCTCTGTTTTCCTTGTTTTCCCTTCTGCTTGTAGTTATCTTAGGTTTTCTGATGGCCAGACGACCATATTTTGCTTTTATTTGTTCTTCTGGGATGGACTGCATGGGCTGTGGTGAAAATTCCTGCTTTTTTAAGAAACTTACAGTGAGACCAGGGACGGGTGAATGAACAGGATCTCTGCTAGCTTTTGGTGTTGGTGGAAGTACAGAATCTGAGGATTTGTCAGCACATGGAGAACAGAATAAATCAGGGCTGAGTTCTGTGGACAAGTATGTGCGAACAGCATGTCTGTTTGCAGATAATGGAGTTGTTTGAGAAAATAAAAGGTCAGGACTTGGTGGCATGGGTACGTTTGTCTGTATGACATGTCTATTTACAGACAGCAAACTTGATTCCATATTGGGAGTGGAACTACACAAGTCAACCTTGTTTGTTTTTGACACAGAGGCAGGCAGTTTGTTTACAATGGGTGAAGCATCTGTTTCAGTCTTCTGAGATGATGGCACAGTATCAAGATCATCCTCTTCTGGCTGACTTTGCATAAGAAACCGAGATAGATTTAGGTCTCTCTCTGATGAAGCCAAGGAAGACGTTTTTATATCTGGAGTATTGGGCACAAGGACTTGTGATATGTCATGCTGAATTTGTTTCATGACATACATATCATCTCCAGCTGATAACTTTCTCTTAAGTGGGGACACTGACTTCATCTTTTCCGCTGATTTTAGGATCTGATCATCACAATCCTGGTGGAGCTGTTGCAGTTTTCTTTCTGCTGAGGTCAAACCAAACAAACAGGAATGAGATATATGACAATTTGAATCTGCATTCCTGAGGGTTGCTTCACCTGGCAAAGTAACAGAATTATTTTTTTCTTTTGTTTTGTTTTCAGCTTTGTTGTAGACATCGTCATTAATGTCTGTCTTGAGTTCAGCCAAGGGAGACCTTTGAGCAACTTTCCTTTTCTTAGGTAATACCCCTTGATGATTACTGGGTATGGGTGACATGCAACTCCCATCTTTAGCAGGACTCTCTGCAGAGTATGGTGTTTCAGGATCTGAAGACAAATCACATTTTGGAGACTCAAGTTTTAACTTGGAAAAAGCACTTGTAGTTTTACTGACAGACAGTGGGTTACTGGGACTTATGGTGACAGCTGTAACAGATGACTCATTACAGAGAATGTGTTGTTTGACAGCAGATGTATCATGAAAATGATCTGTAGTCTTTGGTGATGGGTTGACCAACAAACAAGGAGACTGTAACTGACCAGTCACCACAGCTGGTGACATCTGTCTATGTCTTCTCTGTCCATCTTCTGACAGTGTTAATACTCTGTTTCCTTTTAGCTTGGTCTCTGGGGTCATTATGGAGCTCTCAGTTTCACCTTCAGACAGGGCTAAAATTGGAAAAGGTGAAACAGCAGTGGGTGTCAAATTGGCATCACTGACTGAACTGAAGCCACTGTCCATATCACTTTCTTCAAATAACTTATCTGTAAAGGAGTCTGACTTCTGTGATTTTTCGCCTCTTTTTGACAGTGTTAGAAAAGTGGATTGTGGTTCTGAACCTTCTGATGCATTACAAGACTTGTCCACAGCACTGCATTCCTGGTCAGTTTCCTCTTCACACGAGAATATCAGGGTTCCATCATCAGTAAATTCCCTATGAATACTGAAACTTGAATCTGGCCTGCTAACACCAGGGAAATACACTGTAGTTCGTCGCCTGGAATTGAAAGTAGGATGATTCCTTTCTCGTTCGGTTATCTCACCAAGGAAAACCTCCTCATCCATGCTCAATTCATCAGCCTCCATCACTTCTGATTCTATCTGTAAAGAATTAAACAAAACCGTATGATCATTTTCAAATCTATACTGTTTCCAACCTCTATCTCCCATGTCATGGTACAAGTATACTATAGATAAAGAGATTGCTGTTATTGTTAATTTTGTTCAAAGCCCAGCTAACAGCGTAGAGCCGTATCAGGGCTAAAACCTTTTCAAAACATACACGATACTTCAACAGGAGAAAAAACAAAAACAAAAAAAGGAAAATCGAGCACACACATCAATGCATAATTTGCACACACAATTCAAGGAGATGCCCCTGCCGTTCACCACTCCATCCAATTTATCGCACAGGGGATTTGAAAAATGTACCTGAATACAAATCTGAATATAACCAAGGACACTAAAACATATAAACAGGCCTAAATTACCTAATATTGCTTAACTGCATATAATCACATTTCCCAAGAGCCAAAAACGTACATAATATATATGCTCCCAATTATCAATCCTAAAAAACAGTAGGCCCTACTTAAGACTTTATCGAACACATAGAGGTGAATGGACCAGCAAGGCAGATGTGACAGGATGAAATGATAGAAGGAAAGGAACAAGACAGAAACAAAAAGAGTGACAGAAAAAAAGGAAATTTCTAGCACAGAATTTCCAGAAGGTGGGGATACTACTCATACTGAAAGAGCTCCCGGCATCCCCACAGGGGGAAAGATAAAGATAGACAGATAGATATAGCTAGATTGATAGACAGATAGATAGATAGATAGATAGATAGATAGATATTATAAGATAGATAGATACATACATACATACATACATACATACATACATACATACATACATACAAACATACATACAATGATACATACATACATACATGTATACATACATACATACATACACATGATACAGAGATACATAGATAGATAGACTGACAAAAAGATCAATAGAAAGATAGATCTCTATACATTACAGATATACAGACAGATAGATTATTGATCTAGATAGATACTAGATAGACACAGAAAGATCGATAGATAGATAGATAGGGATGTAGATTTTTTATACTGATTATATCGAGTGAATTTGCAATTCAGTTAACATTGGTTATCAAGAGAACATAATAACTACTGCTAACGTAATTCATAAACTGTAAATGTAAGTTCACTACTAGATGGCACAAAATCACCTTGCTGATACATTAGTATTAGTTACAATGCTACTATGTTCACACAGTAATGAGTATCAATCTAACAGAAAATTTCATATCTGTTATTACATGATATATCTTTCCGAAGACAGAGTGTGACTGTCTTTAAGGTGGAATTAAAAAAGCAAACAAATACATATATATATACAAAAATCCACCCCCTCTGCTAGATATGCTGGTATACATGCTAGAATTTATGTGTTTAGATAGGCAGAGCTGGCAGGAACCCTAACCTGTGTATGAAGAATACAATGACATAACATAATCACTTCAGATTTCAATTTTGCCTTTCAAACACTGAAATCATTATCATCCCTTATTTAATTCATGGAATTTAGTTGCATTTGAAATGTTGTGTCATTCAACTGTGTTCAGTTTTGACAATCATTCTTTATCTATCACAGACTCAATGTAAAATATCTTCTTCTTGTATTGTACCTGTCCCAAAACAAATGCCTGTCCTTTTGACTTGTCCTCTGGCATTATCATCTGCTGTCACAATCATTTTTAAAACAGTGGTGCCAGTTCACTTACAGGATTCTGTGAAAGATTTTTTGAACACATAATTTGCATTCATGAGGAAGAAACAGAAGTGTTAATGATGCTATTTTATGTGTTTTAAACAAGATTTATGAATGTCTTAACACACCTGGCACTCACTTATGTTGTATGCGCTTGTTTTATTTCACAAGTTCTTCCATCACAATACAACCATATCTTTTACTGTTTTAGCAAGACACTTTTTGCACATGAACTTCAAAGGGCCAACTGTTTATGGATTTCAATTTATTTCACTGACAGCAGCCAATCTGATGCATTCTACTCAGAATGAAACACATCACCTGCTTTACAAGCATAGTTCTAACCTTCCCATTCAAAGATCTCAGTACTGAGACAGCACTCTGCTGCCTGCAAGGCTCTTTTTGACTACTGCCCTGCCTTTTTCTTTTTTTTTTCATTGTGATGTTATAGTAGTGTCTTTTCTCTCTTTACCTGTATGTGGAAGGCAGTAGGGAATTCATGCATGGAGTCGAGACATGTCATGATTATTGGTTGCTGTTTTACAGAATTGTTATTTTGTGGTGTTTTGATTTCGTACATGTTTAGTCATGATTAGTGATTGATTTGTGATTATGTTTTGAGAAGATCTGAGATGAGAATGATGTAGACTGATCAGATCTGCATCATGGGTGACCAAAAATGACGTAAACTTCCAACTTCGTAACTAATAACATAATAATTAATATATAAATTGATATCATTTGATTCAATGATTGTGAACAATTTTAGTCGAAATAACGACAGGTGTTTCATTATTCAAACCTGCAAAACGGACCTGCTGAAAAATTCATTTTTCAACCGCACTACAACTGAACAAGAGCCTGAAAGTGAGAGAGGAATTCTCAAGTAAACACAATCTGACAGTCACAATGTGAATGTGAATGTCTAGGCCTAATGCTAATTCAATCAATCAAATGAATACGTCACAAACACAATCCACGCCGATTCGATAACTTGGTTCCGTACATTTTAACAAAGAAGCTGGCAATCCACCACCATTAAACCAGCTAGATCCCCATCCCCATTCCACCCTAAAGTAGTAGTAGTAGTAGTAGCTGAGGCAGTTAACTACGTCAGTCACCTGGATTCTACGATGAAAATGAAACAGAAAATAGGCCTAATTAATTTTGATGTCGTTTGAATTTCACACCAAAGAGTAGGCGACTCTCCTGTCCCATGCTGTACGGTAGATAACTCGTGATAGTGAACCCATGTGGACGGAACGCTCGTAGTGCTGCGCGTACTTGACTACTGACCAGATTAATTATTAACATAATGTTCTCCAAGAAGACAGTGTGCTTTGTCACAGGTTCTAGCCGTGGAATTGGTGAAAGCATTGCAATGAACTTTGCCAGCAAATTGCCGGCTGGTTCAGTTATTGTACTGCTGGCAAGAAGCGGAGCAGATCTGGATAGTGTAAAGCAGCGTCTACTGCAAAAGTCGCCTGAGGTTAAAGCAGTGGCTCATCAATTTGATCAGAGTAGTCAAGATCAGCAGCATTTTTGTGCAGTGTTTTCCAAGACCATGGAATCAGTTGGCGCTGAAGTCACAGATTTTCAACAGGCTATCCTCGTAAATAACGCAGGCAGCGTGAAGCCAGTAGTATTTGCCAGGAATCTACCCCAGGTGCAGGAGTTGACAGGGTATCTGAACACAAATGTTTCAGGGGTTATAGCGCTCACCACAGAATTTTTGAAATTTTTTGCGCCAACACCAAGACTTTTTCGTGTAATCATCAACATCAGCTCTTTAGCCGCAGTTAAGCCCTGCAAAAGCTGGTCCATGTACTGTTCTGGTATGCAACTCTCTCTCTCTCTCTCTCTCTCTCTCTCTCTCTCTCTCTCTCTCTCTCTCTCTCTCTCTCTCTCTTAAATTTACACGCACATATTATGTACTATATATATTGGCAACAGCAGAGGGGCATCCAGGAGTCATGACCTGTGCAGTTGTCCTGAGTTAAGTACTGGAACACTTGTTTGACAGAGGTTTCTCCGCTGAGGATCTTCTGCTGTCCACTGTCCCCAGATTTCTTACTACTATCTGTCTGTAGATCTATATCTATCTCTGTCTACACACACACACACACACCCCACCCACACACACACACACACACACACCGCACACACACACACACAACCACCGACACACACACACACCGACCGACACACACACACCGACACACACACACACCGCACACACACACACACACACACACACACACACACATGTATATAGGTAGAGTGTGAATACATTTCTTATCAGTAAACTGCACCAGTGAGTGTAACCATCTAAAAGAAGCTGTATCCCTAGTCATCTTTTTTTTTTATCTTTATAGGTGTAATCATGCCATTTATTTTGAAAGACTTTAAAATTTACATCAGAAATAGCCAGCAGAATCGGCCAATCCAAAACAGCATTCAAGAAGATGAAAAGCATTCTTACCAACAAATGCCTGTCTATTAACATCAGGAAGAGAGTTCTTAAATGTTTTATTGAACCGATGATGTTATACGGTTGTGAGGCATGGACAGTCAACAAGCAAAGCCAGTACAAGATTGAGGCAGCTGAGATGTGGATTCAAAGAAGAATGTTGAGAGTTCCATGGACAGCAAAGAAAACAAACGAGACAGTCTTGATAAAGGCAGATACAAGAAGATCATTCATAATGAAGATTGGGAAAAGACAGGCAACATTTATAGGCCATTTTATGCGGAAAAGGGAATTGGATCATCTGGTCACAACAGGAAAGTTGGAGGGAAAGAGAGCACCAGGTAGACCCAGGGAAAAAATATTGGACGGACTTGCAGAGTGGCTGAAGATAGAGAGGGTGGAAGAAGTGCTTGCAGCAACAGATGGAAGGCCATGATTGCCAACGCCATGTGGCAAGGCACTTGATGATGATGATAAAATTTACAGTAAAGTTAATTAAACCAAGAACAGATGAAGTCATTAAAACTAGAAATAAGCACAATAATAATTGTACACATGCACAAACACCAGAACAAGTTTGCATTACACATCACTTTATGTTTTCACGTACACACACACACACAACACACACACAACACACACACACACACACACACACATACAGTGATACACAAACACACACACACACTCATACACACACACACACACCACACACACACACACACACACACACACACACACACACACACACACACACACTCCAAAGTGGTGCATTATTAATGTGAATGCACGCTCTCACACACACACATACACACACACACACATACACACACACATATTATATATGCGCACACCTTTAATATTAATTGTTTGTTTGTTAACAGGAAAAGCTGCAAGAGACATGTTTTTCAAGGTTGTGGCGGAAGAGGAAAAAGATATACGTGTGCTGAATTACTCCCCAGGACCAGTGGAAACAGCAATGACAAATGTCATTATTTCCAGTGAAGACAAAGATATCGGCAGCTGGGCAGCAAGTGTGTATTTATTGTAAACTAGAGTGTCAGTGTAATGTGTGTTTTAGAAATCCTTTCTATCACAATGGATTTACTTTACAGATTTCAAGCTGCCACAGTGTAACACTCTCCATTTCTCATGAAAATGTATAGCAGGATCTGCCTACAAAGAAATTCAAGGGAGATGGAGATATGTTCATTATAGTAATACTAATAGTTTATAACAGCTACAAGTAAGAAAAAGAAATGACCTCACACAGCACTGAGTGTTTGTTGTCTTGCTGGTGGAATTCAGATATCTTATCATTGGCAGCAAGCGGGAACAGATTGGTATTGTCAGAAATCAACTGTTGGTGTTTGTGACACATGTCAACTGTCAGTATAACATATTTTGACAGTAAGGTTAATAAAAGATAGCATTCTGGTTTGAACAAATTGTACTGACCAGTCTCTCACATTCTCCATGATCCTTTCATGAAACTGGGTGATCTTTGTTTTCATTTGTTAACCTCTCTCTCTCTCTCTCTCTCTCTCTCTCTCTCTCTCTCTCTCTCTCTCTCTCTCTCTCTCTCTCTCTCTCTCTCTCTCTCTCTCTCTCTCTCTCCTCTCTCTTCAGTTTGGTTGTTTTGTTTTTTAATTTTTGTGTGTGTTACATTCATTTGTTTGTTTGCTGTTTCATTTGGTTGTTTATTTTCAAAGTGTATGCTGTGAATTTTCAAAGAAAGCTCTGCAGTTTGTTTTAAACTGATGCTGTTCTTGTTGTTTTGTCATATCCAGACGCCAAAGCTGAGAAAACTTTGCTGACCTGTGATACAAGCATCACCAAGCTGATCCAGATTTTGGAGAAGAACACCTTTGAAAGTGGATCCCATATTGATTATTTTGATGAAATCTGAATCTATGTATGATTAAGGAAATGATTGCCTTGACAGTTTTAATCAATCATGAGTCAAAGACTGCATATCAGACTAAAATTTTAAGGGCCTCTCACCCAAACTGTGTTGTGCACACTAATCATCATCTGGTCCTGTGATCAATGTGAATATTTTGGGGACTGTTGGTATGAGTAGACATGATCTCCATCACTGTCTATGGGGTGCAGTAGTTAGTAGGTTTGCCACCCTGCTGTCCTTTGTAGATCTTAGAGATGACCAATTCTAAGGGTACCCTGACAGATGATCTTGGATAATGTGTCACCAGACTAGTTAAGCATGTAGCATATTTACACAGAGCAATAATTCTGCACAAAACAATAAATTAGCTTCTTACATGAGGCTGTACAAATGGATCAAATCTGTGGGGGATGCCGGGGGCTCTTTCAGTAAAACCAGTATCCCCACCTTCCTAAAATTCTGTGTACAAATTCAATCTTTTCTGTCCCTGTCTTTGTTTTTGCCTTGTTACTTTGCTTTCTGTCATTTCTTCCTACCATTTTCTGCCTTGCTGGTCCATTCACCTGTATGTGTTCGATAAAGTCTTACATACTTTTTCTTGGGATTGATAATTGAAACATGTATTACGTGCATTTTGGGCTCTAGGGAGATAAGATATGCGGAAGCAATTTTAGGTAACTTAGACCTGTTTTTATATATGTTTTGGTGTACTTAGATATGCTTACATTTGTATTCAGGTGTGTTTTTTTAAATTCCCAGAGCGATAAATTGGACGGAGTAGTCAATGCCAGGGGCATGGCCTTAGAATGCATTGATATGTGTGCTTAATTTTCTTTTCGTTTTTTTTCCTGTAGAAGTTTTGTATGTTTTGAAGCGGTTATAGCCCTGATATGGCTCTGCTCAGTTGGCTGGGCTTTAAACAGCAATAAAAAAAAAAAAGTCTTTTCATCAAGTTTTCATGACCTTGAGCAGTCATAGACACTTTAGATACCAGGTTATGCTTTTCATGACATATAGTACTAGGATTGATTTTTTATCCCATGTTTAATCAAGATGATTGCCTTTTCATGTATATATGTGACAGCATGGGAAAACTTGGCTAAAGATGTAGCCATTTGATAATGGCCATGGTTAAAGATAACTGGACAGGGTCAGAATTATGACAGCTGAGATGCTTCAATATTTCTAGTCTTAAAGATCTAATCTTCATTTTTGTTTTTTATATTGATTTGTAAACTTTGAAATTTGAAAATGAGTTAAAAACTCTTTAACCTAGTTTTCCATGCTGCATCACATATTTTTTAACTGAATCTGTTGTTCACGTGAAAGTCATACTATCTTTGTTGTGATAAATTGCCATGTCTGTTTCGTGCAGTCATTCAGTTTTACTGCATTTATATTTCATGACATTCCAGTTTATTGAGTCAGAGTTTGATCACATGTGTGAAAAAACATCATAATATTTTATGGTTGCCTTGCTGTATCCTACACATAATTAGCTGCCTCTGTAGTTCATCATTTTGCTGCAATTTCTACTTGATGAATCATTGTGACCCATATTTTACATGCAGTCAATTCCAAACAGCAACATCACCATAAGATTCTCCAGATTTACATCTGTCCTTATGCAGAATACAAATGCACCGCCTAAAACATTTTTAAGACAGCTTATGCTGAAGGAAGTGTCTAAGGTTGTATAGTTGAATTCTTCCTAAGTATAATTGTAAATCATCTTCTTGTTGTTGCTGTTGTTGTTTTCCAAAGAGAAAGTGAATTAGAATGGGTTGACTTTCTTCTTATTATTATTATTTTGACTATCCTGCTGTTTATTGATGTTTACAAACACTATCTTGCTGTTTATTGATGTTTACAAACACTATCCTGCTGTTTATTGATGTTTACAAACACTATCTTGCTGTTTATTAATATTTACAGATCTACTCAAATATTCATGTGTGTGATAGTTCTTATTTGATAGTTTCATCGTATGTATGTATGGTTGACAGGACACTGGAGCAATAGAATGCTCTGAAGAGTTGATTCTGGCCCTTATTGCTGCACGCTTTTCCATTTAGCCGCTTCGTCTTTCTTTTTCATAAGCTTCTGTTCCCTAGCGAACAGCGTCCCTCCATTCAGACCTGTTTGTGGCCATGATTTCCCATCATTCTTCATCAATGTCACATTTCTGGACAGATTTTTTCAGGGTGTCTTTGTAGCGAAGCTTTGGCCATCCTCTTGGTTATTGGCCCTCTGTCAGTACACCATAGAAGAGTCATTTGGTAGCCTGTTATCTTGCATGCGCACAAGATGTCCAGACCATCTTAGCTGTGAGACTGTGTTAGCAGTGCATCTATGCTTGGCATCTGGGCTTGCAAAAGTACATTGACGTTTGAGACTGGTTGTACCATTTGATGTTTAAGATACATCGGAGGCAGTGCTGGCGAAACTGATTTAGTAGCTTGACATTCCTACGGTAGAGAGTCCAGGTCTCACATCCATACAGCAATGCAATCAGGACTACTGCCCTGTATACTGCGCTCTTTGTCTCCAGTTTCAAGTCCCTTTCATTTCATACGCACTTGTGGAGTCTGCCATAGGAAGCACATGCCTTAGTGATGCAGTTGGATACCTCCTTATCGAGACTGTTGGAAGAGGAGAGACTGCTACCAAGATAGGAGAAGGAGTCAACATTGTTAAGGACCTTTCCGTCAATTTTCATTTCAGGTATGTTTGCTGTTGATCCCTTTGCAGATTGAAACATCACTTCAGTGTTCTTGATGCTTACTATTAATCCAAAGCGCTTAGTGGCCACAGACAAAGAATCTGTAAGTCTTTGAATGTCATCCACCAAGTGGGCAATGATAGCACAGTCATCAGCATTCAGGGGGTCACAAACAAATGATTTAAAGACTTTCGTCTTTGCATTCAGGCGTTGAGTATTGAAGATTCCTCCATCTGTCCTGTATGTGATCTTGAAGGCAAAGAGAAGCATCATGCTAAAAAGGAAGCTGAAGAGTGTTGGTGCAAGAACACATCTTTGCTTGACTCCGTTAGTGATGGGGAATTCATCATCTTCACTGCTGTTGACTGATCTTGCGTTCATGACATCGTAAAAGCATCCGATTGTTTTTACCATCTTGGGAGGGTTTCCAATTCGGGAAAGTACGTTCCACAGTCCTGGGCGTGACACTGTGTCAAACGCCTTGTTGAGGTCGACAAAGAGGATGTAGAGATCCATATTTTCTTTCTTACATTTTTCTTGGATCTGTCTTGCAGTGAATATCGTGTCGACTGTCCCTCTGTTCTGGTGAAAACCACACTGGCTTTCTGGTACTGTCTCATCAAGAAGATGGGTATTCAACCTGTTTGAGATGACCTTGGAGAGGATCTTGTCTGCAGTGCTCAAAAGGGAGATCCCACAATAGTTGTCACAGCTGGATTTGTCACCTTTGCCTTTTATAGGTGCACAAGTCTGGCATCTTTCAGATCTTTGGGTAAACTTCTGTATCAGTGACTGACCACCTGATTTAAAAGTTTTAGGTGGAATACCATCGGAGCCTGCTGATTTACCACATTGCAAGTCTGCAGTTGCTTCTGTTACCTCATCTTCCATGGGTTGGTCGTCAAATTCCATATGTAGGGGTCTTGTGGTGTGTGTGCTTGCTGCGTGCATGGAGACATGCTTTTTAATGTGTTTTGTGAACATTGATACTGTTTACAATAAAGTTAGAAATTTCATTTATAAAGCCGCTTTGTTGTTGTGTCTTTGCAGTTTTTTTGCTGTGTAGGCCTACTTACCAGTACTCACAATCATTCGACCTAAAGTCCTTGTCATGTAGGCCATCCTTTGTTCAAACTTTTCCCACTCCTTGGATCAGATAATAAAACCCCAACTATTTTTTGTCCAGTGTTTACATCCCTTTGTTCTCGAAAAAAAGCCATCACTCCTCTGTCCATATCTGCGTAGCGTTTTTCCTCAACGCCTCTTTGTTCCTGGGTGAAAGAAAAAGTCCTTGTTTGTCCACTTTTGTGCCCTTTGTTCCCTCCAGAAGCCTCAGCACTCCCTTGTAATTTCTTATGCCTCTGTTCATAAAAAGCCCAAGCACTCCATTTCATATGCCTTTGTTCCGGAAAACCACCAACGTTTCTTTGTAAAAATTTGTACCCATCCCTTTGTTCGAGGAAAAAAAAACAGCACTCCGTTGTCCACTTTACACACGTTTTCTTTATGATTAATTTGTATATTATCCATTGGCCTCCATTTCATTTTTAATTTTTTGTCCTCATCACTTTCGGAGAACGCAGATTGTGCAGCACATAATTTATGTCCATCCCATACTCCTATTAGCGCGACTTTGCGTCGGGATCCGTGAGATCGTAGTAGCTGTCTGAGGATGAGAAGTTCTGATTTCCATCTAGAGGACTCGTCATTCCATTGTTCCAGTTCAGGAAGTAAGTAAGATACTCGACCACATCAGGTGCCGAGACATTCACTGTGCCGTCATATAAAGCGCGTTGTCCATAGTTGAAAGTAAATGGCATACCAGGACGAAGTTCTGTGAAAGTCATGCCATCTTCTGCCTTATTATTGGACTGGGATAATTTCTGTTGAGGATGGCTGGGAGAAGTTGCTGCCCTGATTGCTGGAGTCCGACTGTGCACTGGAATAATGGCTAGCATCATACACGCTGACATGGCCGCTTGAGTTGTTTTGTTGTATGACCACTTGTGTTGTTTGTAAGTTCCTAAATCCGTTTGTGTTGTCGTGGCCACTAAAACCGTTCGTGTACATCTGATCTACAGCCTCACCAGTGCTGCGCACAGCTACTTCCTTAGTGATTTTGAACATATTTCTACATTTCAAAATACACCATTTCTGACTTTACTGATGTTTTACAGATACACGGACGCGATACAAAATGTTATTTAATCATAAACATTACATCCAAAATATCAAATATGTTCGTTGCTTTTACTGTCGAACTTGCGGTCACATTCTATGTTATCATACAAAGCTGCACTTAATATCGACGTCAAGATGATTGTAGAATAAATTTGTTACGCTTAACGTATTATGTAGTGCTGTTTGACGTAGTACACGCGCGTCGATCTAAATATAGACAGTTTCTGATCATTTTTAACAGCAGAGTCTTTAATTATTGGAGTGAAAGCTGGACCTGATATAGTTTCCATGACTAGTTCTATTCTAGTGACGATACCCCAAACATTTCCCTTCATAGACTACTTACATCTCTCATCCTACAAAATAATACTGCACATCGACTGGAACCACCTCGACAGTACCACTGTGAACACCAAGACCATAGAGTCCTTTAAGGTGGCACTAGCCTTGGCCAGACGCCACTAAAAACAATGCTGCGCACCCCCAGACTTTCCGTTGCGTTAATGCCAGATCTTTGGATGTAGCAACGTATAAAGACAGAACAGAACATCAAGGTCACCAGCTTATTCAAGGGAAATACATGTAATGACAGGGGCGTGATTTGAGCACACCCTCAATGGCGCATTCATGAAGTGGCTGAGGCCAGTGAGCCCATAGCACGCTCAACTGTGGGTAGGAGCCGGTTAGAGCCAAAAATCCCACAATGATTTTTTAAGTGGCTGATAGGGATTCGAACCCAAAACCTTCCAATTTGTAGTCTACTGTGCTAACCACTAATAAAACATGACGTGTATCAAGGACATTGGTAGACTGCCACAACAAAGTAAACATACTGAAAATATTAAACAAGTAGCCTACCCTAGAATGTGGCACCACACTGACTGAATCAGAGCATATGAACAGATGGAATGAATATGGAGTATCCCTTTTTAGCGACAATAGCCATCAAGACACTCTATGCTCTGACCTGAACTGTCCAGAATCAGAACCAGAATCACTTTTAAGTGAAATTGAACCAGCCACCAAGCAGTTAACAAGAAGAAAATCCCCAGGAATTGATCATGTTCCAGGAGAACTGACGATTGTGTTGAACAGGTGGAGATGAATGACGCTGTCAAATGCTTTTCTATAGTCTATGAAGGTGGCAAAAGCTTTTTTTTTCAGTGCTTTTTATTTTCTTTATGACTGTTTGTAGCACAAATAACATGTCAGTTAAAATATACTGAAAAAAAGGACTAAAAGCAATGCACCATCTTTGTTGTTAAATCTGGAATACTCATTAGTGGTCAACAGATTGGAAACTTCAAGAATTTGTGATGTTTCACAAGAGTGGTAATGTCAAAGATTGCAACAACTGCAGAACCATTACCCTAATCGATCACGCCAGTAAGATTTTGCTCATAGTTACTCTTAACAGAATGAAGCCCAAAATAGAAGAAGAACTATCTGAATGCAAGGCAGCTACAGATCCAACAGAGGCACAACTGACATGTTATTTGTGCTACAAACACTCAGAGAGAAAATAAAAAGCACTGAAAAAGCTTTTGTCACCTTCACAAGTCCCTACATCATTCCTCAAACTCTATGGCCTACTATCACAAGTCCCAACGTCATTCCTCAAACTCCATTGTCTACTATCAAGTCCCTACATCATTCCTTACGCTCCATGGTCTACTATCACAAGTCCCCACATCATTCCTCAAACTCTATGGTTTACTATCACAAGTCCCCACATCATTCCTCAAACTCCATGGTCGACTATCACAAGTCCCCACATCATTCCTCAAACTCCATGGTCTACTATCACAAAGTCCCCACATCATTCCTCAAACTCCATGGTCTACTATCACAAGTCCCCACATCATTCCTCAAACTCTATGGTCTACTATCACAAGTCCCCACATCATTCCTCAAACTCTATGGTCTACTATCACAAGTCCCCACATCATTCCTCAAACTCCATGGTTTTACTATCACAAGTCCCCACATCATTCCTCAAACTCTATGGTTTACTATCACAAGTCCCCACATCATTCCTCAAACTCCTATGGTTTACTATCACAAGTCCCCACATCATTCCTCAAACTCTATGGTTTACTATCACAAGTCCCCACATCATTCCTCAAACTCTATGGCCTACTATCACAAGTCCCCACATCATTCCTCAAACTCTATGGTTACTATCACAAGTCCCCACATCATTCCTCAAACTCTATGGTTTACTATGACAAGTCCCCACATCATTCCTCAAACTCTATGGTTTACTATCACAAGTCCCCACATCATTCCTCAAACTCCATGGTCTACTATCAAGTCCCCACATCATTCCTCAAACTCTATGGTTTACTATCACAAGTCCCCGCATCATTCCTCAAACTCTATGGTTTACTATCACAAGTCCCCACATCATTCCTCAAACTCCATGGTCTACTATCACAAGTCCCACATCATTCCTCAAACTCTATGGTTTACTATTACAAGTCCCCACATCATTCCTCAAACTCTATGGTTTACTATGACAAGTCCCCACATCATTCCTCAAACTCCATGGCCTACTATCACAAGTCCCAACATCATTCCTCAAACTCTATGGCCTACTATCACAAGTCCCCACATCATTCCTCAAACTCTATGGCTACTATCACAAGTCCCTACATTATTCCTCAAACTCTATGACCTTACTATCACAAGTCCCTACATTATTCCTCAAACTCCATGGTCTACTATTACAAGACCCCACGTCATCCCTCAAACTCATGGCTTCTATCACAAGTCTCTACATCATTCCTCAAACTCTATGGCCTACTATCACAAGCCCTTACATCATTCCTCAAACTCTATGGCCTACTATCACAAGTCCCTAATCATTCCTCAAACTCTATGGCCTACTATCACAAGTTCCCACATCATTCTTCAAACTCTATGGCTTACTATCACAAGTCCCCTAAATCATTCCTCAAACTCTATGGCCTACTATCACAAGCCCCTACATCATTCCTCAAACTCTATGACCTGCTATCACAGGCCCCTACATTATCCCTCAAACTCTATGGCCTACTATCACAAGTCCCTACATTATTCCTCAAACTCCATGGTCTACTATCACAAACCCCATCATTTCTCAAACTCTATGACCTATTATCACAAGTCCCTACATTATTCCTCAAACTCCATGGTCTACTATCACAAACCCCATCATTCCTCAAACTCTATGACCTACTATCACAAGTCCTCACATCATTCCTAAAACTCCATGGTCTACTATCACGTCCTCACATCATTCCTAAAACTCCATGGTCTATCCTGTGTTATCAGTAAGATTATGACATGACATAAATGACTCTCCCTGTGTATCTGTAAAATCATGACATGACATAAATGAGTCTCTTTGTGTATCTGTTAGATTATGACATGACATAAATGACTCTCCCTGTTTATCTGTAAGATTATGACATAACATTAATGAGTCTCTTTCTGTATCTGTTAGATTATGACATGACATAAATGACTCTCCATATGTCTATTTGTAAGATTATGACATGACATAAATGACTCTCCTTGTGTATCTATGAGATTATGACATGATATAAATGGCTCTGTATGCATATCTGTTAGATTATGACATGACATAAGTGACTCTCCATGTATATTTGTAAGATTATGACATGACCTAAATGACTCCATGTATATTTGTAAGATTATGACATGCCGTAAACGATTCTCCATGTATATCTGCGAATGCAGTGTATCAAGACAATGCGTCGACTGGTCGACTGTACGTGGTGTTTCTTTTTTTTTTTTTCTTTGCTTTTTTTCAAGAAGGTAAAAAATAAGGACATGACTTTAACACAGACATTGTAATGCACAAGACAGTCAGTACATACACATAACAATCGCACTAAAAACATTTACACTGTAGTATTAATGGAGCAGTGATGAAGAAGCTGAAATTGGACGGGAATTTTGGAGATTCAAATCAGTGACACTGAAGTTTAAGAGTTTAGTTTGATCACATATGTATTGTATGCATATGTTAAATTTCTGCTAAAATCTTTGGAAACCCGCTTCTGAACATTTTCATCAAAACTTATGTAAATGTGATTAATGATGATTGAATCAGGAAATTGAAGAATCTAAATTGATAATATCTATTTATGAGTATATAATAAGAACACGTTTCTCTAAATTTAGGGAGGGTTGTTGTGTCCACTAGAAGACGAAGCATATTCCAACATGCAGTTGTTTTCGGTTGCTATATCACGTTCCAGATTGCAATTCCACTTCGGACCAGCAGCGTCAGCGATGTTATCACCTGAACCTGTGCTGTTGTATCTTTTGGTGAATTCATTAATTATACTGCACACAAGCTGTGTTTGTGAACTGGTTTCTGGTGTGCCTGTTCTGCAAGGACACAATACATACGAGCTCCATTAAATATCACAACCATACAAGCCCTATTGCATATCACAAGTATACAAGCCCCATTCAATGTCATTACCATACAAGCCCCATTCAATGTCATTACCATACAAGCCCAATTCAATGTCATTACCATACAAGCCCCATTCAGTATCATTACCATACAAGCCCCATTCAATATCACTATCATAAAAGCCCCATTCAAAATCATTACCGCACAAGCCCCATTCAATGCCATTACCATACAAGCCCCATTCAATATCATTACCACACAAGCCTCATTCAATGTCATTACCATACAAGCCCCATTCAATATCACTACCATACAAGCCGCGTTGAACATCATCACCATACAAGCCCCATTCAGTAGAACTATTTCACTGTCATATAAACCGTATTCAGTATCACAAAACCCTGTTCAATACGATCAGACCCAAGCCTAGATCCCATGGCTAATACCCATCACCTAAGTAGGACGATAGTCATCTGGAAATCTCCTATGACGCACAACAGGAACTGGCCATGTCTCGCAACAGTCTAGTTTCATGTGATTGATTCAGCCAGATATGGTCTCAGGATGTTTTAATGGTATATCTGTCTCATTCAAGTAAGGTTTCAGGACTGACTGATGTAATCTCATTTCATCTTGCTAAAGTTTCAAGATGGCTGAATTGTATATAATGTTATTCCAAATAAGATTTCATAACTGTTTAGGTTCATATCATTTTTGTCCAAATAAGATTTTGTGTTTGTTTGATAATACCTTATGTTCATCGAAATAAAGTCTAGGACTGTCTAATTGTTCATAATGGTCAACCAGACTAGGTCTATAACTTTTTAATTGTACATCATGTTCGTCCAGACAAGGTCTTAGGGCTGCTTAATTGTCAAAACAAAGGTCTTAGAACTGTTATTTATACATAATGTTCATCAAAATAAGATCTTGAGATAGTTTAACAATTCACTGTCTTATAGCTTAATCCAAATAATGCCTCAGGACTGTTTAATTGCACATTATGTTCAGCTAGATAGGTGTCACGATTATTTTAATTTCGTATAGTGTTCATCCAAATAAGGTCTCATGATTTATTAATTTCATATAATGGGCATGAAATATCCACAGTTTCAGTGTCAGTTTTCTCAAGATGGCATTCCAGTACTCAGATGATTCCATGTGAACTAACACCACAAATGCCATGTGACGGAAGGTTCCAAATTGACCATGGCATGTGTGATAAACCACATGTGACGGCGAGCTCTTGAGGTCCCATCTATTGTATGCATTGTGTTTTTTGTCAGCTGTCTTTGGTCTGGTTTGTTTGTTTGTTTTGTTTGTTTATTAAAATGGTTATACGACTAAGTACAGACTTTTAGGTGGGTTTTTTTTTTTTTTATTATCATTATCTTTAAATGAGACAGAATTTGCCAGGACGACGCCTTTGGTGCTGCAGTTTCTTTCGGTTACTGCACCTACGACCTTGTTTTATCTTGTCTCGTTTGAAAGACTTGTACCAGACCACCATTCATGGTGTGTGTGTGGGGGGGGGGGGGGATGCGTCCCTACCTGACTGGGAATCGAATCCTGGACCTCTCGCATTCTAGAAGGTGCATGAACCACTAGACCAGCAGACCACTCCAAGTCACAGTCCAATGACACTTGAAAAGAGTTCCTTAGTATGGCTTGACACTCTTGTTATCGTCCATTTTTACAATTACAATACAATATTTTATATAGCGCAAAATCTTGATAAAATCAAATCTAAGCGCTAAAACAGACACACACGCATGCACGCACACACACGCACGCACGCACACACACATGCACACGCACACGCACACGCACACGCACCGCACACATACACGCACACGGCTATAAATGGGGAGAAAGAATAAAAGCAATGGAAAATCATAGAGAGCATATTATATACAATTATATATTACAATGTGATTCCCCTCCGAGTGGAGACAGGCTGCTGAGGGGATTGAGTGAGGTCAGGATTTTATGCAGAGGAGAAAAGGTGAGTTTTGAGAGCGGACTTGAAGGAGACAAAAGTAGGTTGCTGACGGACTGAGAGAGGAAGTTTGTTCCAGGAAAGTGGACCAGAAACAGAGAAGGCTCGTGGACCATAGGTATTGAGCTTAGTGCGTGGAAAGCGAAAAGTCAGAGGATTGGAGGCAGAGCGGAGGTACGTGAGGGAATATAGATCTCAAGTAGGCTTGACAGGTAATCGGGGGCTGCGTTATTGAGGCTTTTGTAGCACATGGTGTCTGGTTTGTACTGTATGCGCTTTGATACAGGGAGCCATTTTCACTACAAGTGATGTCTGGGAGTGGACAAGACTACTAACAGTATTCACCCTTCTTATTTATTCCAATACATCTCACAGGTACCACGGAAGAAGTTATATGTGGAATCCATGCAGATTAGTCAAGCGACAACTGAACTGAACTCGATTGAACTTGCACTTACCTACCTACCTACCTACCCACCCACACACATGTGCACACACCACTTCACAAGTGAATGCCCAGTTTTCAACTGTCATGGGATCTTTAGCAAGCACAGGCACACAAGCCCCATTCATTATCATTCCCTTTCCAAAGGACTAGACATTCAGTTCGATTTTCCAGTCAAACTGAGAAGAAAAGTCAAGGCTAAATGAGTAAATGAATTCTGGAACCTAGAGTTCAGTTATTGACAGGTGAACAGCTGAGCCATTCTGCCACTCTTCTCTTTAAAACAACAGGATTCTGTCAGAAAAATGTCCACAACTTGTACAGTGCCAGCAGAACAAGTCATACAATTGGGGATTTCACGAAGGATAGATGAGGTTACAGGATACGATTATAAACATTGGGGTCCTGTCAGTTCATAAGTGAGGACTAAGGAACAGTTTTCATGTCTGCCATCATTTACTAGGATAAGATTATAAACACTGGGGTCTTGTCAGTGTATAAATGAAGAATGAGGAGTTTTCATGTCTGCCATCATGTCTTGACACCAGCTCATGTTCACACCCTTCAGTGTTTCTTAATAACTGATAAGAATCCACAACAGGCAATTTGTGCTTACTAAGGTTACATGTAAACATCTGCTGTAGCTATTAAGCAGCATAAAACAAATTAATCTGCCCATTATAAAAAAAAAAGGAAACACTCAGAAGTAGTCAGTTTTGTCTTTTGTACTTTTATTTCTTGAAAGAATAGATTTGAGTGAGTTCACTCACTTGAGTTGGTAGGATGGTTAAAACCGGAGTGTTGGGTCAGCATGGTCCCTTTTCGTATCGTAGCGGTTGGATTGCGTTCGTTGGATTCTTGGCGTTCTGGTGGTTTGCTGTTTTCTTCGACTTTGTGTGTTCAGGATGAGTGGTGAGCAGTTCATTTATTTGTTCATTATTATATTTTTTATGCCCCATGCAGATTATTCCCTCACCTTATAACCATAGCGCACGGATTCAAATCATGCGAAAGCAAATACTGAGAGGTACGGCCGTCAGTCCAGGCGCCTCCTATGCATGCAGAGGCAGAGCACAGGCTTCCAGTCTAAATGCAAGGGTCTGCCCAGGGGTGGAATCTCCTCTGAAAAAAAATGCGTGTGGAGCCTTAGTCCACACGGCTGCAAATGGGATCTGACTACAGAACCAGAACCCTGTTCAGGGTTGGGAAAGGTAAAGCATCAAGGACTGGAGATGGATGCTGAACTCATGGTACCGGCCCATTGAGAAATTGAAGTCACAACCACCTCGTTCTTCTAAAATGGCGGGGGTTACGGGACAACAATCACCGTCCCATCTTCCAAGCTGCCCCCCATCCCCACCCTCCATGCTGTTTATTTCATCACAAAATCTAAACTAAGTGCATGGGTGCAACTTTTTCCGTTTGATGACGAAATCCGTTTTTTCAAAAGAGTCAGAAACGGAAAATCCGTTTTTTTGGAAAAGCTTCAGCGTCTGGGGGGCTATAACCCCCAGACCCCCCATACGGGGCACTACCGGCCTGGACCCCTTTTAGTTTTTTTAATTTTTCTAAGTTGCACCCTTGTAAGTCTGGTTTTTGTTTTTGTTGTTGTTGTTGTTTTTTTTTTGGATGATTCATAAGAATAGGGTTAATTATGATAAATCTGCGTGGTTCTATGTGGACTGATTTTATGCGGATTGTTTGGTTCTGTTGGATTCAGCACTTGATGTCTCGACTTTAATCTCACGCATGCAGCATAAAAACCTGGTCTATGTGCTGCCTATCTTAAAGCTCCAATCATTCTGGTGGTATCAACTAAGTCTTTCATAGGTCCCCCTCCCCATGTACCCGCTTCCATTGCAAGACATTGCCAGTGCGGGATTTTGCATAGGCTTATGAGGGAGTCTGCAAGATTATCACTGGTGAGGTTGGGTGGAGCGCGTGTGGAAGTGTCCACGCGTGAACTAAAAACAAGGCTGTACCCTGTATTTCCTTTGATGATATTGTTCTGACATCAACCATGCTCGGGAGATTCAGGCCAGGTATCTGAAATGTTGGTAAACATTTTGAAAGACACATCGATAAAGCATGTATATAGGTGAAGTAGACGAGGCCCAAATATGTGATTCCACTCTTCCTACTAAGCCAGTGCCGGCTCAGTTTGTAGAGAGGAACCTAGAGTCATATGGTAAATGCGCTTTGACAAGGCAGAAATACAAACACAAAAATAAGATTAAGCCAGAAAACCGCACAATGATGTGGTCTGATAAGATTCGAACCTCAAGCATCCAAATTGATACATTATGCGATCATTCTACCATAGTTGAACAGTTGTCAAGTGAGAACAAAATTGAAATTGAATACGTTCCTAAACTGAACTGATTCAGCCCAAGTGCAATGAACATGCATGCACGCGCACACAAATGCACGCATGCGCGCGCACACACGGACACGCACACAGGCACGCATTAGACGCACACTTACAAACGCACTGCGCATGCTCGCAGAGAAACACGTACAAACTACCCACTCGCACACGCGCATGCGCACACACATACAAATATTTGTGGGAGCGCGTGCGCACTAGCAAAGACAAGTAAACAGTAATGCCAAGTAGATAATCAGGCTAACAGAGTTGTAATGCTTCCCTTTCCTTCCCATAGAAATCACGATCACATATTGGTCAGGGTTAGGTTAGGGTTATAGTTTGGTTTGTCGTCATACACCATCAAATCATGAGCCATCTATAGAAAGAGGTACGGATAAAGCCATAGATTCAATATCTTATGTTACGACTTCAGTCCAACTTGCAACATAAAAAAACTGGCCAGCTGCCCTCCATCCCCACCCCCCATGCTGTTTATTTCATCACAAAATCTAAACTAAGTGCATGGGTGCAACTTTTTCCGTTTGACAACGGAATCCGTTTTTTGGGAGTGAGTAAAATTCAGATATCTTGACCATAAATGATATCACAATTTGACGGGGACCTGACTTAAAAACGTTCGGCACCCCCACCCACCCCTAAGTCCGAAAAAGAAAGAGAACAACAAATTAAATAAAGCAGCGGGTGGATGAATGAAGCGATTAAGAATTTATGGATAAAAACAAACAAAATACAAACAAATAAAAAAATGTGTGTGTTAAAACGCCTGAAAAAATACCTGTTGCTATGGGAAGCCCAGCAGACATTGTCCCAACTTATAAAGCGAATGCAGCATATGCAGCACCCGGTCTGTGACGGTATTCCGTATTGCTTGATATTCAGCTGCCGTGGCTGAGAGAATGATTTTGTCGCTGTACAACGACACTTTCTCACTTTCTCTATAATCTATCTCTAGCACGGAATCCTACAGCCGATTTCTACTCGGTTGCTGGGGGTCTCTCTTGATCTGGGGGGGTTAAATCACCAGTTTCAGTTTCAGTTTCTCAAGATGATGTCTCCGCGCTCGAAATGAATTCCATATGCACTAACACCACAGGTGTCATGTGATAGAGAAAATCCGGAATGATCACGGCACAAGCCTTAAGTCTGCACATAAACCCATGAGCTAGCGAGGTCCTGAGGTCCTGAGGTCCTACCTAGATAGTTCCATAATCCTGAGGTCGTAGGGGAGTGAGGTGGCAGAGGCGTCAACTTTTCCCGGGTCCAGCACCACGAAGGCAGCGCCCATCTCCTCTCCTTCGCTTCAAATTCATATTCATATTCACTTTTTTTTTAAACCAAGATTTGAGAAAGGCCAGAAGGCTAATTGGTCTTTAAGGGGTGAGACCTGGGAATCAACATATCTCTCCAATGTTTTTTATCAAGGCTGCCAGGCAATTCCCTGCTGTTCACGATTTTCAAATGCCGTGGGATCTTTAGCGTGCGCAGCCAGAAGGCACACGGGTCCGACTCGTTTTTCGTCCCCTTCCGAAGGACTAGACGTTCAGTTCGATTTTCCGGTCAAACTGACGAGAAAAGTCGAGGCCTCTAGCGGGAGCAAACCCCGGAACCTCAAGTTTACTTATTGGCAAGCGAACGTCTAAACCATTATGTCACTCTTCTCCCTGGTTAAATCACCACATAGGCCTACTGTTGAGACAATTACACTTACTTGCTGCCCATTATGCCGTTAGCATGTAGAACAGCATCGAAGATCTGCTACTTCTGTCAGTCCTAAGCTGTAAGACAAACCTGGTGGGACCTGACGCTACTATCATTGAGTAAAGTGTTTTGAAGTTTGAAGCTTAAACTCCATGTCAAGTCTTTGATACCCTAGGTGTGGTTCAAGGCTTTGAGTTCATCTGCCGTTCGACGCCAGGTGTTCTTGAGTTTTCCGTTCTTGCGTCTTCATTCTGGTGTCAAGTGAAAGTCAGTGCTGGTGATATTATCCTGCTTTCTTCGGAAGATGCGCTTAATCCATCTCCTCCTTCGTCTTTTCATGATGATATAGTCCTGACTCCTTTGGATATATAGGGCGAGTAAGCCTATTGTTGGAGATGGTGTTAGGCCAGACGATTTGTATGATTATTTACAGGTTTGTTGTGTTGATGGTTGATAGCTTGGAGAGGTGGTTCTCTGTCATCCTCCAGCAATCTGAACTGTGAGAGGATGGGCAGGGTACAGTCTGAAATATCTCAATATAATATTGATCCTATACTTGGAGTGGGGAAGGGGACCTCACTTTATTTAACGTTCTGAAGATGTTTCTAGCCTGAACAATGACACTATCTGTTATTCACGTTAACTCTGTTGGTCCAAAAATAGGAAACAAAATCAGAGTAGACATACAGCAAGATGAACGGGGGACACAGGATAGGACACTCATTTTTCAAGTCAATTAACCCTCTAGAGCCTGAAAGTACTTCTAGACTAGGGAAAATTATTTTTTTATGAAAAAACATTAGATAAAACAAAGAAACACATTCTCGGAGTTATTTTTAATTAAGTACAGTCGAGCATGATTGCCAAATCCATGGATGACAAGAGTCGTCCCTAGCTTGAATATATTGCCTTTAATGCATCCATCTAGAAATGGGTACCAGTCCCTCTTTAGGGGCGGGGAAGGTAAAGCAGTGATGGAGAGGGGACAGACGCCACCCTCATGCTAACTACTATACTCCCCAGCTTACGCTCAGGTTACAGGACAGTCTTACCTATAGGCCACCTTTAAGTGCTAGTAACCTGTAACTTCTGCGGTCTGTAATGTGACCCAGGCTGTGACCAGGATCCCTGTTACCCTGCCTTATTCTGTGGTCAGAAATGTGACCCAGAGTCCATCAGAGAGGCGCTAGTACCAGGCATCCACTGGGTTGAAGGTACCCCTTTCACCTTCTCTTTCAACAGCCTCAGCCTTGGCACAGGTCTCTTTTCCCAATCAAGAATACCGACCTGGCTGATGCAAGAGCAAGGCTTTTGGGGCATTCCGCCAGCTGGCTGGAACATGCTGCAGCACATTGCTGCTGTAGGGAGCATGATAGAAAGTGCAGTTCTTCCCAGCCTGACTACAAACCCCTTTCAGTAGCACCTGAAACACCCACAATCTTCATACCCACATCATCCTTACCCGTGTAGGAGAAACAGCATATACCCCTAGCATCCCCACAGGCGTCCCAGGCACTGTTCTTGGCCCTCTTACTCCTCTCCTTCCTGTTCCGATGACCATTGTTCTTTGGATGACAGATAGTTGGCATTCAAATCATCACTGAGCGCTCCCCAAGGTCCTCCCCTTCCCAGGCGGACCCGTTTTTTTTTAATGATGAGTCCATTAAAGACTCTTGCCCTCAGGCGGTGACTACTCATTACCCATGTAGGTTGGTTCATTGGACTCGTCCAATTCCTTTGCGGAGCCCGTACAGGAGGAGAGAGGAGGGCTTTATCTGAGGCATCCGGTTATTCTACAGACAAAGCATCTATCTCCCTCAGAGGCTTTAGTTTACCGAAGCCCGGGACAACCTTCCTTTCTGCCCTTGGGGCCTTGGGGCTATCCTCCTGTCCTCAGGCGCTATCCACCAGGCAGGACCTCAAATGATCCTACGCCCAGAAGCTCCATGCAGCCCACGAACCTCTAGGTCCACCGGGCATATCTAGAAGAGACCAGATTTTCAAAGGCGTTCCACAAACATGCCAAATCTCAAAGCGCAATAAACCCCCTCCCAATGGCTGCTTTCGGGCACTTTCCCACCACACGAGGTGCAAGCCTCAGCTGGGAGCCTGGCTTTCCAAGACCCATCAAGGAAACTCTTGGGACTGGGCAAGGGGATAGTGGAAGTCATAGAAAAGGGGTGAAAACTCCTTTGGAAAGGGCAAGACCCCTCTGAGGCTCCATCCTTCAACTCAGTCTCTGACTTCACTGTCCAGGACGCGAAAACAGGCTGGGGAGGTACTCCCTCCAGCCTGCCTTCTTTGGATGGCTTTTTATAGTCATCAAGTCCTTGGGGAGTTGACAGCCAGTCCTAGACTTGTTTCCATTAAACAAGTTATTTGAATGCATTCGCTACTAAATGAAGACTGAAACTAATCTTGGAGTCAATCCGAGTGGGTAACTGGGCAACCTCTATCGACCTCAAGGATGCCTACTTCCACATCCTCATACACCATCTTACAGAAAATAAACTGTAACGTGTGTGGAACCACTAAGTCCTACAGTTCCAGGCTGTTCCTTCCAGACTCTCACTACCTCCCTATGTCTTCACAAGGGTGGTCAGAGAACTGGCGTTACTGGCCTGGGCAGAGTTCATCCACTAGCTTGTTATCTGGACGACTGAATCATACTAGCAGACTACATCAATATTTGCACCAACATACCCAGAGAATTCTGGAATTCCGTAGGCTCTGGTATTTTAAATCCATCTCCAAAAGTCTTTCGAATTCCTGGGCATGATATTTAACACGCTGTCCATGAGAGTCTCTCCAATTCTAGCCAAACTCCAGAAATTATTCCTGAAGTTGGACTCTTCCCTGTCGCTGCCATCAGATACTGGTCAAGAAATCTCATTCCTACTGGGCCTCAGGAAATTTTAAGCCCTGGTCCTACCCCCGGGCAGAATACGCAAGTGCCCTCTTCAGAGGGTCTTCAGGGACCATTGGTGTCAGTTCACAGGCATCCCCTTGGACACGGATTTCAGGAAGGCAGCCAAGAAAGACCATTAGCTCCCGACCTAATAGAGGTAATCCAAATAGCCCTTCCTTCCTCCCACCTAGCCCGATACATGGACGTCTCATGTATAGACTTGGGAGCTCACGTGGGCTAAGCCCATGCTTCCGGGTCTCCAAATGAAGCACGCCTCCACATCAACCTGCTTGTGATGGAGGCAGTATCCTGTGCTCTACTCAAGGTCCAGGCTTCGTTCAGGACAAACCAGTTAAGCTGTTCCCAGACAACAAGACTATTGCTTTTTGTGTGAACAATCAGGAAAGGGGGAGGAGGACTCGCTCATCAGCATTATCAGGCTTCTCGAGAGGTGCCCAGACAACTTACTCAGTCTGTTCGCTGGCCACTTCACTAGGAAGAGAACATCATCGCCAACTCACTGAGCAGAGACCACTCCATCGTTCAGATGGAATGGACCCCAAGACGGCAGACCTTACAATCTGGAACAAATGGTTCTCGCAGTGGTCGACGTCTTTGTAACCAAATTCAACAAGAGGTTGCCGATCTATGTCTCTCCGATTTCAGACCCAGAAACCCTAGTGGTAGACACCCTTTCTCTGGACTGGACTTTACTGATCAGCTACGCTCCCCGACCCACCCACCCACTCCTTCCCCCTCATTCTTTCCCAATCTTTTACTGTATTCAAAAGGTCTTCAAATTGGCCAGTAGTTTGTTTGATTCTACTGTATACAACCCAAAGACAATTATTAAAAAATATAGACCCCCTTGCGTGGTCACGTGACCCGTGCCGATTTGATCGACTCAGCTGCCATATCTACTAGCCTAAGGCTAACTTGACGCGAACATGTTTTTTGTTTTGTTTTTGTTTTTTCTTTGTTTTTTGTTGTTGTTGTTGTTGTTGTTGCTTTTTTTTTTTAAAGATCAGAGTTGTTTCCCACAAAGCTTTGTGGGAGAGTACAGGGAATCTTGCTATTTATCTTTTATATAATTCGATGATGATGAAATCAGATGGACAGAGGTAGTACATGCATTGTTCCTCTCTCACTCTCACTCTCTCTCTCTCTCTCTCTCTCTCTCTCTCTCTCTCTCTCTCTCTCTCTCTCTCTCTCTCTCTCTCTCTCTCTCGTTGTTTTGCCCTTTGATATTGCTGTTTATGATGGTGTCTTCTCTTTGTTCCTTGGTCTTTCCTAATTTCCGGTGGGCTTCTTTAGTGGTGTTTTACGTGCGTTGTTGTTGGATGTGCGCTCTAGTAGCTCAGTTGGTAAGAGGCTGAGCACTGACTCGCAAGCAAATGTTGCGAGTTGTACTGTAATTCTGATGGTGTCAGTGTGTTAGTTTCCTATCCCCAATCTTCGTGAAGAAAAAACAGCACCCCCACCCCCACCCCACCCACCCCACGCCACACAGTGTGAGTGAATCGTTTAGAGTACATTGGTTGTAAATCTATTTCAATGTTTTTTGTTGTTGTTTTTAACCAGTTAAAAATATAATCTGTCTTTAGTTGATAAATAGTAGTAGTTTATACACTGACTGAATGATTTTCGCTTTCTGAGATGTTTTCTTTTTTAAAAAAGAAAACCGCTACGCATTTTTAAATATATTCCAGTTCTGCTCCCTGCTTGTCTGTCTCTCTTCGTGTCTCTGTCTCTGTCTGTCTGTCTGTCTCTCTCTCTCTCTCTCTCTCCCTCTCTCCCTCCCTCCGTCTCTCTCTCTCTCTCTCTCTCTCTCTCTTTCTCTCTCTCTCAAAATAGCAGGGAAGGTGTAGTTCATTTCTCTTTTCAATATGTTGGTTCCAAGAAGAAAATAATTCCGCAAAATTGTCACGAAGCCTTTTCCTTACTGAGTGAAAATGACATTTATTATTCTTCCCCTAGCAAAATTGGTTTTTGAAATGTAAAAGTAAAGCTTGATCAACAATACATATGTTGTCTCTTTGGACAGGTAGTGTAGGCCCAGCTTTTTTTTTAATTTATAGATTATGTTGAAAAACTGTATTCAGGTTTGTTCATTCTTTGTTGTTGTTGTTGTTGTTGTTGTTGTTGTTGTTGTTGTTGTTGTTGTTGTTGTTGTTGTTGTTGTTGTAATCCCTGATGATAAATCGAGGGGAATAGTTTAGGCCAGGATAAACATATCCTTAGGTTATGTGTGCAGATGCACTGACATATACTCCTAATCATAATTTAAGGGCCACTTCTTCCTTCCTCCTTAATTTTAAGTTGAAATAATTGACAATGTTTAGAATTGATTCTATGTTTTATTTCATCATTTCCACACCTGTTTTGGAAAAAGAAATTAGCACAATGACCCATTAGTGAACAGCACATGCATTTAAAGGAACATCCCCCCCTTTTCAAAAAACAGAAAGTGTCAGATTTGGCCAATCTGTTTTCAATATCGCGTGTGTCCGCCCCGAGCCTGGATGCATGCTTCACAGCGCCGATGCATCGACCCCACAAGGGTACGGAGTGTGTCCTGAGGGATGGCCGCCCACTCGATCTGCAGGATGTCGACCAGCCTGGCCAGGGTGCCTGGTGGGGGGTGGTTGTCCCTGATGCGCCTCCCGAGCACATCCCAGAGGTGTTCAATTGGGTTCAGGTCAGGTGAGCACGCTGGCCAGGCCATACGGACGACTTCATGCTGCTCCAGGAAGTCGGTCACAAGGCGTGCTCGATGCGCAGGTGCATTGTCGTCCTGGAAGATGGCGCCTTGACCAAGGTCCACAAGCGCAGGCAGTGCCACGGCCGCCAGAACCTCGTCCCGGTACCGGACCCCGTTCAGGATGCCGTCAATGGGCAGCAGGGGGGTCCGGGTACCACGGCTCATGCCACCCCACACCATCACCGACCCGCCGCCGTACCGGTTATGCTCTTGGACAGTGGCGTCAGCGAACCTCTCCCCTTGACGTCGCCACACCCGAGCCCGGCCATCGTTAAAGGTCAGGGTGAACCTGGACTCATCCGAAAACAAGACCCGGGCCCACTGTTGCCTTGTCCAGGTCACGTGCTCCCTGGCCCAGGTCATGCGGCGCACTCTGTTGACCGGTGACAGCATGGGTCGGACGGCCGGTC
>CM060307.1:66009404-66026904 GCA_030674185.1 Monoplex corrugatus
GAAAGCAAAGGTTAGGGGTTGGAACTAAACAGCAGGAAGACTGAAGTCATGGTGATCAGTAAAAAACATGAAATCCCCTCCTGCAAAATAACAGCAAATGGCACAACCTTGACACAGGTTAATAAGTTCAAATACATGGGAACGGTCATTTCATCAGACGGCAGATGCACATCGGAAATAGCTGGCAGAATCGGCCAAGCCAAAACAGCATTCAAGAAGATGACAAGCATTCTTACCAACAGATGCCTATCAATTAATATCAGAAAGAGAGTCCTTGAATGTTATATAGAACCAATACTGTTGTACGGTTGCGAGGCGTGGACAGTCAACAAGCAAAGCCAGAGCAGGATCGAGGCAGCCGAGATGTGGTTTCTCAGAAGAATGTTGAGAGTTCCATGGACAGCAAAGAAAACAAACGAGACAGTCTTGATGGAGGCAGACACAAGTAGATCACTCATAAGGAAGATTAGGAAAAGACAAGCAACATTTATAGGCCATTTTATGAGGAAGGGGGATTTGGAGCACCTGGTCACAACGGGAAAGCTGGAGGGAAAGAGAGCACCAGGTAGACCCAGGGAGAGAATGCTGGACGGACTTGCAGAGTGGCTGGGGATGAAGAGGGTGGGGGAGATGCTGGGGGCAACGAGAGATAGAGATGGTTGGAAGTCCATGGTCGCCAACGCCATGCGGCAGGGCACCTGATGATGATGATGAAACGGAAAAGGACAGAGTTCAAACTTCATAATACTTTATTACTCAAGGATAGAGGCATTAAGTCCTATTGGACCTGTCTTACAGCTAGTCCTTGTTACTCTGTATACAAAATATAAGCAGCAAAAAAATTAACCATAACACATAAAATGTAAAACAAGTTATAAACATAAGTTATGATAAAATACTGACATAGAGATAGACTAGACAGATAGACAGACAGACAGACAGACAGACGGATAGATAGATAAATAGATAGGTAGATAGATAGATAGAAAGATAGATAGATAGATGCCATCAGCTCATGCACTTTATAAAAGCATGAGAGACAAGGCAGACACATATAAATAAATGCCAACCCTTAACAATAACAGCAAGGACAACAACAATGATATAACAATATTGCATGTGGTTGTAATGATATTCTAAAACAAATAAAGTAAACCAAAGACGTAGAATCAAAAGAAAAGGAGACAGTAAAAGAAGCATTAAGCACAAACCCGGGGGGAGGGGGAGGGCTGAACATGTCAACTAATGCCATGATGAAAATACATTAACTATTACATACGCCACATCATAGAAGTTAATAGAAAAGATTTCTTATACGACACCAATTCCTGTATTTGTGTGAATCGATCAAATGCACAACAAAAGCATGAGGTAATTGAGGTAAAGGCAGGTCATGTAAAGCAAGTACATGTCAACCCCAAACAACAACTATATATATAATTATATATATGTATATATGTATGTTCGACTATCGTGGTCGATAAAGTCCAACCTAGCACTTTATTTGTGTACCTTCATGTGGGATCTCAGGCCAAAGTCTGATGCACACAGGCGGCCACATACTGGACACTCAGTGGAACGCTCAGCAGGGATGGTTCTGGCCTTTATTGCTGCACGCTTTATTGCTGCTTCGTCTTTCATTTTCATGAGCTGTCCCCTTGCGAATAGCTTTCCTCCATTCAGACCTGTCTGTGGCCATGATTTCCCATTGTTCTTCGTGAATGTCACATTTCTGGTGGGATTTTTTCAGGGTGTCTTTGTAGCGAAGCTTCGGCCGTCCTCTTCGTCGAAGGCCCTCTTTCAGTTCATCGTAAAAGAAGTGCTTTGGTAGCCTGTTATCCTGCATGTGTACGAGATGTCCAGACTGTCTTAGCTGAGAATGTGTTAGCAGTGCATGTATGCTTGGCATCTGGGCTTGCAAAAATGCTTTCACGTTTGAGACTGTTGTACCATTTGATGTTAAGATGCGTCAGAGGCAGCGCTGGTGAAACTGATCTAGCAGCTTGACATGCCTACGGTAGAGAGTCCTGGGCTCGCATCCATACAGCAATGCAGTCAGGACTACAACTATATACATATATACATATTATAAATTACTAACATAGAGCCACACGGGAAGGAGAAAGTAAAGGAAGCAATAAAAAAACACAAAAAAACAAGGCAGGTATGGGTGGAGTCAATATGTCACCTCTAACTCTATGATGAAAATCTCTTCTCTTAGGCGTCCTTCAGTCTCGGAAGACTATGGAGTTGCGCTCTTGGTGTTTATTCTGGTGCAGCGTCGGGTGTGCTGGCCAGTCCGACGCGGGAATGACAGTCCCTGTGGCAGAGGGCACAGATGAAGTCTGACGCTGGTCTGTCTGCCTGGGCTGCAGCCTTTCTTCTCGTTCTCTTTTCCTCGTGCTGCTGAGCGAGTGTTTCTTCGAACTTGGAGAGTCCTTTCTGCACAGTCTGTCTCCAGGCTGACCGTTCGAGGGCTGTTGCAACAGCAAAAGCAACATGATGAAAATAGGCGAATAGTAAACAACAAGAGTCAAACAAACCATAAAGGGGTGAATACTATCAAATTAAAGCAAAGGCAAGGGAACAAAAAGAAGATAGGTTTAGTATTTTAATACAAAAATGTTACAGCATGAATGTGGGATGAAAATGGCCGACTAAAGGTTTTATTATTATAATATACATAGATCTGCAAAAGGAGGTTTAATTAGAATAATTAGTTACGATATTTCAACGGGATATTTGTGAAGCTTTCCTTTAAAGCTGTTTCATGATGTGCATGACTTGATGCTGGTGCATAGCTAGTTGTGTTATGATTCAGACCTTTAATTATTTATTTACCTTATATATCTTTTCTTTGAAGATAAGATACACAGATATGCATGTAATTTACATGTATCCAAGATTGCTCCAATGATAGGCTGATATAATACTACATTGTAGTATAAAAAAATAGATTAAGTAAAATATATAGGCTAGGTAGGATCTCAGGACCTGGCCGGTCCATGGGTTTATGTGCAGGCTTAAGGCTGGTGCCATGATCACCGTATACATGGCACCTGTGACGTTAGTGCATACGGGATTCGTTCCGAGCGCAGAGACGTCATCTTGAGAAACTGAAACTGAAACAGAAACTGATGTTGGTGGGCAATGTATTTCAGAGATAAGTACCGAAAAAAAAAGGTGTTTGTCTTAAATATGTCTAGTCTTTCTGGTCTCGTGAGATATAGGTTGTATCTTGAATTTGTGTAGGGTGTTTGGGTCAGGATAAAATGTTCTATTAAATATTTTGGGACGGATGACGAGCGAGCCCATCAGTCTTACTTTAAAGCTGAGCAAGGTGTTGTTTATCCATACTGTCTCAGTTTTGTGAGCGCTGTTATTCTCTGTGCAGTCCTGTAAAACGCTTTAGGTTCGGAACCTTGATCTGTGACAATGACAGTTGCCTCCAAGTATTTGAAGTGATAGTCTGTGTTTCCCTTTTCAATGTACTAATGTATGGACATCTGTTATTACAGATTCTGATATTGTTGGCTACTGAAACAATACAAGTCTGCTAGTGTATGAATACATGCCTGGGTAACCTGTCCGTTTTGATTTGATCATAACTCGTATAGGTGGTATTTGTAATCTTATAAATGAAAATGCTAATCCATGAACATACTGTTGTCACATACTTGTTTAACAAATGTCCAGTTTTAAACCGTTTTCACGCACTCACTCCCGCTCGCATGCACGCACACACGCATGCATGCACGCATGATACACACACACACATGGACACATGCAAACACAAACACACACACACACACACACACGCGCGCGCGCGCGCGCGCGCGCATGCACACACATACACGCACACACATAATTCAAACACACACACACACACACACACACGCACACACACACACACACACACACACACACACACACACATTTGATATGTGTGTGCACTTTTATGTTATTCTTGAATTATTTGTGTTTGTTGTTGCTGCTGTTAGTACTTTTTTGTTTTGTTTTTGTTTTGTTTTGTTTTTTGTTTTGTTTTGTTTTTTGTTATTGTATTTGCAAGGATGTGAGCATGGGACCCGCGGGAGTAAAATCGGTTTTTCGCGAAAAAATATCTTGGGGTACTAAAAAAGAAAGCACCGGTTTAGGATGCCGGAGAGCGGGCTTTGTTCGCGTGCAGTTAGTTTGTCGCCCGTTTAAACTATGAGCAGTGAAACCACAGACATCTGAGTGAAACCTTCATCCGCTTGTTAACTATTCCGAGCAAAGTACAGGGTTGAACACACCTGGTAGAAGCAAAACATGATGGAAGACAAGAAAAAGGACGAAGATACCGGCTCAACAATTTCAAGAAAAAGACCTGCGATACAGAGCAAAAGTTATGCACAGCCAGAAAGGACGAAGTAGAAAGCATGTTCTACAACTGATGATTCTACTGCTGATACTTCCAAGAGGCTGAGAGAGAGGTGTTGGAAGCAAGTGTTGTACCAGACCCACAACTAGTGACTGCAAGACACTGATGACTGACTGAGCTGGCACGCTTTCTCCCTTTTCCTTCACGATTTTCAAAGTCGCATTGAGATTTGTGATACATGGAGCAACAAGAAGATTATTGGGTAAGACCTTGACTTGATACTGTGTTCGACGCGGGTAGATCTACAAAATGTGCTCTGCAAAAACTTGCTGATGCTGTAACTTGAACTTAAGTTTCCAGTTAAGTGAAAGAGACTTTGAAGACTTTTTTAAAAGTTTTTTTTAAAAAAGTGTTTATCATACAAAATGGATACATAATGTCTTTTTTGAACCGGTACTGTCTGTGCTTGGTACACAAATTTGAGTTTATGGTGCTTAAGTGTAATTTGACAAGCTCAAATTTTGAGCTTCACGTTTAGGATCACTTGGATTTGGAATACTTGATAGCAGATACAAAACTTGAAAAAGGTCTGTAGATGGAGATTATGTTGGTGGTTTCAGTTGCAGAAATGCTTGTCATTATTCTCACAGGTTAAAAAGCGGTTTTACTGCGAGAGCTCGAACATTTTCAGAAAAGTGGCTAGTGACCATTGTGTGTAACTGTAATGTTTACTCTGTTCTATGTATATATGTGTATGCCATTTGGTGTTACAGATTTTTTTAAACCTGGAAAAATTCTTCAGGATATCCCAAGATTGTTTAGTGTTTGATTGAAGGAAAAAGAAAATTTTGGAGGAAGCATGCCATCAGACAACTTGGTTTTCCGTTTATTCTTTCAGTCTGTACTCATACCTGAACACACACACACACACACACACACACACACACACACACACACACACACACACACACACACACACACACACATCCATGCACACAGACATTTGAATATGTTTTCAGGAATCAGATGCCTTTTTGTTAATTAATGTGTAATTTTGTGTTATTGTAGTTTCCTGTTTACTGTTGTTTTAACACAAGAAGATTAGCAACTAATAGATCTTATAAGTTTACCAGTGTGCTAATATCTGTACTGTAGGAAAATTAAGAAATCATATCTTCCACCAGGATCCATTATATTTTTTGCCCTCTAGGTACAGACAGTTGACATGCTTGATAATGAGTCAAAGAGTGATTATAACCATAATTACAGAAACCCTGTCATGTCACAGACAGTCACTAAGTCAGTGATGAAAAGTAAACTGTTAAAACAGTTGAATAGTGCTTTTGTACTTCCTCACTAGAGTGAGTTTTCCAGTGATTTCAATGCCAAAGTTGCATATTGCATGTTTTGTTAAGGCCTTGACAAGCATTTATGGTTATGTAAATCTCGATATTTGTGTGGACACAGATTTAAATTTGGGTATGTGAGTACATGTACTTTTGGAAAAAAAAACTCAACCAACTCATGTTAAGTTGTTTATTATTTAAATTGATTTGTTAGAAGGAAGACTTTTTCTCAGTGTGTGTGTGTGCGTGTGTGTGTGTGTGTGTGTGTGTGTGTGTGTGTGTGTGTGTGTGTGTGTGCGTGTGTGTGTGCGGTGTGTGTGTGTGTGTGTGTGCGTGTGCGCGCGCGCACGTGTGTGTATATGTGTGTGTGTGTGTGTTAATGAAGGATTTATTTTAAAGATATATGCATTCATGGAAAAAACAGTTCAGCAGGAGAAAGTAATGCTGATAAATGTTTTATAAAACATTTGATGAATACGTAAATAAGTAAGTAAACGAATAAACAAGCAAGTAAGTAAATTGTACTATACATATAATTTTGTATGTAATCTCTTGTTCAATATATTTGATATTGAAAACACTGCCTCCATTACATGGAAAGATGCTCTACAATGTATCTGCTGTTCCTTTAACAACATCAAAAAGAAAGAAAGACACTGGAAGCACTATTCTCGTTTTGAGGTATGTTTATATTGAAACTCATAACATGACAGTAAAAGTGCTACACAACAGAAACATTTGTCAGTGTTTTTGAAAGCTGCAACATGAAAATGATGCCTCAAAGTGATGAAATTCATTGCACTTGCACATGCACCCAAATTATACCTTCTTATTCTTATTGTTGCTTAAAGCCCAGCTGACTGTGTAGAGCCATATCAGGGTTATTTATAACCATTTCAGTGTACGCTCACATTACTTCGATGAAAAAACAAACCAAAAAGTCCCCCCCCCCCCCACCACCCTGAGAAATAAATAAAAAGAACAATGACAAAAAATTAAGTACATTTATCAATGCATTCATGCACAGTATCAAAGGAAATGACTCTGGCGTCGACCATTCTGTCCACTTTATCATACAGGGGATTTGAAAAAAATTCCTGAATACAAATTTAAACATAGCAAATGACACTAAAAAAATATATAATAATGGGCTTAAATTACCTCTTATTCCTACCGCATATCTATTTCCCTAAAGCCAAAAATGCACTTAATATATGTACCCAATTATCAGTTCTAAGAGAAAGTATGTATTGAACACATACAGGTGAATGGGCCAGCAAGACAAAATGATAGGAAGAAATGACAGAAAGCAAAGGAGCAAGGGAGAAACATAGAGAGTGACAGAAAAGAGGAAATTTCTAGCACAGAATTTCTAGAAGGTATGACAAAGAAGAAGAAATTTCTAGCACAGAATTTCTAGAAGGTGGGGGTACTATTTATACTGAAAGAGCCCCTGGCATCTCCATGGGGAGAAATACATCCAGATATGTTTATTTTGCATTGTGGCGACTCATCACCTGAATTTTTTTAATGTAAAGTGCAATTAGCACTGATCAGCCTGTGACAGCCTGCTCTGTACAAATAAGTTACTCTTTTTATTTTTGTTGTTGTTATTATTATTATTGTTAATATTAATATGATTATTATTATCATTATTATTATAATTATTATCATTATGAATAGTAGTAGTAGTAGTAGCGTTTTTGTTGTTGTCGTCGTCATCATCATCATCATCATCATCATCACCATCATCATCTGGGCCAAGACAAAATAACTGAATAAGAAATGAAAAGATTAAGTATCTATCTCCTCATTCTTTACAGAGCTTTAAGTTTCATGTGAGAAAGCAGAAAGTTTTCAGCCAGTAAGGTCAAGTTGTGTGTTATGTGGGACAGTCTTTACTTTACCTTTCCCTTTTCTCTACTGTTGTGTCCATATTGTATACTTACTTCTGTATAGACTGATGAATGAAAAGGAATGATTTTGTTTGCAAAGTACTGTGTATATTATATTATTCATTTATTTGTTGTTGATACTGAATAATCTTAACCTTTTTTACTAGGGATATGTTATATGGAAATTTGAAAATCGTACAGTTGAAAGTTAAACACAGTCAGCGTGAAGCATATTCCCTCCACCCCCCTCTCCACCCCCTGGCTACTGTTCCAAAGTTGTTTTGAAGAGTAATAGAACAGAAGGAATCATTGAACTTGAAGGTTGAAAGAAACTGCACATTGAATCTGTTTCAGCTGTTCCCTGGTGAAGTTTTTTTGACTTCATCACGAGACCTTTGTCAGATGAACTTGTTTTGATGTATGGCCTGGCAGAATGATTCTGTGTATTTGTATGTATGTACATAATATGGATCGGTGTGTGTGTGTGTGTGTGTGTGTGTGTGTGTGTGTGTGTGTGTGTGTGTGTGTGTGTGTGTATTTTTTGCTTATGTCGTGTGTACACATATATCAGAACTACTGCCCTACAAACCTTCGAAAGGAGACCCAGTCACACGCTAACTAATTAATCTTTGTGCAGAGGTTCTAGCCGTAATGATAAGGGAGGATAACTCAATTAAAGAAATTCAGGTTTATGGTGTAGAACACAAGATTTCCCAGTTTGCTATTAAGACCCTTTTGATAAATATAGGAGATGAAACTTTTTTTGAAAAATCTGTGCATGTACTTGATAAGTTCGGCACAGTTTCAGGTTTAAGGAGATGAAACTTCTTTTGAAAAATCTGTATGTATATTTGATAGGTACGGCACAGTTTCAGGCTTATTTATGAGTAGGAAAAAACAACAACCAAAAAACAAAACAAACAAAAAAAACAAAAAAGAAAGAAAAAACGCAAACAAAATATAGTTAGGGAGTGAGAAAAATATGAACAATATACTGTCCCCATTTAAAATTGATGTGGAATCCTCTTACATGTAAGTTTAAAATACTTGGCATTTGGTTCATTCAAGACCTATGTAATTGTGAAACCATTAAATCTTTTGTCCAAAATAAAAACGTTACTTAATATTTGGTCACAAAGAAGCATTGATGTGTTGATATGTCTATCTGGCTTCATTTGTATTGCAATAATGTTTTGACATGACAACCCTTTCCCCCTTTCACTTTTTGTTTTATCCATGTAAAATGCAATGGGCATTCTTTAATGTGGACTGTTTGTGTTATGCAAAATGGGCATATTGTTATTTGTATGATTATCGTCATTGTCGTCGTCGTCGTCATCGTCGTCATCATCATCATCATTACTATTGTTGTTATTATTATTATTATTATTATTGTTATTAAGAATGGCCTTTATACAGCAGCAAATTTTGAATATGAGTGTAGATTACAAAATCATTATAGATTCACTTATAAAGAGGGACAGATTCCCATTTACCACTGGGTGGATTGGGGTGACATGATCAAGCTGGGACATGAACTTGCTTAGTGATCCATTTGACTACTGTGCTTGATTATTTCTTAAGATCATTATTTGGAAAAGAATTAAAGAATTAGGACTCTAAACACTGACCATGAACACTGACCATACCCCCCCCCCCCCCCCTGGTGGTGGTGCCAGGGGGCTCTTTCAGTATAAATGGTATCCCCACCTTCTGGGAATTCTGTGCTAGAAATTTCCTCTTTTCTGTCATTATCTTTGTTTCTGTCTTGTTTCTTTGCTTTCTGTCATTTCTTTCTATCATTTTCTGTCTGGCTGGGCCATTCACATGTATGTGTTTGATAAAGTCTTGCGTACTTTTTCTTAGGATTGATAATTGGGTAGATGTATTAAGTGCATTTTTGACTCTAACTTGTCTAAGGAGGTGAGATATGGGAAGCAGTTTGAGGTAATTCATGCCCATTTTTAATATATGTTTTGGTGTCCTTAGGTGTGCTTAAATTTGTCTTCAGGTGTTTTCTTAAATTCTCTGTGCAATAAATTGGACGGAATGATCAACGCCAGGGGCATGTCCTTAGATTATGTGCGCGAATGCATTGATATGTGTATTATTTTACTTTTTTTTTTCCTGTTGAAGTTTTGTATGTTTTGAATTGGTTACAGTTGTGATATGGCTCTACGCAGTCGGCTGGGCTTTAAACAACAATAACACTAACAGTAACAATAAACACTGGCCGTGTTGGATTCTGCTGTCAATTCAGCAGAAGAGTAGGTGTAATAGTCCTCATGACCTGGTTTTGGGCTTCATGTGGGATATAAGACAATCCTGGAGGCACATTTTCTTCCACAGACACTGTATAGGAAGGAGTCCTACAACCATGGCTTCATGCTTCCGTCAATATCACTTATGCTGAATAGCAGCTGTTCTGCACTGTTCAGATGTCACTATGCCCTGCTTGCACAGATGTCACCAGCTTATGTTGTTGTGAGCAGTGTCTTCCTAGTTAGTGTTTTGGTGCCACAGCTGATAAGGTTGGTCTTCAGACCATCCTTGTATTGCTTTAGTGTTCACTGGTTGTGTTGTCTGGCTTCTGCCGCCTATACAGAAGCCCCTTTGAGATGTGGCCATCTTCGATGCGGACATGGTCTGTTCAAGGAAGCTGGCATTTGATGTGGAGATATTCTCTGTGTGTTTTTTGTTGTTGTTGGTTTTTTCTTTTGTTTTTTTTGTTTTTTGATCATCACACTCAGGGAGGTTACCTTTGTGCTCGCCTTTTTAGACATTTTTTTTGCTCCCGTTTTCTACACCACCTTAATTATTTTAATGGCCACAGAAGCTGGCACACTTTTTACAATGCAATGATGATGATGTTGATGAGGATGATAATCATGATGCTGTGGAGTTCTAAGATTGAGACTGCGTGACAGGGCCGTACTCTATGCTTAGTATAATAATATATCCTGGCATCAACCAGGCCCAAGAGATACAGATACTTGTGGTGTTGGTCAGAAGATTTGAGCAACACTCTCAGTGACGCATCCGTGCAGTGGATGAGACTCGATTGTTGTCACAGTCTTCCGATTGTTGTCACAGTCTTCCCAATGAGCCCATAGCACGCCCAACTCTGGGTAGGAGCCTACAGTGATTTTTGAAGGGACTGATTGGAATTCGAACCCACAACCTTCCAGTCAGTAGTCCATTGCGCTAACCACTACACCATGGCGACTGGTGATATTCTGTACTTGGCAAGCCACTCGTGCTTCTTGAGAACTTGAAGGTTGGATGCTCCTTCTTGCCACATGATGTTACAGATCTTGCACAATCATCTTTAACCCTGCTGTGGGGTTGCCGGGGGCTCTTTCATTATAAATGTGTTGATCAGAAGATTTGAGCAACACTCTCATTGACGCATCCATGAAGTGGATGAGACTCGATTGTTGTCACAGTCTTCCCAATGAGCCCATAGCACGCCCAACTCTGGGTAGGAGCCTACAGTGATTTTTGAAGAGACTGATTGGAATTCAAACCCACAACCTTCCAGTCAGTAGTCCATTGCGCTAACCACTACACCATGGCGACTGGTGATATTCTGTACTCGGCAAGCCACTCGCGTTCTTGAGAACTTGAAGGTTGGATGCTCCTTCTTGCCACATGATGTTACAGATATTGCACAATCATCTTTAACCTGCTGTGGGGTTGCCGGGGGCTCTTTCATTATAAATAGCATCCCCACCTTCTGGAAATTCTGTGCTAGAAATTTCCTCTCTTCTGTCACTCTCCTTGTTTCTGCCTTGTTCCTTTGCATTCTGTCATTTCTACCTATCATTAATGGTCCATTCACCCATATGTGTTTGATAAAGTCTTTCGTACTTTTTCTTAGGATTGATAATTGGATACATGCACTAAGTGCATTTTTGGCTCTAGGGAGGTTAGATATGTGGAAGCGATTATAGGTAATTTATGCCTGTATTTATATGTTTTGGTGTCCTTAGATTTGCTTATATTTGTATTCAGGTGTGTTTTTTATATCCCCTGTGCAATAAATTGGACGGAGTGGTCAATGCCAGGGGTATATCCTTAGATTATGTGCGTGAATGCATTGATATGCGTACTTAATTTTTTCTTTTTTTTCTGTTGAAGTTTTGTATGTTTTGAAGTGGTTATAGCCCTGATATGGCTCTACGCCATCGGCTGGGCTTTAAACAACAATAACAACAACAATAACAATCATCTTTAATGGAACTTCTCCAGCTGCTGATTGTGTCGTTGATAGGAATCCAGCTGTCAAAGCAGTACAGCTGGGTGCTCGGGACTGCTGTTCTGTACATAGTGATCTTTCTAATTCTAGCAAGCCTGAGTTGATACGCTAAACATTACGCTAATCTATAAATCAAGTTTTAGCTCAGTCAGAAGGACACAAAAGAAATCATTTTGTCATCAGACATTGGTATTCATTTTATGTATGTGAAAATGTTGATGGTATTCATTTTATGTGTATGAAAATGTTGAAATCCTTGCATGCTTTTAAAATGATAGTGCATAAAGAGGATCACAGTAGAATTACAACCAAAAAGAAAATTTTCTCTACTGGTCATAAGATTTTCAGTGAATGTTTGAGATAACTGTTCAGTATCCAAAGCATCTCACACTCAAGCATACAAAACGAGTATTTAATAAGTTCATGTCAGACAATCACTTATTTTAAATTACCAGTGCATTCTGCTTACATGCATGGCTTTTGGGGCTTTAAAACATGTTTCCATGGGCAGACTTGCCTGCACTTGTGCGAACTAACAGTTTACCATTGACATCAAACACATATTTAATCTCCCTTGACCCTTGACCCTTTAGTGCAGTGTTTGACTCAGTTGGTTAAAGCACCAGCCAGTGAAGAAAGAAGTCTGGGCTTGATCCCCAGTCTGACAAAGATTTCCTCCCCACCCCCTTCCCTTCCCTCCACTGCTGTGGATGCTGGATTTTTTTTTCTTTTTGGATGAGATGATGAACCAAGGTCTTGTGTGGTGTGGGTGTGGGTTGTGGGTGAGAGAAATCACCAAGATGTGGTGTATTGCAGCATGCGCTTAGCACACATTAAAGATCCCATGGTAATAAAAGACTTGTCTCTGACAAAATTCTGTAGAAAAATCTGCTTTCATAGTTAACCCAAAATAATTAATGCATACAAGAAAGAGAGAACAAAAGCGGCTTCTTAACATGGCAACATGCTTTCCCATGGATGAGCAACAAGGAAATATTCCTTTGTGTAGAAGAATAAATCCAGTTTCAATTCAGTCCAATCCAGATCAGTAAGAACTTGTTTCAAAGGCTTTCATTATCAACAAGGTCATCTTTTGTATACACAGTATCAGTACAATGAACAGATTTTGTAACACACTTAATTGTCATAGTAGTCAGCTTGGTAATCTCTCTATGCTAGGGGTATAATGTGTTGGTTCTTGCACCATTGTGAAAGCATAAGACAAAAACATGCATATCTGTCACAGTGATCTACTCGATCATCCACTCAAAATAATGCTTGATAGGTCTGTATACAGAACGGTCATGATAAAAATTATGATTGAAAACTACCAGAAAATAAACATGTTCATGTCCCGAGCGTGTAGTTTACCGAGTTTTGAACGTAGTACATGTTTTATGTAAGTGAGAATGAAAATTGACTGGGGTACCACACAGAAGATGGCCCAGGACAACTAAGAGTGACGGACGTTCGTTCCTCACCCTCCTGCCAGTGGCATATGGGAGAGCAAGTCTGTAGTGTATGTGATGTAAGCAGTGTAAACAGTGATTCTGTGATACTGTTTACATTTGATATGGAACAGTATGGTGTTTTTTTTGTCACAACAGAAAATTCCATGTGGCTGCGGTGTGTCTGGGGAGATCAGTAATAGAGTGTGGGGCATAATGGATAAAGGGCCCATTGAGAATGTGAGAAAACCACAGGTTGGATTCCTGGTCAGACATAGATTTTTTTTTCTCCCATCCATTGGATCTCTAGTTGTAGTCTGGGTGCTAGTCTTTTAGAAGAGATGGTAAACTTGAGTCCGTTGTGCTGCACGCACTTAACGCATGTTTAAGATCTCATGGCAACAAAAGAGTTGTCCCTGAAAAAAGTCTATAGAAAAATACACCACACACATACAGGAAAAAAGAGATGGTGCTGTACTGTGATGATCTGATTTCCCCAGACAGAGTGACCCACAAGACATGCACACACAAAAATTATGTAGTGATGAAAAAAAAAAAAAAACGAATTGGATCCATTGCACAACCTAGGATTATGAGACGGCTTTTACCTGTGCTTCTGTATTCAGTGGTTGATAGAGTGCTTTGTCTTCTGAAGAGTACAAGTAATCTGTTAATCTCGATTTGTTTGTTGGAGCATTGCAATTAATATGTTCTTTCTTTCTTTGTGTTTCAGGGATCAGGTCTCATAGGCATGGAGGGAATGTCAGGGGTGTCAGCAGGACAGGGGGAGGTCGGGTTTGTTCCATTAATGGGAAGATATCAGGTAAGTTCTCATCTTTGTGTGTGAAGGGTTTGTCTCATGTTGTCAAGTTTTTGGGGGTGGGAACTTGTATATGTATGAAAGCAACGTGACCGGGGGCACTGACACAAACGGGAGGTGGGCAAAGGGGACGGGGTGTGACACCAGACAGTAGCCAGGACACGGACGGACTGGGGGACGCAAACAGTAGGGACGGATAAGGTTAGTGTAGCACGAGACAGTAGCAGGACACGGACGGACTGGGGGACGCAAACAGTAGGGACGGATAAGGTTAGTGTAGCGACTGAGACAGTAGCCAGGACACGGACGGACTGGGGGACGCAAACAGTAGGGACGGATAAGGTTAGTGTAGCGACTGAGACTGACAGGGAGGGCCAGAGGGTGGTGGTGATAGAGATAGAGACAGAGGAGGAGGATGGGGAGGTAGAGACTGATGTAGACGAGACTCTTGTGGAGGGGGTAGAGACAGAGACAGACATAGATGATGACATAATGATTGAAACAGACATGGAGAGTGACATCTCAAGTGTTGCAGATGTGCCCTGTCATGACAACGATCCTGAGGTGCCGGATGACGTGCCACCCCGTGCCGTCAGCCCTGTGCCTGTACTGGATGCTCCTGAGCAGGCGGCTCCTGAGCAGGCGGCTCCTGAGCAGGCAGCTCCTGAGCAGGAGGCTCCTGAGCAGGCAGCTCCTGAGCAGGCAGTTCCTGAGCAGGCAGTTCCTGAACAGGCGGCTCCTGAGCAGGCAGCTCCTGTACAGGCAGCTCCTGTTCAGGCTGAGGAAGAGGAGGAGGCCGTCCTCCTTCCTGCCAGCCCCCCTCCAGCTGTACAGGAGCGGCGACTGCGACGATCAGAGAGGATCCGCCGGCCCCCTGATAGATATAATTCAATAGATTATAAACAACATAGGTGTCTTAGACGTTGAAGAGGTGTTTCTGCAGTGTTAGTCTTACCTGAAGTTTCAGTTGTTAAGAAGTTATAGCAAGGTACATTCTCTGTTTTATTTCATGCATTAGGGTCCTATTCTGTTTTGTAGAGCTTTATCGTTTCATGATTTGATAGTTGATATTCATTAATCACATGTTATAGTTTAATAGTGATCATTATTGTTTCATGATTTAATAGTTGATATTCATTAGTCTCATGTTATAGTTTAATAGCGATCATTTCATTAGTCTCATGTTATAGTTTAATAATGATCATTATCATTTCATGATTTAATAGTTGATATTCATTAGTCTCATGTTGTAGTTTAATAGTGATCATTATCGTTTCATGATTTAATAGTTGATATTGATTAATTTCATGTTATAGTTTTAGTAGTGATCATTATCATTTCATGATTTAATAGTTGATATTCATTAATCTCATGTTATAGTTTGATAGTGATCATTATTGTTTCATGATTTAACAGTTGATATTCATTAATAGCATGTTATAGTTTAATAGTGATCATTATCGTTTCATGGTTTAATAGTTGATGTTCATTAATCTCATTATAGTTTAATGGTGATCATTATCATTTCATGATTTAATGGATGATATTCATAAATCTCATGTTATAGTTTAATAGTGATCATTTGATTGGACATTAGTAGTTGTGTTGTATAGGTTGGTTATCATTTGTTAGTGTCTTTGTTTTTGCAGGTTAGTAGTTAGGGTCTGTCAGGGGCTGGTGGGATTTTCCTGGTGAGTGTTCTGGTTGTCTTCTGGTTCATCTGTGTGTGTTGTGTGTGTGTGTGTGTGTGTGTGTGTGTGTGTGTGTGTGTGTGTGCGTGTGCGTGCGTGCGTGTGTGCATGCGTGTGTGTGTGTATGTGTGTGTGTGCATGTGTTTGTGTGTGTATATGTTTGTGTGCGTGTGTGTCTGTGTGTGTGAGCATGTGTGTGTGTGTTTGTGTGTGTGTGTGCATGTGTATATGTGTGTGCGTATGTGTGTGTACGCGTGTATGTGCGAGTATATAAGGAGTTGTCAAGTGGTGGTGGACTGAAAATACTGGTCATATAACTCCAGCTAGACAGGGCAACACTCCATTTAAATTAATGACATAGCCTGGTGTCATCCAGGCCTCTCTGTGCTTCCTTCAAATCCTTAAGTGCCAAAACGTAAATAAAGAGGTAAATCGCCTGTACCAAGTAATTTTAAACTATTTGACTTAAAAAATTGATATCTCTTCATCCAGCCCAGTAAAGCTCACGAAACGGTATATTTTCTTGTTCAGTATACTTTACAATACACTAGGAGCAGCAGCACTTTTGGTTTGAGGATCGCCAATGCTAGTAATGTCACTCTGCCTCAGATCTGGGTCAGGTCCAACTTGGGAAATCAGCATCTAAATATCAGCTGCATGCACCAGATTAAAAATTCTTTACTGATAGCAAAAACACTACCAGGCACAGACTGCAACAGTAACCACAATGTAATGGGAAGATTTAGGTTAAAACTAAAGAAAAAAAAAAACCAGGCCAAAAATAGCGTCAAAATAAGTCTTTGCCTCTTAAGGACAGATGAAGGGACACGTAAAAAATGTAACGTACATGTTCAAAACAAATTCAGTGCTCTGGAAGATATTGTGATAGTGAGGTACAGTGGACAAGGTTGAGAAAGCAAAAAAGAACTGGATGACAAAAGAAATTATAGGCTTGATGGAAGAATGGAGAAAGACAAGGGGAAAAGAGGAAAAATACAAGAGGATAGACAGGGAAATCAGGAATAGGTGCAGTGAAGCTAAGGAAGCTTGGCTGGAAACAAAGTGCAAAGAAATAGAAGACCAACACAAAACAGATCCTCAGAGTACAGTGTATGTAGTGAATCCTGAAGTTTCTGCTGATACCTCACGGCTGTTTAAACCGGCCGCCAGGCGATCACTTAGTTTTCGGACACGGTGCCAGCGATTCGCACGCGAGAGGCGCGTTTTCCTGCTTACCCGCTGCGCTACACGGCCCGTCAGCGGTTTTGAGCTGTGAGTCATCGGTAGGCAAGGGGGACTGTGTGGCTGCCTTTGTGTGCCGTGATTACTACTGTTTCTACATTTCCCGCAATACTGCTTTGGTCATTTAGCCATATATGTAATTATCAATCTTACCGAAAAGTAGACTCTCTCCCCTACACATAGATATCAAACACGAACTAGTTTGTTGCCATAATGCGTAACGGGATTACACAGAAAAGGAGGAGAACGATTCTGAAAATATCGCGCCTTCACTGTTTCATGAGAAAAATAAGCCAACTTCCAACAACGAAAACAAGAGTTCACCAGTTATTACAGCAGAAAGAAACACATACAGAGGAAGAGTAAAGTATGTTTTAACAGACTGACTTATCAAACGGATCTTTTTTGGCTTCTTGTGGAGGTAGCGGTGGGTAAAT